>OU015751.1:63484745-63539783 GCA_907169655.1 Acomys percivali | reverse complement strand
AGAATTGTGATGTCATCTTGGTTGACTTTACCTTTGATGAGTATGAAATGTCCTTCTGCATCCCTTTTGATTAATTTTGGTTGAAAGTCTATCCTGTTTGATATTAAAATGGCTACGCCTGCTTGCTTCTTGTGACCATTTGCTTGGAATATTTTTTTCCAACCTTTTACCCTGAGGTAATGCCTATCGTTATAGGTGAGATGTGTTTCTTGAATGCAGAAGAATGTTGGATCTTGTTTATGCACCCATTCAGTTAGTCTATGTCTTTTTATTGGAGAATTGAGACCATTGATGTTGAGAGATATTAACGACCAGTGACTGTTAAGAGTCTTAATTTTGATGTTGTTTCCAATCAAGTGTTTGTGTAGTTGTGTTTTTGCCATGGTATAGTTACCTATTTCCTGAGTAGTTTTGGTTGTAGCTTGACCCTTTGGGATGGAGTTTTCCTTCTAGTACCTTCTGTAAAGCTGAGTTTGTGGATAGGTACTGTTTGAATTTGTTTTTGTCATGAAATATTTTGTTTTCTCCATCAATGGTTATTGATAGTTTTGCTGGGTAAAGTAGTCTGGCCTGGCATCTGTGCTCTCTTAGGGTTTGCAGGATCTCTGTCCAGGCTCTTCTGGCTTTTATGGTCTGTGTTGAGAAGTTGGGTTTAATTCTGATTGGTTTGCCATTATATGTTATTTGGCCCTTTTCCCTTGCAGCTTTTAATATTTTTTCTTTGTTCTGTATGTTTTGTGTTTTGATTATTAAGTAACGGGCAGTTTTCCTTTTCTCGTCAATACTATTTGGTGTTCTGTAGGTCTCTTGTATGTTTATAGGCATCTCTTTCTTTAGATTGGGGAAATTTTCTTCTATGATTTTGTTGAGAATAGTTTCTGGGCCTTGGAGTCTGATATCTTCTCTTTCTTCAATGCCTATTATCCTCAGATTTCTATTTTTCATGGTGTCCTTAATTTCTTGGATGTTTTGTGTCAGGAGTTTTCCCAATTTGGCTTTTTCTTTAATGGTTGCGTCAAGATCTGTGATTGTATCTTCTAGACCTCAGATTCCTTCTTCCGTCTCTTGGATTCTGTTAGAAAAGCTCACCTCTGTGTTGCTCGCCTTCTTCTCTGAGGTCTCACGTTGTTGTTTTTCTTTTTTTCTGTGTGTTTATCATTGAATCCATTTTCGTCTTCCGATCTTGAACTGATTTTTTTATTTCTTTCACCTGATTTTTTGTATATTCCTGAGTTTCTTCCATTGCCTCTTTATAGGTCTTCAGAGTTTGAATCGTTTTATTTATTTCTTCCATCTGGTTATTTGCATTTTCCTGAAATTTTTCCAGTTCCACTCTATGTGCTTCTTTTATGTCTCTCACCTGTTTGGCTGCGTCTTCCTGTATTTGATTATGACTTTTATTTGTTTCCTCCATTAATATGATCCTTATTAAGGATTTGAGGTCATGTTCTTGTATTTCCGTTGTATTTGAGTTCCCTGGGTTGTTTCTTTGGGATAGCTGTAAACTGGAGAAGCCATGTTGTTTTGGGTTTTTTTTTGCTGTCCTTTAGACATCTTGCAGGCTTTGATTTTGTTGTGTAGCTTCCCAGGTTGGATGTAGGGCGTCTGATGATAGATTCACTTGTTTTCTTACGATTTCCAAAGGCTGGAAGCTCTGATGCTTCACTGGTGTGGATGGCAGGAAGTTAGCCCTGGTGTTTTGGGCTCTCACAGCCAGTGATCTTCAGCTCCCTAGTGCTGTGGGTCCTGCAATCGTTCTGGGTCTCTGGATGAGCGTTGGGTCAGGCCAAGGTATCCACAGTCTTCTGGGTTCCCTGCCAAGTCCAGCCAGGGACACTAGTCCCAAACTACCATCTGAGCTCAGCTAGAATCTCAGGGCCTGACCCGTCTGCAGAGCTTAGTTAGGAATTCTGGGCTCACAATGCACACAGGGTCCAGCCAGCATTTTCGGGTGAATTGTGGCCGTGCCGAGCCGGCGTCCTTGGTGGACCTGAGTGCTCCTCCCAGCCTGCATCACAGCAGGGGAGCCGTGGCTGTGCTGAGCTGTTGCCTTGGGCAGAATTGCCTGCTACGCTGAGCCAGCGTCTCCACGGCACTGCACACTGAGCTGTACCCAGGACTCTGGGGCTGAACTGTCCGACGAGTCCAGTTTGTGTCACACTGAACCATGCTACCCAAATCCTGTCCGGAGTCCCCTCTCCCACAGCAACTCCCACCAGCCACCACACTAACCGCCTCCACCAGAAGGCTCTAAGCTGCAAACCTCAGTCGCTGCCACTGATGCCGCTGGTGTCGCCGCTGCTGCTCTGATCCGAGAAAATCTGCACTCCTCCCATGTGCAGGGACTTGCAGTTCCTCCGCACTGTGGTCCCCCTGAACAGTGGAGCACTCCTGCCGTTGTGGTGTCGGGACCCCGGTGCTCCTGGCTCAGAAATCTGCACAATTACCCGAATTGTTCACTGGAGCCTCCAAACACGGTCCACACTCCTCACTGCCATCGTGGATCTAACCTTAAGTTTTTTTAAGTTTGTAAGCTTTGTGTTGTTTCTATTGTTGTTGTTTTTTTCTTTTATTCATTGTTTTTAAGTTTTAATCATTTGTTACATATACAGTATTTTGCCTGCATGCCAGAAGAAGGCACCAGATCCCATTATAGATGGTTGTGAGCCACAATATGGTTGCTGGGAATTCAACTCAAGACCTTTGGAAGAACAAACAGTGCTCTTAACTTCTGAGCAATTTCTCCAGGCCCTGTTTCTATTGTTGCTGAGGACCAGTTTAGTCCATGGTCATTCCTTAAACTGCAAAGTGTTTTTTTTTTTTTTTTTTTTTTTAATTTTCTTGTATCTTTGTGACTGAGCATGTGTTCAGTTTTGGAGAAGGTTCCATGAAGTTCTGAAAGGATGGTATGTTCTTTTGGGTTTAACTAGAATTTTCTGTGTTAAGTCCAGGTGATCTGCTGGAGAAAGACCGGAAGGCAGTATGCAGAAGCAAAGAATGTTTATTCCAGCATGCAGGGATCACCTCTCTCCTCTTGACGATGACTTCACAATAAGCACTGAGGCTCAATTTGCAGACAGAGGGATTCAGAAGTGAGTCAAAGTATATGAAAGGATTCAAGATTGACTGCTTGTTCCATTACTGGGACTTTTTGAGTCACTGAGGTTTTGGCTGTTACTCTGGAATTGGCCTTTAATTTTATTGGATAGAGTCATCTGTGTTCTTTACGAAGACCATAAAGTAACAAAAATATAGTATCTGGTCATCTTGACCTATATGCTGATTGGTTGCCCATAAGCTTTCCATTAGTTGTTGGTTTTCCAGGAATTGTTAGAATCTTGGCCTAGTTAATCAGAGTGAATAGCTGAAGCCTGTCATGGAGTTGGACTAGTCAAGCAAACTTGGGTCTTTTGGTGTCTCAAGGGTCCCTGGGGTAAGGTCTTCTCAATCTGTAATATTGGTTAGGCCTATTTGATTCATAACAGCCATCAGTTTCATTAATCCTCTGTTTAGTTTCTATCTTGGTGATCTGTCCTACTATTAATGTGTGAGGTTTGATGTGTGATTGACACTTTAGTAATATGTATTTTCTAAATGTAGGTACACTTGCATTTGAGGCAAATACATTCAGAATTGAGGACTTATCTTCATGGAATTTTCCTTTTATGAATATGAAGTGTCCTTCCCATTTCTTTAGATCAATTTTGCTTGAAAGTCTATTTTATTTGATATCTTAATGGCTGCTCCAGCTTGTTTCTTGGGTCCATTTGCTCAGAAAACATTTTAGTAGCCCTTTACTTTAAGTAATGTCTATCTTTGTTGCTAACATGTGTTTCATGTATGAATCATAATGTTGGATCCTATTTTGGTATCCATTCTGTTAGCCAGTGCCTTTTTATTGGCCGAATGAGTCCATTAATGTTGAAAAATATTAATGGCAATGATTGTTAATTCCTGTGATTTCAATGATGGTGGTAGTGGTGTTGGTGTTGGTGGTGGGGGTGGTCGTGGTGGTGGTGGTGTGTGTGTGTGTTCCCTTTCTTTTGATTTTTGCTGATGAGGAATTATTTATTTCCTGTGTGTCTTGGTTTTAATTAACCTCCTCCTTATGTTGGAGTTTTCTTTCTAGTGTTTTCTCTAGGGTTGGATGTGTGGATAGATATTGTTTAAATATGTATTTGTTTTAGCATATCTTGTTTTCCCCATCTATGGTGATTGAGATTCTTGCTAGGTGTAGTAGTCTATGATAACATATGTGGTCTGTTAGAGGCCTAGATCTCTATCCAGGCCCTTCTAGATTTTAGAGACTCTGTTGAGAGTGGGGTGTAATTCTAATATGTATGCCTTCATAAGTTACTGAATCATTTCCCCTTGCAGCCTTTAATATTCTTTCTTTGTTTTGTAGATTTAGTATATGGATCATTATGTGCCTTAGGTGGACCTGAATGTTATTGGGGTCCTACAGGTCTCTGCTGACTTTTCTGTCTATGTTCCTCTTTTGACTATGCTGGCTTTGTTGCCTCTCCTGGCTGTGCCACATGTGTTATTAGGCAGTTAGAAAATAGTTGGAGACAAATCTATGCCAAATGTTGCTGCCCACACCCTCATAATCCTCCTCATGATGGCAGATGATTGGGGATGGGCCTGTGTGCAGATCACCTCTACTGGCTCCCATATATTTACATTAAGTAGTGCTTGTATATAAAAACCATAAGACTCATGATCATTGAAAATACACAGAGGACTTCTAATGCCATATGTGAATGTTTACCCAGATTATTTGCTTTCTCAAAAGAAATAATTCTATATATAAAATCATTAAAATAAATCATTTTATATATAAAAATTGTAAGCAAAACAGTAACAATACTGAAATAGGGGAGAGTATGAAGAAATATTTGAGTTATCAATTGCAGAGTTTTAAGAAATTCATGGGAATGCTCTAGAAAGTGGGTGGCATTCAAAGAGGTAAGAAATTCCTTGTTTCTTCTTAAGTCACTGTGAACTAAATCTCTCTATAAGGTCTTCTTTCCATACTCATATTGAAAAGCTCACAAAACAAGTGAGTGTCAAATACCTTTTCAAATGACATAATAAGAAACTGAGGCATTTGGAGGTCTCAGATTTAATGAAATTTTAAAAGTTCCCTGGTGCCAGAATTTCTCACACAGCCTGCAGTGTCTAACTACAGATTCAGGGGGATTCTAGACCATCAGTACACACAGCACACAATAGAGATATATTGTTTTCCTTAGTCTCTTCTTCTTCATTCCCCTGAATAAATCAAATTATCTAGAAGTAAGATTCATGTTATTGATATCTCACAACCAGTTTTCCATTTGCTACAAATGAAACTGAAAGAGTACTGCACAATATGTCATTACCTTGTCTCTGAAAAGGTATGTCTCTGACAATGAATAGAAGATAGATCACATTCAATCTTCACCAATGTGTCCATTTAGGTTTCTAAAATTCTGTCTTAAACAAAATGGAGGAACAATACAGATTATAAAAGACAGTTTGATGAATGAATAAATGACTCAATAGGGCATATGTTGCAGAAACCAACCTCTTTAACCAATATGAAGAAATATTGTCATTACTAAGGGAGTAAATTTACAGATTTTATCCTTACCTGATAGTTTTGATCATAGTTTTGATCAAGGAAAAGGAAACTGCATTTGACTTGCCTTTTTCCTTTTACAGTTTTCCTTTTCTCAGACTGAAGTTTTATCCTGAATAGACAACCTCCTAATCCTCTGTGCCTAAAAAAATTCAGTGTCCTGCTACTCTCAAATGTGAAAAGCTGTTTCTGATTCTATCAAACTTTTGTGTATGTTTTACTGTGTTCAATTGATTACCACCCCAATCTGATGTGCCTTTGGGTAGAGGATCCCTAGAGGATCCTAGCATTCAAGGAATAGGAATTCATGCTTTGCTCATCATCCACCTGCTGTGAGATTAGTTACATGCAGGTTTGTGCTTTGAGTATAATTGACACATGATGTCAACAAGTTAACATTTTATTGTGCCTAATATCTTTCATATTTGAGGTTTTTTCTATGCCCTTATCACCTCAGTCATGGCCTCTCTAAGGTCCTCAGTTTGTTTGGCTGTGTCTTCCAGTACTTGTTTATGTATTTTATTCATTTCTTTGATTATCAACTTCATTATAAAACATTTGAAGTCATTTTCTTGTTTTTCAATTGCTCATTGTTTTGAGATAACTAGATTCTGGAGATTCCATATTATTTTGGCTTTTATTGTTTGTGTTTTTATGCTGGCCATTAGTCATCTGGCAGCTTCTGGCATTGGTTGGTAGTTTCTGGTGTCCTTCACTGGCTATTGAGAGCATCCCATAAGTGAGTGGCTATAGGTTGAGACGCCTTACTCAGGGATCATGGAACCCTTCCATGGATCAGAATAGTGACCTGGGTTGTGATCCAAGAAGTTTCCTTGTATTGGCTGGATGCTCTATATTATGGGGTATCTTCTAGGCTAAAAGACCCAGACACTGGCACCTTACAGCCCATAGTTCTATCTGAAACACAAAGCACGGGTGTTTGCTGTCCAGCCTGTGGCTAGGTAGGCTTTAGAAACTGGACCAGTGTCTGATTAAACCCAGGAACTCGCAGTAGATTTCTAAGGTGATCTGAGGTCAGATACACCCATGTTCCACACTGTGGCATCTCCTTTGGGCTAGAAGTCCCAAACACTGGTGCCTTGTGCTGCACTGCTTGGTCTGAGACAATGTATGAAAGTGCTGCTCACTGCCTGCAGCTTAGGTTTGGGAACTTCTCCTGCACCTACCCTGATACCTGCTTTGACCAGTGAACTCTTTGTGAATTGGCTGGGTAGGGTGAGGTCAGATCCACCTATGCTATAAACCTTGGTGTCTCCCTTGGGGTAGCACACTCAGACACTGGTGCCCTGCAGCCCCCAGTTCAGTCAGAGATGGATTGTCAATGCAGAAAATGGCATCCATGTGGCTAGATATTGGCAACCCTGTCTGCACCTGTCTGGGCCCTAGAGCCTTCTGTGGATTTGCCAGGTGATCTGAGGTCAGATCCACCTGTGCTCCATACCCTGGGATCCTCCCCCTGGACTAGTAGACACAGACCCTGGTGCCCTATAGCCCACAGTTCAGTCTGATATGTAGAGTGTAGACACAGATCAAAGGCATGTATCCAGACTATGGGGACTGGGCACACACCCACAGGGCACCAGGGACTCCTCTCTGGACCATCTCAATGGCCTGAGACAAGACCCACACATATTCCACACAGTGTGAACCCCTCTCACTCAGGGCACTTCAGCTCTGGTGCTCTGTAGATCCCATCCCAGTCCTTAGGCTCAGTCCCACAAATCAGACACAATGCTTGATCAGTGCCTCTGTCTTGGATCCATCGCATGCATCTGCATTGCAAATTCTAAGGTGTGACTATTGGAGTATCAGATCTAAACCAGGAAGTCTGCATCTGAAGACATCTTTTGTTTTCAGAACAATGATAGATGTTATATGTGTTCTTCATTCAAAGAATCTGGAAGAAATTCAGGATAATGGGAACAATAAAATGTAAAACATTTACATATTTTATTCCTAAATTACTATTACTACTAAAAAGTAAATACAATTTATTCCATATCAAATAAATTATATAAAAATGATATAGCATATCAAATGAATCATATAAAAATATAAAATAAAATGTATTACTGAAATTGAGAATTTAATATTCTCACTCTAAAATGATGTTTATATTAACAAATCAATAATTCTGAAATGGAGTTTTCCTCAAAACCATGTTGGCAGAAATCTAGAGATTTTTATTTTTAAAAAAAAGTAGATAAGCACAGAGATAGACTGGGTGAGCTAGCCCAGTCTTCGGAGTCAAACTAGATCCAAAGACTTTTTCATTGTATGTATGAGTATTCTTATTATCATGATAAACATCATTAGTTTACGTGTGTGTGTGTGTGTGTGTGTGTGTGTGTGTGTGTGTGTGTGCAAATGGGATATACACATGACAAGGTTCATGCACGGAGGTTATAGGATAACAGTCAAGAGTAAGTTAGTTCCTTTGTTCTACTGTGGGGTGTGAAATTGAGTCTATGTCTTTAAGTTTATGTAGCAAGTGTCCCTGGTCCCTGTTCGTTTGTTTGTCCATTTGCTAGTTTGAGAAAGGGTGTCAAGTAACACAGGCATTCTTGCACTCCTTGTTTAGCAAAGGATGACCTTAACTTTCAAATTCTCCTGCATCAGGCTCCTGAATGGTGGGATGATACCCATGTGTCACCTCAACCAGTTGAAAGTTCATGGCACAGCTTCAAATTTAAGCAGAATTGATATTACTTTAAAACAAATATACTTGTACATATACTGGTGAGGGTTTTTTTGTGACTCACAATGAGCAGTGATATAGAAAGACCTTCAGATAATAGAAAAATAAGTTAGAAAATAATTTTCTTCTCAAATATACATCATCAGAATTGTTTTGTGAGGGGTGCTTTCTTATTTTGCTTTTAACTCTTAGCCACATGATAATTCCTTTATAAATTATAATGTGAAAATATGAAGATAAAACTAACTTTTCTATGAACATTAAGCATTTTTCTTATCTGAGTTCCAAGGCTTGTGCTATAATTCCAGTACTCTGGGAGGCAGAGATGTTGTAGGAAATAATTGCTAATAATGTTTATTATTTTTAACTTTATTAATTTATTCCGATTACAACTCAATTGTTATCCCATCACTTGTACCCTCCCCCCCCTCCCTCCCTCCTCGCTTTCACCTTATTCCTCTCCCCTAAGTCTATGACCAAGAGGGACCTCCTCTCCCATTATATGGTCATAGGCTATCAAGTCTCACCTTGGTAGCTTGCTTATTCTTTCTTTCAGTTTATTATTAAATTTATAATTATTGTGGTAATATTATCTTAGCTCTGCCCTCACTTCTGCCCTGCCCAAGTGTGTAGGCCTTTTATTTACTCAATCAGTAATAATTTTGGAAACAAGGTTACACAACATTACTCAGTGTACATGATAGTCTGCTTGTAAAACAATAAGAATCTTGAGGAAGGGGCAGGCAATTAACAAATACAAAGCACCAGACCATGCCACGACTATTCCTCCTTTTGTCAAATTAAGAAGGCTACTTTTACATAAACAATACACAGTAAAAACAATCATGAAAGCTATCATGTAACAATTACATTTAAAATGTATAGTCCATGTGTATGTAGCAGCTTAGGAGAGAAAGTACTCTACCATCTATTCTATTCTGTTGATTTTAGAGTTCTGTATCCAAATCATTTAGATTTTTTTTCGGAACCTAAAAATCCTATTAAACATACAGATATCCTTTTAAAACATGTTCTAAATCCCAAACAACATATAATTAAGTGTGATATTACAACTATCTAGTTGTCAACCCAATGGGAGACTTATGAAGTAATACATATTACCTATATGTGTAGGATGTTCAGGAAAGCACCTTCCAAAAATATAAAAATTACAGGGATAGTTTGCTGCCTGGAATGTCTCCCCAAATTCTCCATAATGTTAAAGCATCATCTTAGGTTTTTATTTTTTTTAATTTTTTATTAATTTATTCTTGTCACATCTCAATGATTATCCCATCCCTTGTATCCTCCCATTCTTGCTTCCCTCCCATTTTCCCCTTATTCCCCTCCCCTATGACTGTTCCTGAGGGAGATTAACACCCCCTGTATATGCTCATAGGGTATCAAGTCTCTTCTCGGTAACCTGCTGTCCTTCCTCTGAGTGCCACCAGGTCTCCCCCTCCAGGGAACATGGTCAAATATGAGGCACCAGAGTACATGAGAAAGTCATACCCCACTAGATCTGGGTAGGGGTTTAAAGTTTACTGTCTGTATTGTCCTTGGCTGGTGCCTTAGTTTGAGTGGGACCCCTTGGCCCAAATCTCCCTATCATAATGTTCTACTTGTAGGTTTCTAGGACCCACTGGATCCTTCTACTTTGCTATTCTCCCATGCTTCTCTCATCTAGAGTACCAATAGGATGTCCTCCCCTCTGTCCCAGTTTCCTGGTAAGTAAAGGCTTTCGTGGGACATGCCCCTTGGGCTAGTATGCAGATATAAGTGAGTATATACCATTTGAGTCTTTCTGCTTCTGGGTTAACTCACTCATTATGATCATTTCTAGCTCAATCCATTTATCCACAAATTTCGAGAATTGCTTGTTTTTAATAGCTGAGTAGTATTCCATAGTGTATATGTACCACAGTTTCTTTATCCATTCTTCTACTGAGAGACACTTAGGCTGTTTCCATGATCTGGCTATTATGAATATGGCTGCTATGAACATGGTTGAGCAAATTTTCTTGTTGTGTGCTAGTGCATCTTCTGGGTATATTCCAAGGAGTGGAATAGCTGGGTCTTGAGGAAGCCCTATTCAAAATTTTCTGAGATAGCTCCAGATAGATTTCCAAAGTGGCTGTACTAGTTTGCATTCCCACCAGCAATTAAGGAGTCATCTTAGGTTTTTATCCCAATATTTCTGACAGACTTTACTGTGAAGCACGAACTATGAAGTGCTTGCTTACTCTGTCTTGGCAGAACTTGCTTATTTTGGACAGATTCTGTCTGCAGATGGAATAGAACATTTTTCTGCCTGATGACTAGCTTCCTACATCTAAAGTCATTTCCTGATGAAGGTTCTTCAATTACCATCATCTTCTTTGAGGTAGGCTAGCTATGCTGCCAGGTGCTGATATGTCTCATTGTCAAAGAGTCCTTAAATAGTAAAAACATCTTTAAATATCATATTCTGAAAGTCTCTGAGGTTTTTAAAGATCTCTATCCCTCTAGTTTATTTTTTATATAGCTTTCTATAGAGACATGTCTATATATTTATTTGTTATGTCTAGGATGTATATTTTGTAATGAACAAGACTAGTATCTGACTTGATATTGAATCTGATTAACTAATGATTAACTTGTATTAATTATCTTAGAGAGTTTGTAATAGCAGCTTTTAATGTACTGTAAGAAAACCTTGCATTTATAAAGGAATTGTGTTTATCCAATACCTCATAACAAAGTTGAAACATATATGCATGTAGAACAAAGTAACCATAAATCTGTATCACTGTATAATAGTCCACAAAAATGTAAACAAAATAATAATTAAAGCTCTAAGTTGAAATGTAGATTCAATAATCTACATTTTGTCTTATTATTCCTATGAGATATTTCTATATTCCCCCTTTCTTTACAACCCCTTTCTCCTTACCTAAGAAAGAAATAGAAAAGAGAGAAAAAAGAGACAATCCCTGAGTCTAAAATTTTATACCTTCTTTTTTCTCCAAATAAGACCATTAATAACTTATAAAAAAGTTCCCTAAATGGCAACAAGCATCCGTAGCCCATTAGAAGAAGCAAAAAAAAAAAAAAACAAAAACAAAAAACAAAAATCAAAAAAACAAAAAACAAAAAACAAAAGAAAACTACCCATCCCACTTTAGGAAAAATGGGACATCTTCTTTAGGTTGCTTGCTACTGATTTTCAGCCATAGGATTCCCTTTGGGCGGATCCACATAGATTTGAAAAAAATTGTTAAGCAAGCTAGCAATGACATTTCTGACCCAGTTTCTAAATGTTGAGGAATTTCAGGCATAATAGACATCTTGTTCAGAATAATCTGGAACCCTGGCACAATTCAGATCAGTTGCTTTCTTTGAAGTTGTCCTGAAAGCAGGCTTTGATGGAAGAGCAATTGAAACAACCAAGGATGGAACATACAGGATGCTGAAATAGCTTGAGTCAGCAGCAATCCACTGCCATCACTGTCTAGTATGTTTGCTCTGAAAATAGATAATTTCTGACAAGCATTGTACATTCCTAAAGTTATAAATGCATGAGATTTTCAGGTTGCACAGATCAATTAAGGGTGGCTTTCTCCTTTTAATATGAGCAGAAGAAATGCATCTATCTTTCTTTAAGTGTGCTGATTATAAACCAAGGTGTAAACCAATGTATCTATGCCAATTGAAAGAATTAAAATAATAAGTTTTGAGGATTTTGTAACTAAGGATTTATTGGCCATATGTATGCTGTAATAATATCCTCCTCTGGGCCCTTGTACCCCATTGCATCAGACCAAACTGGCACCTGTCCCATGCATTGCATCTATGGTGATTGGCTGGCTGCCCAGGGCAACATAAAAAGGACTACCTTTTAAATCAACTTTATTTAAACTTCTTTCTACATTTATTGGTTAAGCACACCCTAAACATCTTGTACTGGTTTAGAGATTTGGGCCTGGATTTCTACATTCACTGTGGCTATCTTTGCCCTGCTCCTTCCTCCACATGGAATGGGTGGTTTCACCTTTCAAACATAAGAATTACATCTTTTGTGTTTGGGGACTTAACTTAGGCTGGCACCTACTTCACTGCCCATATTTTTCTGTGTGTCACTCTGCACCAGGCTGGGACAAAACCTGTCCTCCTTGAGAATGCTTCATAGCTGTAGGAATAAGCCAGTTGCCTAGAGCAGCAAGACATCTCATCTCAGTAAGCTCAATACTTCAATATTCCTTGGCTGTTGGAGACATGCCGCTTGTATGTTCATCTCCCATCCTAACTTTGTGTCCTTACATTGACCAACAGAATACCTATTTTTTTTTTTTTTTTTTTTTTAGGCCAAAAGGCATTTTTGTCACCAGTTCTTCCTTAGAAAACCACATTTTAAGGAGAATGGCTAGCTTAATAAAGCTGTGTGACATTTCATTTCTCCATCACATGCGTATATAAATGCAGAATTTCATGTTACCTGTGAGAGCCCACATATCCATATGAAAAACAGACCAAACACCAATAGAATGAAGTCAGACCCGAAAGACTCTTGCTCTCTTTATATAAACCCAAGATTGGCATGTATCCATCTTCTATATCAGTAATGTTTCATTATTAAGAAAAAAAACTAAATAGTAACTTTAAATAAAACATGTCATTTTGAAACCTAGACTGTCTTTTATAAGCTGCTTTATCCTATCAGCAGAGCACCTGACCCTAATTTCATTGTGTAGACCAGGTTGGTCAAATTTTACAAAGATCCATCTGTCTGTGTCTCCTGTATTTTGGTGTTAGAGGCATGTACCATCACCACTCTGCTCAAATATTTCATCTCAATTCCAAATCATTGTAACTCTACAATTTTAGGAAACAACAAATTTGAGATGTAGGGACATTTTGAATTTACTGAAAATATGTAAAAAATCTCCTAATTAGTATTGTCAAACAAAAATATCCTTTCTATTTCTTGCTGTAGGGAAAAACAAAAACATTCAAATAAAAATCAAGCAAAGAAACAAAAACTTCTAAGTCATGGGTTACTTGTGCCATCTCTGACTGCAGCAGAAAAATCTTGTCAATCATTCCTTGGAATTTAGTCCTTGCTGTATTGTATTGGTAGGCCCTTATCAGAAATACCTGACACATAACTTGTAGCCAGAGGGCTCTGTGTTCAAGCTTTTATTAATTTCCTATTTTCCATCGGGAAGAGCCCTTTCTTCTTTATTTTTATTGCTTGTAATTTAGCACTCCCTCACTCAGTTTTCTCCCTTCCTAAGTCTACTCTATATTGAACTCTTCTAGAAAACTGTGATCACCATTGAGCACTCCAATAGTTCTATGACAACAACCGAAAGGAAGCCAGGAAAGATCCAAGAGCCCTCTCCCATGGTGCTTTCCATTTTACCTGCAGCTCAGCCCAGCTCTTTCTAGCATTCTTTTAACCCAATTGCCATGCCTTCAGATCCAAGAGAGACCATGCACTTTCTGAAATTAGCCAGGAGTACTCATTTCCCCAGAGAGATATCTATAATTAATTGCCACTCTCTTGACAGATTAGTGGGACACAGGTGAGAGGGTTGGAATGTATGGCACAGTTGCCAAGGCAGAGAACTTTTATGTTGGCAAAAGCAGTGCTTCCCACACAGATCTTTTAATTGCCTAAATATTAGTAGCAAGCTGTCACTCTTTGATGAAAGCTGCTATGTGATGTTAGGTACTTGGCATTCCTCCCTCCTGTAGACCTAAAATAAACTAAAGGTTTAAAATTATGAGAAAGAACACTTAGCTTCAGCTAAACTTCCCAGATAAAATTTTTCCTGAGTAAAACAGTAACCATAACAAATTTTCCTTCTCCCTTAGTCAGCCTTTTGCTTGTTTGTTTTTCCTTCCTTTCTTGCCTTGTTAATTATTTCCTTTATTATCTTCCCTTTGTTTATGAACAAAAATACATAAGCAAAATAAATGTCATTTATGGTAACAACACCTTTACGATATGGCTCAGCGGTTAAGAGCACTGTCTGTTCTTCCAGAAGTCCTGAGTTCAATTCCCAGCAACCACATGGTGGATCATAATCTATAATGAGATCTGGTGCCCTCTTCTGATGTCCAGGCATACATGCAGGCAGAATACTGTATACATAATAAATAAGTAAATCTCTAAATTTAACATCAACATTCATGTCTCAGTCAAGTGGAACTAGTTGCATGTATTAGGATTAGCAATTAGCTTGTCTGTTAATTGTTGAATGAGATGTTATGATTTTATTGGATTAAATATAAAAAGGGAGGAGTATTTTGGACTTGGATAAGAAGAAAGGTGTCTTGAGGATATTTCCAGAATTGGCCAGAACCCATGTATTATCAGGTCAAGAATGAGTAAAGAAGTCTTAATCTCATTTGAGTTTTGAGAAAAGCATGCTTATTAAAACACAGGTGGTTTCCTATGTCCAAAAAGAAGGAAATCTTTGAATCAAAGAGGAAATGGAGGACTGATGTAGGAAAAAGCAGAGGGGGTAGCTAGAAGAGTGGAAAGAGGAAAAACTGAGGCTGGGATGTTTTATATGAGAGAATTTTGGGAGAAACCCAGCAAAGAATCCCAAGGTATTATCCCAGTCCACAGAAGGTTTTCCTTAAACAAGTGATTGAACAGAATTTATTGAGATCGCCAAACACTAAGATTAAGTTCTAGACAGATACCTGAAGTTTTGCATTGGGTTTGCTATTTTTGACATATTTGTTAAATACATTACCAATCATTGTAGGTGGTATAATGCCCCAAGTTTGGGATGCCGTCAGCACATAGACATGTTCTTACAGCTCTTCTAAGATTAGTCAGTTCTAAGACAGTCAGTTGCATTTTAATTTCTTATCAATTTAATTATTTATTCCTGATTCCATCAATGAGATGATGATTTGTCAATATAAGCTATGACTATACTATGTAAATGTATGTGACTGCACACATTATCAGTTATTAAATCCTCACTAGGTGATATTGATGAGATTACCCAGGACAAAACCCAGTGTTTTCCTTCTCTTTGGGACTCTGCTCTCTTGGGTGTTTAGCAATATCCTTAGAAGATCTTTAAGCAGTACTCAAATTATAGTTTCTTTGTCGCAGACTCAATGGAAATAACTCTTTGCTGTGTGCAATTTATATATGGTAATAAGAGATTCATAGTATATATGAAATAGATTGCAGATCTGGTACTTTTTCTTTAATTCTTGTATGTAACTGAGAGACACTTTCAATGTTACAATCAATTACAGTCTTTAAGTTTCATTCTAATTATCATCTTTCCATCATTTTAATATTCATTAAATTCAAATGTTCTTTGGGAAGCAATATTAAATTAGAAATTTGCAATTCAAATAATTAAATTGTTTATAAGTATTAAATCACATATAAAATTATTAAATTTAATATTTAATGGACTTAATATTAAATAAAATTAATAATTTATCTTTGCAAAAAATTCTGAAACAATACATATTGTCATTGAATGTTCATGATATATGTTGCATGAAGATACAAAATTAACCATAAAGTATGTGACTATAAAGGGAAAGAAATACAGATTAAATGACTGCATTCATTTTAGATTTTAGGTTAATTTCTTTCATAAAAGCTAATTATTTCCTCATATCATGTTTTACTGAATTAGAAAACTTAGCTATGTTTATAATTCATTTTTCTTAAAACACTGATGCTGTCCTGTGTTAGCTATCCATTTTTTATAAGCTAGGAAAAATCATGAAATCAGTACTATGATATTTAATAGAGATGCAAACATGAATAAACCATTTATGCTTCCTCACCCTCAATGAACTGTCACCTTAGGGATATTTTATGAATGAAAGTCAGCCACACATAATTTTATCACTATATATAAGATGATTATTGTAAGTTATAGCCAGCATGGAGAAGATCAAGAAAACCCTTGGTGGGGATGAAGAGAAAAATTCTTATAAGTGAACATGTTGTCAATATTCTCAGGAATGTTTTAGGGAGTTTGGGATGGGAGAATGCTGTTATGATGGTGTGCATAGCTGTGCACTACAGGTATACATGGAATATCAAGGTTCTCAAATGGTTGGGGCAGCTGACAGCTCACCGTCTGCAATGTCAATATATATGTGGCTTATGATTATTATTTGTCTAAATAACAACTTTAGCATGCATTTTTGACAGTAGAATAAATATAAATGTATTATACTTCAACTTTATGTAGAACTTTTAAAGTCTATAAAATTTTGTTCAATACCATTTCTGAAAATTACAAATATATTTCATTTTATATAGCCTTTCTTTTCCGTCTGAGATTTTGGGATGTAATATGATTCTGGGTGAATGCTATATAAACATTATGAACTGTTATCCTCTGTTTTATTTCCATCTATTTTTGAACAAGACAGTGTAGAAAAGAAAACAATAAGCTGAATTTTACATCTGTCATGGTTAGTTGCTGAAGGCTAGAACACAACGGGTGATTTTACAGGGGGTAAGACAGACTTGTACTTGGAACTTTTCAAGTGCTGAGGTAAAACCAGAGATTATAGTGCAAATTGGAAATTACATCTACAATAGAAATGAAGGATGACTACCTTCAGTCACCAAACAACTGAGAGTTTTCAAACAAAACAGAATACAATTTGCCCTATGTATGCACACACTGAAAAAGAAGACAATGAGAAATTAGCTCTTTCAGATTTCCAACTTATTAGAGCAGCCCATGAGCAAATACAAATATGCCAGCAAAGTGAAGAAAAGAACAGTGAATCCAGACATTATTCCTCAGCCTTTGAGTCTCCTGAATAAATCTATACCATTTTCAGTGAACTAGCCTGTCCACAGTAGGAAGGTACCGTATAAATAACATTGTTGAGAAAAGTGTTATGCATGTATCTATTAGAGGAGAGACAGAAAATTAAGGAATAATTTTCTCTATTTTCTAGAAATTTATAGTTTCTCCATGGTTATGACTCTGGGAAGGGAAGAGTACATTTTGTTGTCTTTTGAATCCTAAGTAATATTGCTAAGAATATTTAATTGCATATTGATATTAGGATTGATTATTTGACTATGGAATTAGATCTTCTACATAGGTATTACTAGTACCAAATCAGCCAGAAGAAACTTTAAGAGAATAACACCCTATTTCCTTAAGGGGCTTCAGGTACATTTTTTATTGCTTTTTTGGCTATACAGGATTATTTTCAATTGAAATTGGTTGTATATTATTATTGGTCTTATTTAGAGAGAAAACAAGCCTGGACTCCAGGATATCTCTATTTTCCTTTGTCTTCCATTCTTAGGTTTAGAGATAGGGGTTGAAAAGAAAGAAGGGGGAATATAAAAATATATAGGGAAGATAGAACAAAAAGTAGTGAATCTACACCTCAACTTAACACCTTAATTGTCACTCACAATGTTATTTTTAATTCACTGGCATAGAATTTTGGAAATAGATGCAAAATAAGTTTAATTTTAGATAAAATAGTATATAATTCAAATTTAAGATTATGTATATATATATATATATATATATATATATATTCTAATATGAGGTATTGTACCCATATAACTCAACTATAATACATGGATCACTTTTGATACTTTGAAAGTGTTATTGCATGCTTTAAATGAGAAATAAGTTATACAAGTTAATTGTTAGTTGATAAAATCATAGTCCTATAAATTACTAGTCTATTTTTATCACAAGAAGATAGATCTTAAGTGCAAGAGATGTATATGATTCTAAAGAAAGATAAGGTAAAATAATTAGATAAGGTCTTCAAAATCCTCAGAGATATACAAAATACAGCATTTAAAATGTTTTTATTATTTTAAAGATTCACTGACAATGAGACAAGTTAACTCCTGGTAACACCCAGCCTACGTCAAAGAGCATCAAAGAACCTCCTTATGGAGATGGCCTCACATGTGGCAAACAAGCCACTGGAAAAATGTCCTCATTTATATCACAGGCAGATTTCTGTCTAAAAAATGTCAAGTTTGGCAGAGACAACAGCCAAACTCTGCCAAGAGAGGATAAGCAAGACCTCAATAGTTCCTGTCTCAAGTATATGTCTGTCAGATATATTGTGCCAGGAGGCTGAAGATGATGCTCCAATGTTAAAGAGAGTTCTGGGTGACTATTCAGGTAGAAAACTCTGTCATCTTCTCATTTGAAATGCTGCTCACCTGCACTCCTGGTATACTCAGGTAATCAATTTTATTCCTTCTCAAGTCTTTGATGGTTTTGAAGACCAGATAGTTTAGTTTTACAAATAAGCTCAGTTGTTTATGGGATAAGATGTTTTTAGCTCTAGATAAATGTTTTAAGTTAATAATGATGGCATATGATAGATATTGATTTACATTCAGAATTTTAGATGCACCAAGATAGGGAAGATATTTCTTCAAGGATGCCAAATACAAATAGCCTAATACTAAGAATGTAACATTACATAATTCCTGATAAGGTATTGTAATCCCTCCATTGTAAGTCTTGCCTGATTATAGGAGATGGGTGGTTTGAAGCTTACTTGGTCATGATGGATAAGGTTCTAATAGATCTACCCCAAGATCGAGCTATAACACTCCTGGGCATATATCTGAAAGATGCTCCATCATACAACAAGGATATATGCTCAACTATGTTCATAGCATCTTTTTTTTGTAATAGCCAGAATCTATAAACAACCTAGATGTCCATCAACCAAAGAATAGATAAAGAGACTCTAGTACATCTATACAATGGAATACTGCTCAACTATTCAAAACAAGGAAATCTTGAAATTTGCAGGCAAATGAATGGAACTAGAAAGGATCATCCTAAGTGAGATAACCCAGACCCAAAAACTGGACCTTAACCCAACATAGGTGTTCTCTGAGTGACTCTACCCAGCAGGGGACAGAGATAATTACCAAGACTTGAAGGTGAACACTGGGCAGCATGCTGAGAGTTGTAGGGTAGCCTTTTCATGCCACAGAGGAAGAAGATGCATTTAGTACAGGGGACACTGGATAAGCTGAGGTCAGTTGTTAAGGGAGGAGGGCTCCCCTTTCTATGGACTAAGGGATAGAGGGAAACAGGTTGAGGAAGGGGATGGGATCAGGAATTGATGAGGGAGGGGGATGCAATCAGGATGTAAAGAATTCAAAGCAAGTAACTTATTTTTCTTTTATTAATTTATTCATATTACATCTAAATTGTTACGCCCTTACTTGTCTCCTCCTGTGGGACTCTAGGTGAAAGAACTATGAAAGAATGGGGAAACAGAAGGATTCAGAAGGTCTTAGAAACCTATAAGAAGGTAATTTATATTGCTAATCCCACTATATAGGAATAGCTCTGAACTCACTGAGATACAAATATCTATGCATAGACAAGGCCTTATGTTGGTCACAGATTCTCTATGACTTATGTTAGAGGCCATTCTTAATATGGCATGACAGAAGATTTGTAGATGTCTTACTTTTGCTCATACAATGAGCAGAAAACCAGCCTTAAATGCTCTGTACATCCCACACATCTCATACAACTATAATGTTAGAACTGTATAAAGCTTGTGAGAAATTATATTTTCTGAACAAAAGAACTGTACACTGATCCTGGATCAGACCTGATAGGATTCATGCCTCTAAGCATGCTACACATTACATCCTGCATCCTCTAGGTTGCAAGCCCAGACACCTCAGTTGCTGTCACCCATCAGAATTGGACAGCTTCCCAGACAGCAGTGTCGAAAGCATCTGATACCAATTGGTTCAGAATTTCATAGTGTCCTATAGGACTTGTATAATCCTGTAATTTAGCAACATTTAGAAACTGGTCCTGGCTTACTTAATCATTTTACCAAATTTGGGGGGGGGGGGATTCAAATGCATTATTTGCCCTAAATCAGCCTAAAGAAACCTGAAAAGAACGATATCCCAATTCCTCTAAGGAGGGTTGGGTAGGTTTCTGTTTGCTCTCTTGTTCTAAAAATGCTTATTTTCATTGGAAGGTGATTATAAGTTATTACTGGTCTTAGAAGGACAGAAAAATAGATTGGAATCAGTGAAATATCTCTTTTTCTTTATCTTTCTTTCATAAGTAAGGAGATAGAAGCTAAAAAAAAAAGAAAGAAAGAAGGATACAGAAATATTGAGGGAGGATAGAACAAAATGTAGATCATTGAATCTACTCCTCAACTCAAGGCCTTAATTGTTACTCACAAATAAGGCTATTTTTAATTCATTGGTATAGAATTTTGTATATTAATGCAAATCATGGTCATATAAAAACTAGTTAAAATTTATCACAAGAATATATATCCTATGTCTAACAGATAGATATGATTCTGTTGATAAATAAGGTAAAATAGTTAAATAAGGTCTTCAAAAGCCTCAGAGACCTACAGGATATGGCATTTAAAGATTTTTTTATTATTCTAAAGTTTCTTTGACAAGAAGACAAGTTGTGAAAATAATTTAAATGATATCAATAAATACTGAGGGAGATAAAGCCTCAACTGGCATTTTCTTCTTCCCCAAATAATCTTCCTGTACTGGATTTAGGTTACATCTACATTTAACTGAGTTGTCAGCACCCCACTGCAACTCCCAAACAACTGAGGCTGCTACAAAAAGGATAAGTTGCTCTCTCAAACTGACAGTGAGGCTTCAGTGCTGAAGACAATATCTATATTGAATATGGAGATATCAAATTGGTTCCTACATAAAGCCTTCAGTACAGTGTTCTAGCATTTTTTTTTTATATAGGAAGTTTTACTGCACACTATCAAACAAGAAACATAAACACCAATCCAGCCACAAAACATTTATATAAGATGGTGTACTCTTACTGCAAAATATGTTAAGAAATTGTGGCACAAATCTAGTAAAAGTAAACAACCAAAACTGAGCTAAGGCTCATTCCATAAAATGGAACCCACACATGACTACTTGTGTAATCAAGAACCTGGAACTAGCTAGCTCAAGAGTATAGAGTAAAAAACAAATAATGCTCATCTAATAACTGAAAAAAAAAAACGTAGTGAGAAAAATCACTTCTAATGATATTCTGCCATAATTGTATGTTAGTGTCTTGTTCAGTCATAATCACAGAAACTTTCTCCTACAGCAGATGGGATCATTACCAGACATTACACATAGAGACCTTGGAGCCATAAGCCTTAATTTTGATGTCTCCAGTCAATACCTCAGCTCACTGAAGACCATGGAAGAGGAGAAAAAATGAGTGTAAGAGGCCGAGGTGATGAAGGACAACGGGAGCAGGCATTCTAAAGCAACACGAGCAAAGCTTGAATGAACTGACAAAGAGTAAAGCAGCAAGCATAGAGCCTGTACTGGTCTGCAACAAGTCCTCTGATATATGTTATGGATTGTAATTTAGTGTTTTTATGGGATTCATGACTATGTGAACAAGTGGATCTCTGGTTCTTGTGCCTTCTCTTGAGTTTCTTTTATTTCTGTTTGTTAGCTTTGTACAAATTCTATGTGACTTTTTTGTTCTATCTTTTTTTTTTTTTTTTTTGCTTCTATTTTATTGATTTCAGTCCTGGATTTTATTTTGTTTTTATTATATATATTTTTTTAATTTATTGAATGTCTATGATTGACACATCATGCACCAAAATCCCTGTCCTTCCCCCAGTAAAATAAAACAGACAAACAAAAAATCTTGTCACAGAAGCTGTAGTGTATCATGCAGTATAGCCCTTTGTCCACATACGTTTACTTTCAAGTGTTCCTTGTTATGTGTCATGGGTCTGATTTGAGGCCTACTCTCTCATTACTGGATCTTCACTGGGACTGCTGTCGATATCCTGTTGTTGTTGTGTGTCAAGGAGATTCTGAATCTTTAAATCTGTAGGTCCAATGCCTTCATGTTTTCCAGCAGGTCATACATGGGGTAGATGTTAGGGTGAGGTCAACACAGAGACCTGGATGGGCCTGATCCATTGTCCTCTGGGTAGGGCCAGCTCACCCACTCCGGTGTCCCAAGAGCAGCATCTGCTCTCCCACTCCTGTGTCGTCTTGGCAGGGCCAGCTGTCATCATGGCAGGGCTGACTCTCCTGCTCTCATGTCCTCAGGGAAGGGCTGACTCTCCCTCTCTCTTGTCTTCAGGGCAGGACTGGCTCACCTGCTCCCTTGTCATCAGGGTGGGCCAGCTAACCAGCTTCCATGTCCTCAGGGCAGAGCCCCCACTCCAGCTCCTGTGTCCTCAAGCAGGGCCAGACCTCAGTCTCCCATGTCCCGCGTGCTGGCTCACGTGTTCCCACATCCTCAGGTCCAGCTCTCCTGATTTTGTGTGCTCACTGTCAGATCACCTGCCTCCATGTCCTGAGGGTCAGCTCTCCTGATCCCATTCAATTCTCCAGATTGTTGCGGTCTGGCAAGGCCTAAATGGACTCCTATGCCTCTTGGTACTGGATCTTGTGGGCCATCAAGCAGGTGGCAAATGGAGGCTCCTCTAAGTCTTCCTTGAGTAGCTCGGAGAAATCATTGATGTTGGCCCAGCTTACCTTCTTTATTTTATTTTATTTTATTTTATTTTATTTTATTTTATTTTATTTTATTTTATTTTATTTTTTATTAATTTATTCTTGTTACATCTCAATTGTTATCCCATCCCTTGTATCCTCCCATTCTTCCCTCCCTCCCATTTTCCCCTTATTCCCCTCCCCTATGACTGTTCCTGAGGAGGATTACCTCCCCCTGTATATACTCATAAGTCTCTTCTCGGTAACCTGCTGTCTTTCCTCTGAGTGCCACCAGGTCTCCCGCTCCAGAGGACATGGTCAAATGTGAGGCACCAGAGTACGTGAGAATGTCATATCCCACTCTCCACTCAAGTGTGGAGACTGTTCTGACCATTGGCTAGATCTGGGTAGGGGCTTAAAGTTTACAGCCTGTATTGTCCTTGGCTAGTGCCTTAATTTGAGTGGGACCCCTTGGCCCAAATCTGCCTATTGTCACCTGGCAACTTGTGGCTCTGTTGATTTGCACTTCCTGAGTCTCTGGTTCCATCCAGTGCTCCATCTGCCATGGGCCCCCTACTCAGTGTTGACCCTAGTATCCACTTCTGAATGATCCAGCTCTCAGGACTGGCCTGCTAGAGGATGTCCAAGAGGCCTGTGGTGTGGGTGGTGCAGTCCACACTCAGACTAGACTCCTCAAACACCATCTCCTTGGCCTGAAAGTGTGCAGGGCTGCAACCTGAAAAGCAGTAGCAGCTGCAGCAGTAGCGGCTGGGGGTCCCTGGGAGCTCAATGGAGCATGGTCCCGTAGTCCTGTGGTGGGAGGGTATGGATGATCCACATGACAAGATTTCATTCTTTCTGGGAAACACCAACACTGTATTTTGGAGCTCTCAGTATGGTCCTTTGGTGACAGTGCAGGCACTGATGTTCTGCAGATCAGACGCAGTGGATGACCTCAGCTTGGGTATTTCTAATACATTGTGCTAAGTGTTCCCTCCCAATTGGCAGCTCTCAGGGGTGAACATTTTTGTGTAGCTCAGGAACACAATCCTCCTCCTCAGAATGCACTGTGGACCTCATCTTTGGTTTTTTGTTTGTTTGTTTGTTGGTTTTTCCAGATAGGGTTTATCTGGGTAGCGTTGGCTATCCTGGACTCACTTTGTAGACCTAGCCTCAAACTCACAGTAATCTTCCTGCCTCTGCCTCCAGTGTGCTGGGATTAAAGGTATGCACCACCACATCCGGCTCAAGGACCTGTTCTTTTGAACCCCTATATTCTTTTGAACCCTATCATATTATATTTTAATTTCTTGTATTTTGAATGAATGAGCGAATAAACTAATGAATGAATACCTAGCCCATAGTGTAAAGGTTAACAGCTGAACTGTCATTTACACTTGATGGAAGTAGAAAATCAGTTTTCCTCAATGGAGTGACACTGGATATATCAAACTATGCAAGGAAGGACTCAGGAATAGTTCACCAATATTTAATGGAGGTCACAGTTTTTCTGGTTTTGTGCTTTTATTTCATTTTAGTTAATTTACAGTTTTCTTTTTGTTGGTTGGTTGGTTTGGTTTGGTTTCATTTTGGGTGTGGTTTTGTTTTCTTGATTTGGAAATTTTTGTTGTATTGTGATTTTGTTTCAGGTTTTTCTTAGAAAGAACTTAAGGTTGGGTGGGTAGTAGGGTAGGAGGTGATCTGGAAGGACTTGGGAGCAGAAAAGAATATGATCAAAGTATAATTAAATTTAAAAGTTGTTTTATGTAATAAATAAGTTTTTTAAAATGACAAAATTTAAATTTAAAATTGAAGGCCTATGGTGAGATCCAGACGTGGACTATTTAAAATTAACTACATCCCAGAGTAAATCTCAAAAATATTTATATGAATACATCTCGAGTAAGTAAAAATTGATGTTGCAATCATAATTGTAGTAACACTATTTCTTGAAAATGTTTACTTATAACTGATACCATTGAGTCTGCATGCCTCTGTTTGGTCCCTGGATCAAATTAAGAGCCTGTTTTCTTACCTATGAAATGAAAACAATACTAAAAGAAAATACTGCATGATTTTGCTTCTAAAATCAAATGACATAGTGCATGCCACCGTGTGCATAAAGAGACACAAAATCTCTGGTCCCTAGTAATCACTGATCAATGTTAAAAATAAATTTATGTTTATTAAGATAAGTTATTTATTATTAGGACACATTACTTGATAGATATATAAGCCTAATAGTAGAATTTTATGTGTTAGATAAAGAAACATAGAGAATATTCATGACAAAATAACAAAAAAATGCACATAAAATAAATTCAATTATTTTAAAACTGTATTTCACTTGGACAGAATTAATAACTTTATGAAGAAAACCCTTTTGAACTTTGACACAATAGCAACATGTTTTCCAAAGTCATTAATTCAAAATTAATACCAAATAAAATGCCTTTTAGATTCTTTCTATCTTTTCTCTAGCATGTAGAAGAACTTGAATGTGTTAATTAAAATATATCTCCACTTTTGTTCTTGTAACTAAGCTATTCAGAATTAATCTGTAACCTAGAGTTATTGAGACAGAATATTTACATGAATGAAATTGTACCTCTCAAATTTACAAGCCACCAGTTAATTAGTGCTAGAGGCAAGATCATTGCTCATGTTGATCTGAGAAACTGAGCATTACTATCCCTGTTTAAGAAATCATATTTGAGGAAAAAATGAAGCAGGCATATACTAAGACATTAATTATGAACTACAACATATGTCAGGGTCACACGTTTTATTACATTTTTATTTTCACTTAATATAAAACTAATAGATTTATTGTTTGATCTAGAGTGATATTGATAGTCTTAAATCATATAGTTATATGTCTTCTACAGCTATGCCAATATATTTATTTTATTCTTTATAGTATTAACATATAACAATCCTTCTTTCTTTTCTTTGGGGTTTTTTTTGTTGTTGTTTTGTTTTGTTTTGTTTTATTTTTTGAGACATGGTTTCTCTGTGTAGCCTTGCCTGTTCTAGACTCCCTTTGTAGGCCAGGCTGGCCTCAAACTGATAGTAATCTGCTTGCCTCTGCCTCCAGAGTGCTGGGATTATTTCTTCTTATTTGTAATGATATTTCTTGGTGTCATTTTGACAATACACTTTTAATTGCTTAATAACTTTCTTTTTGATACAACATTGATATTTATGATCTTATGAGTTAAAAGACAGATTCCTACCTAGCATTTGGGCTCCTTACTACTAAAACTGTGTCTCTTTCATCCATTACAAAGAAATTGGAACTAGTAAATGTCAAATAAATCCACAAACACATCTGCCACTAATCATTTATACATGTGTTCATGCTCTGATCAATTTTTACAGATTGCTAACTCTACTACGGAACTTCCTGTACTTGATATGGCTGTGTGCAGAGCCATGAGGAATGCAATTAGAATTCTCCCTCACAATGTTTTTGCTAATTAAGTTGATAAATACATATATTATAATTTAAAATTTAAAAAAGCTTTGGGGTGTGTATCTCCAGTAGAATAATTGCCTCACATGGGTTTGACCATAGTATTTTAAGTCCAGCATCACAATAATTAAAATAAAATAATTACATTAATATTAAAATTAAATAATTACAATAAAAGTAAATACTGTAGTGTTTTAGGCAGCAAAGCTTGTCAGGAAGAAAAACTCAAATAAACTGGTATAAACTTTTGGAGAGCAGTAGATTGAATTCTTCAGGTAATATTACTTATACAAATACGTTGGAATCTTAATATCCTTAACCCAAAATAAACCTAAAATAAACATAATATGAAAACTTTAAAAATCCCTTTTTCATGTGGACCCAAATATAGGCCTGACACATTAAAACTGAAGTTACTCTTGCCATCATGGTAGTTTATAATTCCAGTTTTAATGTGATTAATTTCACATTTATAAGACATATCTAACCTCATTATATCTTGATTCTGATTAAATTTAATGTTCTTACAATGTGATTGGCCAAAATTAACAAAACTGTGATCCATTCTTGGTACTGAATCTTTTATTTGCTAGAATGTGGTATCTGGTTGAAGTATTGTCCTCTATGGCACAGTACCTCCATAAAACTCTTTTTGTATGTGTCCATGTATGGAGCTTAAAAGGTTTCTATAGTATTAGATTTCTAGATTATTTTTGAGAAAGCATTTGGTGTTAGTTGTACTTCCTCATATTATCTCCTCTCTCCTTCCCTAGTATTTATTTCCCTTCTCAATCAAAGGTGGATAAAGGAACAAAAAAGATTAAGTTGGAGAAATCAGCCAATTTATTGCAATTAATGTGATACATGTTAGCTTTAAGTTATACAAATTCTGTCATATTGTAATATCTCACAGAAAATCTTTCTTTGAGATAGCATGTGTCATATGTTCTCCCAAGACATTTCACACTAGCCAACAAACAGCATCCTACTCTTTGCTTACTCATGCAGATGCCTGCTACTGGGTAATCTTCTAACGCTCTCATTTCTCTTATCACGGTCCCCTAGCCACCTGGAGTGACTCTATTTCTTCAGTATAGCTGATGAACAAGGTTTCTCGTGGTTTGGTGTTTATTTGACTTTCTCAAGATTTCTTACTTTCATTCTTGTCAGTCTTTATTACTAAGTCTCAGATCATTTAAAAATCAAAATCTAAATATATACTAGTATATTTGGATTATTCATGCTAGCGTCTTCTTCTGTCCTATTCTTGTGTCTCTGTCAATCTTCTCTGTTTAATATAGTATTTTGTGCTCACATAAAATACTTATTTACCTTAGCCTTGAAACTTTAACATACACATCTAGGTTGAAGATGAAATGGAATCAAGTCCCTTTTCCTTCATTAAAACTTAAACTAGTTTATCCTCTCTTAGTTTGTTTGTCATTTTCCCTGTGCAACTTTACCCTCAAAAATCACATATAATTTATACATTATTCATCTAACCAACACTCTATTAGGATTACTTATATCTTCTTTCTTTGCTGTTTGGAGAACTTTTATGAGAGGTTTACTTTTGTTTCAAAAGAGCTTACAATTACCTTTAGAATTTGGTTTTGAAAATGTAGAATATAATTCAGACCCAAACACATAAAAAAATTAGTTTTTACCCTAGTTAAGCCAAAATTAAGTTCAACAGTGTTTCCTTGTAGTGAGCTTCCATAGAGTAAGCCAACTAATACTTTGTTCAGTCACAATCATAGGTGGGGCAGTCTTTTGAGAATCTAGAATCCGACCTTAGAAAACTCTGTGAAAAGCCTTCCTGTACTTATCTTTCTAGTTTTAACATGTCTTCTCACTGAGTCCAAGATGCTGTTCTTCAAGGAAGTCACCATAGAAGATTTGCTACAAAATAACTTTCTTTTCTCAAAGTATAATTTTTATAAAAAAGATACCAAGGAAGTTCCCCCAGCTAACTTTTGACTGAATTCCTCACTATAAAGAGGTAATTAGAACTATAGAGCTATGGTCCACTACTGCAGAATCTGATAGAAAATGCATCCCATGTATTCAATTTCAGTGGTAAGGGAAACGATAAAAAGTTACTGAAAACTGCATACAAAATCAGAAGCAACAGGCCCCTTCCATGTAGATCTCTCCTATGGAACTCCTGTCATATCATGACAAATGAATGTTAAAGTTGGATGAACATTCCCAGGCCAAGAGCCTGAACCAGTTGTTAAGTATAGGCTTATAGCTCAGTAGGATATTTAATCCGGATGATACCATAAAATATCATAATAGGTGAATGAGTTCTGTCTTGGACAAGAGCCCTTGCCAGATAAAGATTCTTTATCATGTGGTTAAAGACAAGGAGTGCCATGATAGATAGTGAACACACTGGCCTGTATTTACACACCTTGGCTGATGCCAACACAGAACATCTATGAGCTTTAAACTTATTTTTAGCTCAGAGTTTTGTTACTGCACAATTCTCCTCATCCACCCTGAACACCCCCACACATATTTCACAAATACAGAAGGAAATAAGAAAAAAAAAAGAAAATAAAGTCTGTCACAGTTCAGCACAAACTGGACTGAGCTCAAGATAAAAAACAAACAAAAACTATTCATCTAGAATTAACTAATTCTATATTTGAAAACCAAACCCTGACACATAAGTTTTCTGAGAAAGAGCCATGCCAGTACTTCCTTTCAGTAAGTTACTGGACAGTTTCAGATTTCTCATGCCATTCAGGCCTGCTCTCAAATGCCAGGTTTTTGGTCTAGATTTACTTTCCACAAAAAGACATTCTTGTCAGTATGTACCACTTTTAGGCTTACTTTTCTATCCATAGACCCTATGACTGCTTGATACAGTGGACTTGTTAGTGTAATGTCTGTCTTCTCTGAAGAAATAAACTGTAGGAATATATAGGCTTTACTATGTGCACTGTGGTATTCTCTTTTTTTTTCCCCTAACTTAAACAGTCTTTAATGAGAGTTGCATATGAGAGGCCTCAACTCCTGCATCTTTTCAATTGTTTCTTCCTTGGTTTTGCCCTTCTTCTTTCCTACTTGTTGAGACTTGGCTTTCCTCTCCAGATCGTCTTATAGTCACTGTCCAGCTTTAACCTGGTGATAACTACCTTGCTGGGGTGGATGCCCATGTGCCCACTCAGAAGGCCAGCAGATTGGCAAAATTGTCCAAGTGTACAGGAAGAAACACATTTTCTACATTGCACAAGTACAGCTAAAAAAGGCTAATGGAACAACTGTCCACTGTGATATTCAAATGCCTAGGAAAGTCCTTGGTATGGAAAAGGCCTCCAATAGGTATGCTTAAAGGAATGAAAAGAAAAGACATACATTACAATTTTAGATCTTTTACAATGTTGAATACATGTTCATTTATTATGTATCTTTTAAAACATTTAATACATATTTATTTATTATTTATTTATGTGTCAAATCATATATATAGTATGTATTAGTCTAGGATAATAGATGTTTGGTATGTGCTTTTTTCATATTGCCTTTTAAAGTGCTCCATTAAAAAGTTATAGCTAATGTCTTCATGATGCTTAATTGAGAAATCCACATCTAGCAGAAGAAGCAGACTAATGTTTTGGGTTCTAAAGCTAAGGAAACTATGGAATATTTAAGTAGGTCATCTTAGAAAAAATGTCCTATTATATTATAACTTTACCACAATACGACCTGCATATGAGACTAACATGAAGTCACCTTTTTATTGGTTAATACGTTCTTTTTATACACTACAGAAAGATGAACCTCTAAGGTTCTAAGGTTCACTTCACACTGGAATATTGTATGTCAGAGGAGATGTGTCAGTGAGTTATGTCTGTTTACATACGCCACACAAATACTATCATCTATCAACTATGTGTCATTTGCCCTTTAATCAATCATCTTTCTTCTGTCATTTACCAATATACCTTCTGTCAATCATCTATTCTCTATGTATTTTCTCTGAATCTCTGTATATATACATTAGATAGAGATCCTTCTTTCATATATCTATTTATTATCTACTCTTTTATACTCACTCTTATATTACCTATCAATTAATCTCTATCCTCTTTCTTTTAATGCACATGATTTTATTTTATTTTTAACATATATTTATTTTATTACACATGAACAAAACAAAGTACATACAGCAGGGAGAACCATGAGATAATCATGAGTTATATAAATGTTACATTCAAAGTGATTTGGCTATTTGTATTTGTCAAACTTGAAATAAACCTTTTTCCTATCTTGTTGTGTCTAAATCTCTATCCTCTTTATCATATAAATATCCATCAATTTCATCTATCTGCCATGCATATATACTCTACTTCTTTATAATCTGTATTTCATTGTCTGTCATGTTCTCTCTGTTCCTTATTATTCCTATTATGATCTACCATTCCACTCTCAGTTTAGTTAATTTAATCAGTATAGATATTTTGATGACTCCCTAAATCAGGTGACTTAATACAGTGAATGAATTATTATTAATTTATATATTTTGTCTTGCATTTAAACTTTTAAGTTTTCTCATGTAGCTATGTGTTGCTACCAGGTGTGTTGCTTGCATACCTCTGTGATATTGTTAAGTACTAGACACAACACAGGTGATTTCTTTACATTTTTACACTTCCATCTTCTGTACTTTCATAACTAATAATTTACACTTTTAATGCAAATCAAAATAGTATCAGTAGCCTTATTTAAACTGTCAAGGAGCAGCCCATTCCACACTACAAAAACACCATTCTCAGTTTTAAGACTGTCTAGGAGGCCATTGAGGGTACATACATGACAAGAAATGTCCCTTCATTGGTAAATTTTCTATCCATGGCCATATCTTGTCTGGTGTGGGTTAATAAGATAAATTTGCAGAAGACTCTTGTCATCTACTGGGCCTATCTCCAACACATATGAAAGTACAATTGCTTTGAGAAGCACCACAAGAATGTTTTTGTACATGTCCCCTATTTTAGGGATATACAGATCTATGACATTGTCACCACGGGAGATTTCAGACCCCTAAACCAGATTGTGTGTTGCAATGTGCTCAACATCATGAAGGGTTTGGGCACCAAGAAGAAATTTCAGAAGTTTGGAGAGGAATCCAGCCAATACCCTAAGACAAATAAAGTTATACCAACTTAAAAAAAATATCGGATGAATCTTGAGGTAAGAAACCATTTCAGAAAGTTTAAGATATATATATTGTAAGTGCCATCTCAAGCTTAATCTACTTCATGATCATTTTGAATCCATTCAAACATCAAGCTTTATATGTAAGAAATGTTAGTAATTATTTTCTATAGGAGCAGGAAAAGTTCACACATTCATGTATCTATATATACACATATGCGCCAATATCTTTTCAAAAGGACAAAGGGACCCAGAGAAGCTTCTCCCTGCTGTGAAGGACAAAAACTCAAGATAGTGTATTCTGACATAAAGAGCATTGCTTTGCCAATCTCTGAAATGTCACTCGGTGGGCAGTCTGCTGCTCTCGGCTCAGAGCCATGGTGCCAAGACTGCTAATAAAAAAAGAATAAAGGTTAATGAAGGCATTGGGTTATTTATTATCTTGAATAAAATAGCTAAGGTCTTGTCTGGTAATTTGTTCAAGGCATAAGGTCTTGCCTTATTTTGAAAATTGCTTCATTCTTTATTCAGATTTTTAATTTAAATGAAATAGTCTTCCTGTATTTATTAGATATGTACTTATATTAAAATGATTAGAAATTTCATAGAAGTAGAAATATGATGCCTGATGTACATGGAAAATAAATTCTTCTGGAAACTTCGTTTCATCAGGAGTTTAGGAATTTGTACCCATTAAAACTTTTTATTGTCTTACAAGGACAATAACGACAAGAAAGTCCCAATATTGTATTTTAATAGAAAGATACAAGAAACTGACATTTTATGAAAATATACTTACTTTTAAAAATAGACTTGGTGGGCTGGAGAGATGTCTCAGCAGTTAAGAACACTGACTGCTCTTCCAGAGGCCCTGAGTTCAACTCCCAGCAACCACATGGTGGCTCACAACCATCTATAATGTGATTTAATGTATACTGTATACATAATAAATAAATCTTTAAAAAAATAGACTTTTTTTTAGGAACTGTGTTTTTATTTAAAGAAAGAAATGTGTGCAAAAAAACTAGGAATCCTGTCAAATGACAAAATGTAAAATGCCCCAAGTCAGTTATATCCTGGCCTAGAATCTCATTTTAAAATGTCTACATCCATGGAGTGTCACAGGCTTGGAATCCTTGGCTAGCAACAGCAGGACTACCTTATAGAATGTGTTCAACATGGATCCAATTTGTTCTCCCATTCAAGATGTGACTCCTCTGAATTTGAAATACACAGCATTTGAAAAATTATCCTTGCTATATATGATTATGCCAGGCACCTTAGGCTTATTCTCATGTCAGTATTTATTTCTGGGTTTTATGTGAGACACTGGACCCCTCTAGCTCTGGCTAAATTTTCAGCTGTAGATCTCTGCATCTGCTCCCATCAGTTTCTGGATGAAGCCTCTCTAATGATGAATATGCTAGGCTCTGACTTATGAGCATAGCAGAATATCATTTCAATGACGTTTTTGTGTTCCTATATAAAAATATTAATAAAGCTAAAAAGATATCAGGGAAGCAACACCCACTGCAATAGCCACAAATAATATAAAATATCCAGGAGTAACTCTATCCACGCAAGTGAAAGGCATATGGCAAGAAAGAAACTGGGGAAGCAATACCCTTCACAAAAGCCACAAATAATATGAAATATCTCAGTACAACTCTAACAAAGCAGGTGAAAGAACTGTATGACAAGAAGTTAAAGTCTCTGAAGAAAGAAATTGAAGATGATATCAGAAAATAGAACAATCTCCCATGCTCATGGATTGGTAGGACTAACATAGTAAGAATGGTCATTTTACCAAAAGCAATCTATATACTCAATGCATTTCCCATAAAACTCCAATGCAATCCTTTACAGACCTTGAAAGAACAATACCCAAATTTGTATGGCATAAGAAAACAAAAACAAAACAAAACAACAACAACAGCAAAAACAAAACAACAAAGACCCAGAACAGCTAAAAATCATCCTGTACAGTAAAACAGCTTCTGAAAATACCACTATCACTGATTTCAAGCTGTGCTACCGAGTTATGGTAAGAAAAACTGCACAGTGTTGGCATAAAAACAAACAAGTTGACCAATGAAATAAAAGAAAAATCCTAGAAATAAATCCACATAACTATCAACACCTGCTTTTGTTTTGTGTTGTTTTTTTTATGAAGAAACAAGAAATATACACTGGTAAGAAGAAAGCATCTCCAACAAATGGTACTGGCCTAACTGGAATCTACAAGTAGAATCATGAAAATACACACATATCTATCATGCTGCACAAATCTCAAGTGCAGTAGGATCAAACACTTCAACATAAAACCAGATAGAAATTAAGAAATAGCCTTGAATTCAATGACACAGGAGACAACATCCTAAACAGATACCAATAGCACAGACACTAAGATCAACAACCAATAAATGGGACCTCTTGAGACTAAAAAGTATCTGTAAGGCAAAAGATATTGTCAATAGGACAAAACAGTACCAGTAATCCAATTAAAAATGGGGTACAAGTCTAAAGAAAGAATTCTGAAGAGAGGAATCTCATATATCCAAGAAATGCTTATAGAATTGTTCCACATCCTTAGCCATCAGAAATATGATATTAAAACAAGTGTGGGATTCCATCTTACACTTGCAAGAATGGATAAGTTTGAAAACACAGTGACAGCTCATACGAGCAAGAATGTGAAGCAAGAAGCTCACTCTTCATTGCTGTAAACTTGTATAAACACTGGGAAATCTATATGGTGGTTTCACATAAAATTGGCAATCAATCTACCTCAAGACCCAGCTATAACACTCTTCGGCATATATCAAAGAATGCTATATCCTACCTTAAGAACACTTGCTCAACTTTTTTCATAAAATCTTTATCTATATTAGTCAGAAATTGGAAACCACCTAGATGTGTCTCAGATGTAGAGAAAATGTGATACATGTTCACATCAGAGTATTACTCAGCTGTTTAAAAAAAAAGGGAGGTCATGAGATTTGCAGGTGAGTAAATGGAACTATAAAAAACATGCTGAGTGAGTAACCTAGAACCAGAAAGACAAACATAGTATGTACTCATGTATATGTAGATATTATCTCTTAAATAAAAGATAAACATGCTATAATCCACTGACACAGAGAAGCTAATTACGAAGTAAAGCTCAAGAGATCCTTCATGAATCTCCCTGGGAAGATAAACAGAATACATTCTACAGGTGGACCCAGGACAGGTGTGGATGGGAACAAGAGATATCAGGTGAGAGTAGGGAGGGAGCAAGTTCTGGGGAAGACAATTGGAATTGAACACATTTCAGGAGGAGCGATAGAATCTTAGTGCAATGGAAATCCTCAGGAATGTAAGAGGGCTAATCTTGATAAAAATTCTAGTAATAGATGATCCAGAGCCTGAAGAGTCCATCTTCTGTAACCAGGAAAATCTTCCAGTGGAAGAAATGGGACAGCAACCCACCCATAAAACTTGACTTATCTGCCTGCAAGATGTACTGGGGTAAAAATAATGCAGAACTTATTGGAGTTGTTAACCAATAAATTAGTTATGCAAAAGGATACTACATATAATGCTATATGTCAAACTCTTTAAATGACTATAGAAAATATGAAGAACATATTTATACTATGTGGAGTAGAAATAGCTTTCAAGTATATGTATACACCCAATCTGTTACTCTTCAAAGAAAAAAGTATTCAGTCTTCCGACTATCCAGGCTTTTCTATGTTTAGTCATTTAATCTTGATCAGCATATGTAATTTTTAAAAAAGATTTAGCTGGTTTCTTTGCAAAAATACTATTTACATAATACTAATAACATGATAGTACTAATAATAGTAACTATAGTTGTGTAGGTAATATCGATCTATCTGGTAGAGTCACTATGCTCATAAAAATTTGAAAAAACAGAAAAGCCATAGTTTTTCACACTATTGGTGCTGAATACAACTTATTTACCAGGCTTTAAAAGGTAGTCCTAAGCCTGTGGACACGAATATTCCAGGTTGAACCAAGGAGTCTTAAAATAAAAATTATAAGAGAAGAAATAAACAAAAATAGGCAAATAGGAAGTAAGGTAACATGCGTAAAAGGGAATTATAGAGAAGAAGGGAGCTTAAAGCCCAGGAGGAGAGTATATCATAATCTGACTGTTCTTTGTGTGTGTGCGGCGGAGGAAGTGTTATAAAAACATTGGTGACACCCATAAAACGTAAGAATTTAAAATTTTGTAATATTTCACTATTTGCATTGAATTTTTTATAGACAGTCTCTAAGAAAGGATTGATTTTATTTCTAGATAGTGAATGTTCATAAGATGGCATAAAAGTACAATGAATGATATTTGAAGACTAGATTATGTGATACAGCTGGGAAAAAAGAAATTGGGTCTTTATAATGCTAGATCTTCAACAAGTACCTTTAAAATTACCTGAGATAAAAAAGGCTCAGCTGAATGTGCAATATAAAATTTCTTTTGTTTTGTTTGTTGGTTTTTGTGGGATTTTTATTAATTAAATATGTTCTTTGATCTTGTTGTAATTGTATAAATTACATGTAAATTACTCTCCCATCCCTCCTCTTTCAAGTCTCCATATTAATGGCATTTTGTTTTGTTTTATTATCCAATGCTTTGTATAGTATGAATTGTATTTAGGGAGTTTCGTATAACCCAGACTCGCTGAGACTTGCCTTGAACTCCCTATCCTCCTACCCTTGTCTCCAAAGTAGTGGCATAACAGACAAATGTTATTATACTTAGTTTTGTTTGTTTGTTTGTTTGTTTGTTTCATTAAAAAAATTAACCCATTTTGAAAGGCAACTATCTCACATATTGCTTACTTTTTAAAGGACAAAATCAAAGTGATGAATTCAGATGCTGTTGATGTTTAGAGTATGTCATGAATTACTGAATATCTCCAGAGTTACTTCTACTAGTACCTAGCACTTGGTATTGTTCTCAAAGGATCCTACTACAATGACTATGTTATTTCATTTTGAATCCTGACATCAACAACCACTTATCCATTTCATAGTTATGGATCATCTCAATCAATTTTGTTTACTATCATGTGGGAAATCACAGCACATGTCACACAAGTAAATAAACAAAACTATGCTCATTTATATTTCATAATAATGAAAATTAAAACCAACAAAAATCTACTTGGCAGCTAAAAGTAAACCATCGTGGATTTCATGGGGGATATATTAATTGTGATAATAATATTTAATGCCATACTTTCTCTCAAAAAGTATTTATTAAGCACTCATTTACCATATAGTATGTTTCAGGAAAAATTTAAAACAGCTTACAGGCTCTTTATAATTTCATGAAGTTTAAACTATTTGAGGAAGATAAGGATAAAAGAATTTCAAAATATTCTGAGCATTGCAATGGTAATTAGACAACAGCAGAGTAGAGAGAATTTCTGCATGTTGGCTGAGCAAAAACTACAGCTGTCTACTCTTTCTCAAAGCATTTGTACAGCAAAGTGCATGGGGAAAAGGTGACAATATAGTCCTACACATTAAAGAAAGCTGTGTTTCCCAAGTGTGACAGTAGAAACAGTGTCTCCAGAGCCAAAGACAGGTTTACTTTCCATTCAGTGAAAATTAAAATAATTCAATAATATATGCCACAATTATTTAATTTATAAAATAAAAATATTTTCTTATCAGGATTTGGATGTAATAATAATGTCCATGGATACTAACATAGAAAAAGAATACTTTGGTTGGAAATATCCAAAAAGACTAGCAAACTGTATTCTGATATCAGAAGAAACTTAAATGTGCACATAGAAGCTATAATTGCCTACAGATATAAGGTTCCCAGTAGATTTAAAACTTGCGGTTCCTTGGGTGATTTCAATACAGTCTCTAGAGGTTACTTTACATACTGTTTTGTCAATATCCCTCAATGTACATCCTGTTTCAGGTAAGGATGCCATGTGAAAGTCCAGAAAGTGAGACTAGGAAGTAAGGAGATGTGACAAAGATGGTAATTTAACTTATTAGTTAAGTAACAATTACCTGACTGCATACTTGAATGGATAACAATATGTTTTTCTGTCCTCATTTTCAAAAGATATATCTTATCTCAATTCAACTTTCATTCAGAGTTATTAGTCATACCAGATCAAATATTTGAAAAAATGTTTAAGCATTCTTTGGTCTTATGTATTAATTAAATATGAGAAAATTTTGTTATTTCAAAAGAGAAAAACTGAAGATAAATATTTTAAATAAATAAATGATTAGTTTTTAGGATATCACAAACAGGGTTTATTGAGGCATAACTTAGATGGAATAAACTGTATATTCTAAACATACAATATAAAATTTGATGCCTGAAATATGTATATGGAAAAAGTGCCACAAAGCAAGATATCAAAAGTGAACAGTTTCCTCATGTGCAAACCTAATGTTACATCATTTTTGTGCCCTAAAATCTGCAGCAATTACTGCCTTTTTTCCCATGTCATTATAAAAAAAGCTTGTACTAACTTAAATTTTGTATGCAAGTTAAATGATATAGCAGACTGTTTGAATTTACTACTTAATATTAGCACTTAAAATTTCATTCATGCTATTGAATTCATCAAAAGTTAATTATTATTTATTACCAAGCAGTGTTTTATGACTGGGATCAGGCAAATTTTTTCTTGAATTTACTTTTTAAGAAATTCAATTTGTCCACAGTTTGAGTGAAAAACAGACCTCTATGAACACCATCATTTCCTCTGCATGTGTTTTGCTTCTCTTTGATGAGTATGTAGAAGTGGATGACACAGTTGGGTAGCCGAACATTCAGAAGTTTTCTTCTCTTTATTTTTCTACAAAACTAAACAAGAGAAACTTCACCTAAGCAGCTCCCAAAACTGCCCTGTCTCCCAGATCTATACTAAAACCTCTCCTAGTCCATGCTATGGCTAGGTCCTAAATTTCCAACAAAGACCCATGTGATGAAGGCTGAATTTCTCATTTGCATATTTAAAAGTTGTGGGAATATAGGAGTGTGAAAGAATGAGGGTTTTCTGGTTATTTAATGTTTACAGGGATTATGAGATCCAGGTATCTCTTCTCTCTTGGACTTCTGATAAACCTAGACCATTACATTTTCACACCAGCACATGGACCAGTCAGCTTGAAATGGCTATGCAATAGTTGTGCAGTTGCACTTCCTTGTCCTTTTAATTCACATCCTCACAAATATTAGTATTAGGATTGTTTTTAATAAAGTTACTATAAGTTATAATCATCTGTGTTAGAGCTTCACCTAAAGAACTGTTGTGATTGCTTTTAATGATGTTAGAGATCCATTAACTGCTGGAGGCACCTTCTGGTAGAAATCCAGATAAAATGGATTTGGCAGATTACCTTGAATTTTATTCACTTGGCCCTTTTCCCTGTCTGCTGAGCTAATCTGTGTCATTCCTAGTGATGATCTCGTCATTGGTATATACACCATCATTTCAAAGATCAAGTGGCGGGCTAAGAAGTCACTGTTGTCCAGGAGCCATTAGGGCATGCAGAAGTAGTTTGAGACTGTTGAGACTCCTAGACTTGTGAACTAGTTGTGACTAGTAGTGGATTAGTGCAATGCCTCATGTTCCCATGAAAGCCAGTGAGAGATAGCCATTGGAGGATTACTTTGACTACTGAGGCACCCAACCTCAAGGAGTGAATAACTTCCAGAATCTTAGCTTTTGAGTATGATTCTATTGTTGGTACTGCCTCAAAGCTAACAGAATACATTAATATATATTATGTTAGTATATACAAATACATATTAATACTCTATAGTATTATCGCTAATATATCTAATAAGCATGTTTTATATGCTATGCTAATGTATAATTAGATAAATATACCTAATTAGATATATAGCTAATATATATATAATGATTATACCTAATTATACATTAGCATAGCATATATAGTATGATTATTAGAAACAATCATTAGATATATTATTAGAAATAATATATCTATTATATAGATATTAATATGAATGTGTACATATTACATAATATATGATACAGTAATATAGATAAATTAATGTACATATATTTCATCCAACTGGTTTTGTTCCTCTAGAGAAGCCTGACTGATATAGCTAGCAATGATGAACATCTTTCTTTGTACCTCTTGCAGAAGTATTTCTGCTTTGGTAAAGAGCATGCTCTAACATTTTGTCAGGTTTTAGTTTAAATGATCATCATCAATTTTCCCCACATCAAGATAGGTTTGATTTGCAATAATAGTTAAGATCAAATCAGTATATTCTGTGATTTCCTGATAGCTAGCCTGTGAAAACAATATGTCCAGGATTTATTGACTGCAGTCACCTGTAGGCTAACCCTGCCACTAGGCAGTAGGGCTCTGTACAAAATATGCTATCCTATATAGTCTAAAGTTAAGTGTTTGCTCACCACTCAACTCACTATTAGAAAGCTAAGAAATGGGTAGGAATTTTTGGACATTGTTGAAATTAGGATTCATCTATGTGGAAAACTTGCTAGTCTAGTTAAAATACCAGAAATAAATCTGAATTTGAGGGAAAATATATGTTGTCAAAATATATTATATACATGTTGTAGAGCAGGAATGATCATAAAATCAAAGCTAGCTTTGGCTATGTAGTGAGCTCTAAGTTACACCGGACTACATGAAAAGGAAAAGGCAATGGATAAGAAACATGAGTACAAAAGAAATGAACAAGTCAAGGGATCTTTAAAATACTTCAAAGAGTCATAGCAATGATGGTTCTATCTATTACTTATTATCTTTTAGACAAGGTTATATTAAACATGTTAGAAAATAAAATGTGTACGGTCCAGAATCTTCAGGAGAAACTGAAGTATGCTATTCTGCAGAAACTATCCCTAGGGTTTTAGTCTACAAATGTGCCTGACACAACTTCTTATTATAGTCTGTTTAAAATAAAATGACTAGTTTATTATGGGTCACTGACTTATGTATCCTTGCTATGAAAGATCATAGGGCTATTCTCAAGCCAGGATATCAATCTCACTCATATGTCAGAGCAGAATAAAATGGGAAAGCCTGGGAAGGCCTGAGGAAGTTTGCACATAAAATGGAAGTACTCTACTCAAAAGTCACATGATAAGTGGAGGGCAGAGATATGGGGACTAAGTGCATACATAAGATGATTTCTCACTGCCTACATGGTCACTGCACAGTCCTCACAGATATCAATCCTCTCCTGTATGAATTTCAAATCATAGGACTTTATCCTATCTGAGGCAAATATATTTGCTTGATGTGTAAAAACACAAGGCCACAATCATAGGAAAATATGCTTCACTCATAATAATCAGCTAAATGCTAGTTTAAATGCTAAGAAAAAATTAATGACAAGATCAAATAAGGGTAAAATTTATAGGTAAGAACTTCTGTATATTCTAATAAAAGGATAGACATTTTTAAAAATAATAGTGAATAATTTTTAAAAAATTTACTTTATAGGGCAGAAACTTAATTGCTAGATATATCGCCTACAGAAACTTGCATGAACATTAGACATTTCATAATAGCTTAATTGAAATAGATGCTATTGAGACAATATTTAAAGATTAATTCTATTTCTATAAATAGGATGAATTACAACATATAGAATTCAGACCAGGTTTTAGCAGTATTGTTAGTTTCCTGTTCTTTAATTGATATTCTGAACAACATTAAAATTACAGTAGCTGGGAGGATGGCTCTGAAATTAAAAGCACTTTATATGGCAGTAATGAGCACTGAAGTTCAGACCCCAGCACACATGTAAAATCTCAGTGTTGTCCCAGATATATATCTGCAACTTTGGCACAGAGAGAGAGGAAGACAGGAGGATCACTGGGACTGGCAGGCTGGGATCCAGATGAAAATTGTGACCACTGAGTTCAAGGGAAGGAGAGAGTGATAAAGCACTAAGCATGCTCATCTGCCTGCTCCATGCGTACATAAGCAGGTGCACCACTCACATACATGAATATGCACTACACTTTTACACACATACACGTACCTGAAAAATTATGCATTACAAAAGAAACCATGTATATTCAGGTTGTATGTGCATATATTAAACACACACAATAAAATATGTTTAAGACATTTCAAGAGATAATGAGATGGTTCAGCTAGTCAGAAGTCATTTGCCATGCCTGATGCCCTCAAGACAAAACTAAGTCATGTTTTGCCCTCCATGTCTGCACTCCAGCATGAACATGCACATAGACACATACTCACACATAAAGCTAATAAATAAACATAATATTAAAATATTGCTGTGTTAAAGCTGGATGGCATAGGTAAAGTTACAAGCCAGACACTTATTTCAAGGCCCTCTCATCTATTATAAAGTTATGAACATTTATCTCACTGCAAGAATCCAATATAAATGTGGCCTAATTACTAAAACCCCAAGATAGAAAAGGGAATAAGCCATTGTGATTCTAGCCACCAATGGTTTGCCATATTAGCAGTAATTCATATTAGTAACCACTAAAAACTAAATAAATTTTAAATCATTTTAAGCACAGTAAATTGTTATTTTTAAAAAGGAGAAAAATAAAGCAAAACTTATCCAATTTCTTGTTTCATACAATAGAGTATTGTACCAAACGGTGACTGGACTCTGAATTTGCATCTTAGAAGTTTGTACTATGAAAATAATGATTTTGTGTTTTCTGAGACAATAAATAGGGCAAAGAAATTAGCAGACAAGACAGCACTAAATGATTATTGTTTATTTTACTCTAGAGGTGGAAGCAGCATAGCTTTAGAATTCTCTCTAACTCTTCATTAAAAATAGATGGAATAACAATTCAGGATAACAGAACAATATAGAACTAATGCTTCTTCAAGTCTAAGTACTTGCTCACCCTTGTGAGTCTAGGTATATGAAGCATAAGCTTCATCTCTGAGCCTTGGGAGTAGAGGCTGCAGTATATATGTTGCAGTTAGGACTAAATATTTTTAGGACACTCATATTTTGTCACATAGCAAGTAGTGATTTTATGTTGATCATCGTGCACTGCAAATGGAAATTTCTTTGATGAAAATTGAGAAATGTGTTAATCTATGAATACAATGATAAATCATTAAGAGTCTGTTTAATACTATTTCCATTTATCAGAATAATTGTAGTAGTTCCTCCTATCTTGCCTGAGATTCTTTACTTGATAATGGTGGCAACTGTGGATTTCTTCTTGTAGATTTGGAATGGAAATAAAAAACAAAAAAGATGACCCCATAGTGGTTGTGCCACTATTGATCATATCTTTCATGGACAGTTATTAATTTCCTTCTCAGGTCCACATCTGGGTAAGAGTGATGATTACTTTTCCTTTCCAGTAGCTTGCACAAAAAACACCTTCCAGAACTGTGAAAACTATGAAGCTTCTAGATTAGTTCCAAGTTGATTTCTCCATGTTCTATTACCCAAGTGTCTTCAAAGTCAAGTGTGGTATCTTTAGTAATAAGATCTTACTCTTAAGTTCTGGAGAATAACCAAAAGAATTGTCCAAGTTCCTGAATAGAACACCAATAGCATAGGCACTAAAATCGACCATTAATAAATGGGATCTCATGAAACTGAACAGCTTCAGAAAGGCAAAGCACACTATCAAATGGCAACCCAGAGAAAGGAAAAAGATCTTCATGAACTCCACATCTGACATGAGGCTAATAGGAAAAATATATAAAGAACTGAAAAATTAGACGTCAACAAAATAAATAATCTAATTAAAAGGTGGAGTGCAAATCTAACAGAACATTCTCAACATAAAATCTCAAGTGGCCTAAAAACACTTAAAGAAATGTTCTACATCCTTACCCTTCATGGAAATGCAAGTCAAAACAACTTTGAGCTTCCACCTTTCACCTGTCAGAACAGCTAAGATTAAAACCATAGGTGACAGATCATTCTGAGAAGGATGTGGAGCAAGGGGAACATTCCTCCATTTACAATGGGAATGTACACTTGTACAGCCACTTTGAAAATCAATTTGGTGGCTTGTTGAGTATTGATCTATCTGAAGATCCAGCTATACTACCTCTGGGCATATGCCCAAATGATGCCCTATCCTAACACAAGAACACTTGCTCAAACACATTTGTAGAAGCTTTATTCATAATAGTCAGAAACTGGAAACAACTAGATACTCCTCAGCCAAAAAATGGATAAAGAAAATTTTACACATTTACAAAATAAAGTATTGCTCAGCTATTTTAAAAAAGACAACATGAAGCTTTCTAGGACATAGATGGTACTAAAAACTCAATCTGAGTGAGGGAACCCAGACCCAGAAAGACAAACATGATATGTTTACAATTATAAGTGGATATTAGCTGTTAAATAAAGGATAATCATGCTATAGTCCACAGAACTAGAGAAACTAAGTAACAAGTAATGCTTAAGGGGAGATGCAAGGATCTCCCTGGGAGAGGAAAATAAAATATATTTTCCAGGTGGACTCAGGGTAGGTAAGGATGGGACCAGGAGGAATTGAAATGGGGAGGGTGAAGGGATAAAATACTGGAAAAGACTTCTGAAATTGGGGGACATATCACAGAGGAAGCAGAAATCTAATGTAGTGAAAAGGCTATGGATCTATAGGGATGACACTAGCAAAGACTTCTAGTAATGGGGGACAATGAACCTGAACTGTCCTTCCTCTGTAACCAGGCAGGACCTCAAGTGGAGGAATTGAGACACCAACCTAGCTAAAAATCGATCCTGAGAGAGACCAAAGAAAGTTTTATCCAGCAAATTATGAAAGCAGATGCCGAGTACTCTTGGGAGATGGTCTGACGTATTTTGATGCTACTTACTGCTTGCTGTCTCTGTGACCCACCTTTTAAGTAATAAAAGGCCACACACCTGGGCAGAGAAACTGAGACAGGTATGGCTAAGGTTCTTAGGCTTATGGAGAGAGTTAAGAACCTAGGAAGTGGAAGAGGACAGACCAAAGGGTCCAGAGAAGGGAAGAAAGGAAGGCCACGATAAGTTAGATGGAAGAAGCACATGGCAGGCATGGATGGAGATTCGACCCAGATGAAGAACGTTAGCAAGTATTTCAGATTATGGATGGGAGGTAACTTGATAGACATTATTAGAAGCCAATGCCATGGTATTGGGGCAGGTATCACATACCTTCTCCACTATGAGAGGTAGTTTAAAAGATTGATATCTGCCCTGCCCCAGGTTAACTAAGGCTATTTTAAAATATAACAAGTGTCAGTGTTTTGATTGATTACTAGCTGGCTATACTAAAACAATAATAATACAGATTAATCAAAATCAACAGAGTTCCACAGTCAAATGTTAGACAGAGCTTGGAAAGTGCAGTGGAGGAGGACAAGGAAGGATTGAACATCACCCACAGAATCAACTAACTGGGACTCCAGTGGGCTCACAGAAATCTGGGTGTCTATATAAGCCTGATCTTCTGCATGAATGTTGTGGTTATATAGTTTGATATTCTTGTAGGATTCCTAACAGTAGAATCAAGGGAAGCTTTTGACTCTTTTGTCAGCCTTTGAAAACCTTTTCCTTCTGCTGTGTTTTCTTGTCCAGTTTTCATGTGAGAATATGGGTCAGCTGTCATTGCAACTCATCAGGCCTTATTTAGTTGTTGTCCCCATAAGGCCTGTATTTTTATCTGAGGGGAGGTGGAGTAGGTGGATCTGAGGAAGAGGTGAAGAGAGGGGGAGAGCCTTGGGGGAGGGCTGATAAAAGAAACTTATAAGACCTTATGAGAAGCAATACGAGAAACCCATTTTTTTTTGGCATAGGAATTGTTTGCTCTTTTTTAAAATTATTTTATTATGTTTCTTTTTTAACGTATACATTTATATTATTACACAAGAATAAGATAAACTACATGCAGCAGGAAGAACCATGAGACAATCATGAGTTATATGAAGGTTACACTCATAGTGGTTTGGCTATGTATTTGTCAAACTTGAAGTAAACCTCTTTCCTACCTTGTTGGCTCTAAATGTCTGAAAGAAAGTCAATATCTATTGTATTTTATCTCTATTAACTTAAACCATCTATCTTGATCTCAGAAGATCCATCCCCTAGCCAACTAAACTTGATTGTAAGACTATACTATCTGGTATTCAACCCCATCCGAGAAGGAATAAAACTTAAATGCTTGAGTGAACTGGAAGTGCAGATTAGCAGCTTCCAAAATGAAAAAATAAATGACTGAGACAGTTTACTGCATGAACAGTCACCCAACTCTCTCTATAATTTTGGAGTATCATCTTCTGTCTTCTAGTCATTATCTGTGTCAGGCATATTTGATGGGCAGGAAATTCTGAGGACTTGCTTATCCTGTCTTGGCAAAATTTGGCCATCGACTCTGCCTGCATCTAAGCTTGCCCATTTTTAGGCAGAATTCTGTGGCAAGAACGTTGAATTTTGCCCAGAGTTTGGTTTGCTACAATTAAAGCCAATTCCATAAGGAGGTTCTTTGGTGTTGATACTCTTCTTTGAGGTAGGCTGGGTGTTGCAAGAAGTCCCACACAGGAATTTTGATTTAGTGACCTCTGGTGTCCAGTAGGAGAATTGTTGCCCTATTATAAGTAAGTTTTTAAAAATGATTTGCTTACTTTATTTTATGTCCATTGGTGTTCTTACTGCTTATATATGTGTGAGAGAGTACCAGATCCCCTGAAACTGGAGTAAAAGACAGTTCTGAGTTGGCATATATGTGCTGGGAATTTGAACTCGGGGTCCTTTGGAAGAGCAGACATGCCTTTTAACTGCTAAACCATGTTTCCAGCACAAAGTAACTCTTTTTAGGTATAATCAAATGTGTAGATATATTTCAAGAAGACTCTACCTAGGTTTCCACATGATTATTTTTAAACTTTCCAGGAACTAACACAGGAGTAACTCGATCATGAAAATGTAATTTGCAAAGTTTTGCTTCTCTAACATTAACATATTAATACAAGTTTCACTTGGGAATAGATAATATGTGTGCCCTATGTACTTTGATGTCCTCAATGAATGTTTTCCAAGTTTCACTGGGAAATAAATTATACGTTAATCTGTTTGCTCAAAAAGAAAATCAAAATAGTGCAGTACAAATATTCATTCAGATATTATACATTTCAAACTCCTATTGACTGTGTTTTCATTGTACCATGCAACATTGGCTACTTTTAAAGCACTGATTCTAGTAAATCTGTATAGACATGTTAGAATGTACAGTGTCTAATGTGATGGAGCAGAAAGAACTTTTGTCTTCATATTTATGAATAGAAAAAACTTAAATGACAATCATTTCATTGTTGATTTTTCATTGAGAAACACCTTTTAGGAGTAAATTTAACACAACAATTTAATAACTCTAAATTCTATATGAATATGTATAAAAATAACTTTATTATTTATTCACTTTACATACTGGCCTAAGCCCCTTCTCTCTTTTCCTCCCGGTCCCACCTTCCATCTCTGTTTTTCCTATTCTCCTTTCCCTATTCCTCAGAGGAGGGAAGTCCCACCTCGTTCCCAGAATATCAAGTTGCATCAAGACAGAATGCATCTTCTTCCCTTGTGGGCTGGCAATGCAGCCCTGCCAGGGGGAACTTATTGAAAAACAGGCAGTAGAATCCCTGTCAGAGACAACCCATATTCCCCTTACTAAGGAACCCATATGAAGACCGAGCTGCCCATTGGCCACATCTGCTTAGGGACCCTGGGTCCAGTCCATGCATGGTCCTTAGGATAACTCATATTTTTATATGATTTTTTGAAATTATAATTTAATTTAATTTCTGGTTTCCATGTCCTCACTTCAAACATATGAACTCATGAAGTGGAAGTTTCTGGTTTCTTTAAAAATTCAGTTTTGTCATGTGATTTTTTTTGGAAACTGTCTTGTGAGGAGGCACATGATGTTTTGCTGAAAGGTGTCTTGTGAGAAGGCATGTAATTTTTTGCTGAAATAAGACATGTCTATGGACACATGGTATTTGGGAAGATTATAAATAGAGCTCCACGGACAATTGGATGACTATTTGTATTCCTACACCATGCAAGGCTTTTCTGGTCTTCATTAGTGTTTCGTGATCTTCACTTCACAGAGAGAAATGTTCCAGAGAGCTTCTTGTAGTACTCCAGCTGATTCTGCCCACTTCTGTTGACTTGTGCCTATTTGGCAGAGCCTTGCTGTTTCTGCTGGGTCCTGCTACCTCCATGGATTCATGTTGCTGTTTCGTGTTTGATCTTGGACTAGACAATGCAGAGTAGAATTGGCCAAAGGAACTACATCTAAACCAGTCCACAACTGTTTTTCCTATTAATAGTCTTTCTCCCTTTCCTCTGGCCAGTGGGATAGAAGTGAGCCTGAAGTGTTTAAGAAGCCTAAATAAAGTTAGGTTTTGAAAAATCTATGCCTAAAAAAACCCCTTTTCACATGAAATAATATTACAGGCTGAAAAGATTATATTTTGAAATATAGATGCATATATGATTGAAATAGCAATTTTAATTTTTTTAAAATGTTACTATTCCCCTAGGAATTTCATGAGAATTTGAAGAAGATTATGTTTTGATTTTAGGTAATTTTATCTAACCAGAAGTATGGATTGAGTTCACTTATAGGTATTATTTCTCTCATGTACATCTCCTTCAGGTAACATTCTGCTACTCTAAAGTTTTTAAAGAAAATTGAAAATTTCAGTAAACCCCATTACATTTTGCAACATAGGTCCGTATGTTATTCAGTGTTTGTTTTCTCTATGAAATTGTTTTATCCAAATCAATTTTCAGGTTTCTTTTATGCCAATAAAATGTATTCTTCACTTAGCTTTTCATCCATTTTAAATTATACAGATGCCTAGTCAAAAGGTCATCATTAAAATGGTTTCTAAAAACTCCTAGTTTAAATCTTTACATTTCAGCTTTTTTCAGATAGTGACATTGAGACTCACACATTAATTGCTTCAGTATAAATTTGAATTGAGTTCTATTTGCTAATAAGTCTTTCGCTGACCCTCAAAGTGATTTGGCATCAATTATCCTAAATGAAACGCTGACTTATGGTTAAATTTACGTTGGTTTAATCACATCACCTAGTCTAGGTAGAATGAGGTTACATTGGTATTGGTGTGACCCCAATACAGATATTATGTTCCTATGTAAGTATCCTTAACTGTTCCTATGATTTGAACATGTGCATGTCATTATACTATATAGGTTGAAATCTAATGACTTTTGCTATACTGTTGAGAAGTGGGCCTTTGACATGACAATATTCATGTGAAAGGGCTCCAGAATGATGCCTGTCTTTATGCCATGGAATACAATTTTGTGGCATGAGGTGTTGTCTATGAGCTAGAAGGTGATCCTTTTGCAGGAACTGAATCTTACAGAATATTAATCTTGGCATTTCTACCATAATTATATTACCTTGCTAATGTAACCTAATCCAAAGGGTTTCTCCCAGTAATTATCATGTAACAATGTTACCTTATTAACCTAAACCATGAGCAAACACTACTATATTCTTTTTTTATTTGGGTTTCAGACATTCAGAATATTGAGAAATTTATTATTTTAATATTCAAGCCTTTTAAAGAAACTATATATTTGTTTCATTTGTAAAGCAGATTATTTGGGTCTAAATTTTCTCCACAGTATCTGCTTCTGTTTTAGTCTATTTATAGTTTTAATATATAAAAAATATTGAATTAGAAGATACATGATAATTGTTTCATAATGCTACCTCAAAGACAGTGTACTAATGAGTCAATTGATTGTACAAATTATAAGTTTAAGATTACAGAATGACTCCTACCATTAATTGCCTAAGACCTTCAGACTTTGTTGTTGTTGTTGTTGTTGTTGTTTCTGAGACAGAGTTTCTCTGTGTAGTCTTAGCTATCCTGGACTCTTTGAAGACCAGGTTAGCCTCACACTAAAATATCACTTATGAAATCTTGTCTCATCAAAATAAATCTTCCTGGTGTGTTATAGGGTGTCATAATGTTTCAGTGATTTTTTCCCTCCCATCCCATATTGCCCAGAATAAGTTATGAGACTCATTAATTATTGTACAAATATGTTGCCCATATAACTAGGATTTTCTCTGACTATCTCATAACTTAAATTAAGCCATTATATTAATCAAAATTTTGTCACATGGCTGGTTGCCTAAGCTCAGACATCAAGCATCCATCTTCCTCACAACTTGCAACTGAATCTATTCCAGAAGTCCCACCTACTTCCTCCCTCAGTTATAGGCCATTGGTTTTCAAATCAACAGGTGTTGTATCCATACAATACACAAGAAATTCTGTGTATGATTCTCCTTTTTAGTCCAATAAAAGGTTCTCTTTCTTTCAATAAACTAACATGCAATAATAATTATGAAAACTATTAGGTAAGATTTTACATTCACAAAATACAGTCCATATACATTTGGAAATTTGGAAAAATATTCTATTACCTGTACTATTTTGATGAATTCAGAATTCTGTACATAAATATTTTATCCTTATTTGTATTACCAATCTAAAAAAATCTTCTTCGACCTAGTATATCTTAAATCTTGAACAATGAGTTTAATTGTAAGACTATAACTATGCAGTCTTCAACTCCATCACATACTTGAGAAGGAAATAAATAGTACCTAGGTATGTAGGAAAGGCAGACAATCAGCTTTGATATTAAGAATTTACAGAGAGCTAGCTTCCTGGACATTCAGTGAAATTCATCTATAACATTGAAGTATCATTCTTAAACTTCTGACTGGCTCAGAATATTTTCCAAGAACATTTGTGAATCAGGAACTATGAAGGACTCACTTGTCTTGGAAGAGCTTGACAGTCAACCTTCTCACATACAATTTTTGCCTCTATAGGACAGCATTTTGTCTATAGTGAAGAAAGGACTTTCTTTGCCCATTGCATGGCTTGCCACATTTGAAGACACGTGGAGATTCTTCAATGCTCATCATTGTCTTTCAAATTAAATGGTGTGTTGCCAGGAGCTGACATGCCTCATTGCCAGAAATGACAACATAATAAAAGCATCTTTAAATGCCATTTTTGCAGGTTTCTGTGGGCTTTGAAGACTACCTATTTATCTATATCCATTTACATAGTGTTTAATCATTATCTATCTACTCTTTATCTGAATAGGCAGTTGTTAGCTATTCATTATCAGTTTAACTTAGGCTATATATTTTGTGATTATCTAGACTAGTGACTGACATGACATGATTTTGGTTGACTACCTATTAACTTGCATTACTTAATTATCCTGAATAGTATATAACAATATCTTTTTAAAAGACTAGAAATAACTCTTGTATATTTAAATGAATGAAGATCTTGCTTAATCTGCCTCAAAGAAAGTTTCATATAGTATAAGAAGTTAATTGAAAATAAAAGCAAATGTCAGTATACAAACATTAAAAAATAAATTAATTTCCAAAGTGATCAAATTCTTCTTGAATTTATGTAATAAAATATAATTTAACGAACATAACCAGTGAACACACAGAGAAAACACCATATAGACCTGCTATTATAGGAAACACAATAGAGGCAAAGAGATTAAAACCAGTGAGAGCCATCACCTCTGAGTCTTATTTGACCCATATTTCTTTATATTCAGTTCAGTCTCAAACTTCACACAATTCGTTTTTGATCTTGTGCTACAATATCAGTTTTTACATTTATAATAAGCAAAGGTAGAATATTGTGGTTTTAGTTTTTGGCAGCTATTTTAAGATTGATACACTACTTTGAACATTTGAGGTTTCTCAAGTGAAAACAATTCCAAATTAATGATCCTTTCTCCCTTGAATTGAAAGCAACTTCAAATGATTGACCACTGCTCACACAACACCATAAACTGCAGAATCCCATTTTGCAGCTCGAATAATTCAAAAATTCATTTAAAATGAAACCAACTTGAATATTTCAATGAAAATCTATGCTTATTCAGCTAATATGAATTACCTACAGAAAGAGTGTTTGATTTCTAGCCTGGAGAGATTGTCAGTGGGTAAATGTGCTTTCCATGCATACCTAACAAACTGAATTAGATTTTAAACACCATAGAAAATTAGATACAAACGCTTATAGCTATAAGCCCAGGACTCCTATCTTTAGATGAGGCGGTGGAAACCAAACTCTTACCCAGCACTTGGGTAAGCTTCCATGAATCGTAAAGGCCAGAAGAAGTAAGAGAAACTCTGCTTTAAAACAGGGCAGGTAGAGAGAACCCACTTCCTTAAGCTGTACTCTGACCTCCACATGTACTCCATGGTATACATGTTCCTAGATATGCACAAACTCACCCATATGCTCACACACAAATACAAACCCACACTCACAGACATACATAAACACATACACATATACTCATACACAGGGACATACACACACACACAGAGAGAGAGAGAGAGAGAGAGAGAGAGAGAGAGAGAGAGAGAGAGAGAGAGAAAGCTATTAAATTCTAATAATCCTTTTTATTTAATTTTATATTTATTATTTTTATGTGGTGCTTCTGCAGAGGTGAGAGAACACTGTGATTTCTTTAGTTCTATTCTTCCACAATATATATTTGTGGATCAAACTTAGGTTTTCAGGCTTGGTGACAAGTACTCCTGTTCACTGAGCCATCTCTGGTGCCAAATCAACAACGCCCATAGGGTATGGCATTGATATTTCTGAGAGAAAAATAATATTTGAAAAACTGGTATTTTCTATTAAGAACAACAAAGAAAATCAAATTCAAACAGAAAAGTTGAAATAATTGAAAAATTTAATATCATCTCACTAATAATCTTCACACCAATCAAATAGACTTTTATTCTTGAGGCACTTAAAATGCATCTACATGCCCACTACCCAGGAGGCCTGCTTCCCTGACTGAAAAGCAAAACTTTTTAGCTACTGTCTGGAATCTATTTGCACTTTCCTTATTCTGGTTTAATGTATTCATGCCTATCTTGATTTTGTTCAATATTTCTTATCTGAAATGCAATCTAAATGAATTTACATGTGATATATCAATACAATTTTAAACATAAAATATTAATATTGATAAGACATTGATAAACTACCTATTCTTGATTTAATTTCATTAGATATGTGCATAGTTGTTCGAATATGATTAACATTCCAACATCTTTTTTAATGCAAGACTCCCTTTAAAGAGACAGAGACTGAGTAAAATGAATAATCAATTTTGCTCAAAATTATAGATTGTACTTTCAGTAAGGCCTGATAATAATTTGAAAACCATTATTATTTTTGTTTGGTTTGGAGGCTTTTTGTTTTGTATGTTTTGTTTTGATTTTTGGTTTGGTTGGTTGTTTTGTTTTTGTTTTTATCTTTCTTCTTTGGAGATGGAGTGATACATCATACTGACAGTTTGATAGACATTATGATTAATAAATCTTCTAGTTGATAACATATGGTAAAATTACATTGAAAATCTTTGTGTTTCTTTTATTTTCAAATATTTCAATAATGTTATTGGTAGGAAAAGTTGGTTTTATTATAAACAACTGCTCACTTAAACATGTATAGTTCAGACAACTGTTAAATAATATTAAAGGTTTTATTCCTCCATGAAGGACATTTTTTCATGTTCAACTATTACTAAGACTATATATTTCAATGCTTACTTTAGGATTAAAAACATTTGACATGTTGATCACACTGTACAATGTGTAGGTGCTTGACCGTATGAATTCAATTGCTCTTTAGACAGCACACCTTTCTTCCTGGAGTTTCTTCACTTCTATCTCTAGTGCCTTTTGGATGTAGTTTCTTACATAGATTGTCACCTTTTAACTCACAAATATAAACACAATGGGAAAAATGCCAAAATGCACAGCTCTATTACATTAGTTGAATTGGGAGCCTAAATCTTGCTAATGTTTTACTAGAAATAAGTGAGGAAAACATTTTTAAAATTTGCCATACCATTGCAACCCATAAAATTCACTTTCAAAGCATGGTTCTATGCTGTGTTCCCTACAGAAGCATAGCTCTTTCTTTTTTTTTGAGAGAAATTATGTCAACTTAATGTGCTTGATAGTTTAACAAATTCTTCTGTGTTTGCCCAAATATTTGCTCATCTCAATCACTACTCAAATACAAACTTAAAAATAATGAATGAAGACATGAAATTAAATTTTCATATTACATTTTCATAATTAGCATTAACGTGTCTCACAAAAGTGAACTGAACACATTTTGGAGAAAGACAATTTCTCTTGGGTTGAAATATGAATGTAAAAATGAATAAACATAAAAAGGAAAGGGACCTGACTAACCACAGCTTTAAGTAGCAGATAAAATAAATAAAAAGGAAAAGACATGAGTGGTCTTAAATATGGTGGAGAAGAAAGTTTATTGTAGATATATGGAGGATCATAGGCAGAAGCATGGACATTTGGGAAAGTCCAGAGTGGTCATGACCCTGAGCCAGTAAAGGGGAGGGAAAAAGAAAGGGAGAGAGAGGTACCAGAAGTAGTAGCCAGGATTCCCAAATAAGAGTAGACAAAAGATACCAGGTAACCAAAATGGTAGGTATATATACAGGGAAGGGCTAATGTAGGAGAGGCTCAGGCTTCAGGTTGGAGAACTTTAGGGTGGGATAGGGGTATGTGAGCCAGGTGGATCTGTCCATAAGTGTAGGGGGCCTTGGTTCAGTCCTTGCATTCACTTTGGTTGGTGATTTCATCTCTGTGAGCCCACATTAGCCTAGATTAATTGACTCTGATGGTCCTTTTATGGAATTCTTGTCCCCACAGACACTCAGACCTTTTATAACTGTTGTGGGGACCAGTGAAAATGCAACAGCTAGATCACACCAAGTTTTCTTAACTAGAGCAACTTTATTGATTTGAATAGCAAACTCACAAGCCAGAGATCCAGCACAGACTTGGGAGTTGATACTGTGACCCTCAGACTCTTCGGGCTGAGCTAGTTTTAAGCTTGAAATCCACAAGTAAAATCTATAAGACAGAAGCATTAAAATATTGAAACCGACACCAGTGGGCCCTCTAAGATTCCACAAGTGGTAACAATAGCAAGCTAGATTTTTAACAATAATTTTCTGGGATTTTCTGTTGTTTTGTTTTCTTTTTTAATTTTCATTTATTTATTAATTTAAATTCTTTACAGCTTGATCCAGACCCCTCCCTCTTCTCAAAAATCCTAGGCCTGCCCTTATGGTCCCTCCCCTCCATTCTTCCTTCTCCTTATCTCTGAGAAGGGGAGGCATTCAAATGGTACAAACCCACCCAGGTGCCTCAAGTCACAGCAAGACCTCTCCCACTGTGGCCTCACAAGGCAATGGCAAGCAAAACAGCCAGACAGTCCAAGCTTCCATTTTGAGGGAGCCTATATATTCACCACCCTCCACATCTGCTAATAGGTTTCTGAGTCATGGATTTGTGGTTGGAATGTGGAAGGTATGAAAGAAAGAAAGAAAGAAAGAATGAAAGAAAGAAAGAAAGAAAGAAAGAAAGAAAGAAAGAAAGAAAGAA
>OU015751.1:63454343-63484735 GCA_907169655.1 Acomys percivali | reverse complement strand
GAAAGAAAGAAAGAAAGAAAGAAAGAAAGAAAGAAAGAAAGAAAGAAAGAAAGAAAATACATCTGCACCCTTGCCTTGATCTTCAAGCCCCAGCAAATGATTGGCTATGGCTATACTAATACCAAGCATCATCCTTTCAATAACTTGTATTTGTGTACCTTAGAACACTTTCTAAGACCCTCAAAATTTACACAAATTTAAACCATACTTAATCCAGTTATTTACTGTCATATACAAGTAGTTGATAACTCTGCATTCCTTGTAAAGCAAGTTCCTTTAAATAAAAGAATAGTAAAAAGCCACTTTGAAACCTGTTTTGTGAGTTTAACTTTCAGAGTCTGATAGCAAAGAAAACAGTCTTTCCAGCAAGGAGAAGCTCAGGAAAGTCAAGCCTTAGACTTGATTTTTACACATGAAAAGAATTTAGAAGACTTGAGAAAGTAACTAGTATGCTTGCTGCTTTGAAAGCTACAGTTCCACAGTCTATGTCACAGATCTATGAAAGATAAATTACAACTGAAGGTATAATCTAAATGGCTCCTGTACAATTAAAATGGCCAGAGCCTTGCCTGTTGCCTAAGACAGGTTATCCTAGACACCCATAGGTCACCTTAGGCTCTGTTGTGGGTTGTAGTGGGTGAACAGCTGCCCTATAGGATAGCATTTAATCTTCAGCTATCATACAGAATAGCATATGACTTTAGCTGTCAGAGCCAGGTCTCTTAGATTTTTTTCTGTAGAAGAATTTGAAATAATTGGCCTTACTTTGAGCAGGCAAAATGGGGCAATCAACTCCAAATGTCCAGCTGTGAAGAACCTTGGTAGTAGGTGAGGCATGTGCCAGTTTGTTTCCAGTGGTCAGTGTTATTGCCATTCCAGTGGAATCATTGTGCTCTATCTTTCTTCTTCGGAGACCTTAAGGATACCTGTTAGGAAGTAGCAATTTTGGCTGTTTTGGGAAACTTTCTTATTAAATATTTTAAATGACAATTTCAGCATATACCTGAAATGTTTGAACACCATCAATCTATTAAGAATAAATTATTTTAGGTTTAACCTTGAAACATATACAGGCAGGTAAATAAGGTTTGTCATTAAATAAACAGTTTATGTTACTAGCTTATACAGGGCTAGGATTTCATAACTTTGTTCCTATTAAGTTTGAGTCTTATAATTTTGAGTTCAAGATTAATTGAATTGCCTTTAGCATCAGAATAGAATGTCACAGGTCTTGTATGACTTAATTTATCTAAATAAGTAAAGATTGACAAAGCAAACAAAGACAAAGGAGCTAGACAATATTACATTGAACCTGAGTAGACTTTAGGAATTTATAAGACTTTATTATTTGGTATATCTTATTTACCAGACATATATTGTTATTTATCTAGATTTTTAGAAGTCTGCTGATAAAGAGCAAAGATATAAGCAATTAGGTACAAATCTCTAAGTCAATTTTTGTTCATCTGAATAGACCTTTATAACCTCAAATTTTATCATCATATGAGAATCAATACCAGTGCAAAATATTTTAGAGGTCATTGTTTCTTTAGTCTCAAAGGAGATACAATAAACTAAAGCTCTATAGGGCTGAGAAGTTTTATGTTTTTTTTTCTTTTATACCATGTGGTCATTTTAAAAACTGGAGTTACATTGCATGTACTCTTTAACCTTAGTAAAGATAGGTGCCAGGCATGTGACTTCTGATATCTTGATGAGGTCACTAGCCAAGATGAAGTAGAACCATATGGTTGCTATTTAAAAACATCTATTTTCCTAAACAGGAGTTGAATCTAAGTTACATATATAGTATAGTCTAAACCAGAGTTGTATCATATATATGGTATGTTGCAGCAAATTAAAATTAGCTTTGCATAAATTTTAATTATAAGCCTTTTGTTATGTTTGAAGCCATATTTTTGGTTATAGATTTTATAGATTTTAAACAATACCGAATAAATTTATAAATCCCGAGACAGAGATTACAGCATAGTTTTAATGGGTTTCTTTTGGAGTAACATGTAGATAAATAACAGAGATCAAATATTTTTATAAGTGGAAAGTTGAACCTTAGATGTAGCAGACTTTTGGAAGTATACAACAAAGCAAGCTTAGATATAAGACATTTTGTAGTCATTTGTACAACTGTTGAAATCTTTAAGAATTTGGAAATCAAATGTGCCAATTTTGGGTCATGGTTTGTATTGAGGCAAAGCTATTGTAATAAAATCTGAGTCTGTTGTGGAAAAGGGTCACAAAATGGAAACACTATGAGGGAGTGTAAATACAAGCTCCAAGAGGGAGCTGAGAGATGATGCTGTTGGACTGCATCCTGGAGAATAATATAGCTTAATGGAACTGTAGAAGGCAAAGGAGCTAGTGCCATTAATAGACACCCAGATGATGTAGCAAGGCAGAGCCAAGAGAAAGTTTCCATGTGGTGGATGCCCCAAGGCAATATTAGGCTCCAAGCGCTAGAGAGACCATTATGGCATAGACAAAGAGAGGAAACAAGGTAACAGAGGCCAGAAGGACTTAAAAAGTTTTGAGACTTCACAAGCAGCTCCTTGTGGGAGGCAAGAAAACTCTCAATGCATAAGCCCAGAAAGGCACAAAGAACATAGCTCCAAGTAGGAGAGAAAAGAAAAATGTCCATGTGGGTGTAGCAGATAAAAGGTGTAGCAAGCTGCAAGAGCCACAGCATGGCTCCCACATGGAGGGCATAGCATTCCAGAGCCCAGCCCAAAGAGAAACTTAGATGAGAAATAAATGTTTAGAATTCAGGTAAACAGAAGAAGCTGCTGAAGAATCAAACTCTAGAACTTGAAATCAAATATACTGGATGGCAGAAGCCAGCAGCAACAAACTATCTATACATAACTTTGGAGAGCTAGATCAGTAGCTTGGTCCAGAGTACACAAATTCCTCCAGGAGAGAATCCATTATGCCACTCCCATAGATTTGGAACCAGATAAATGAAAACAATAAAATAAAAGGGAAAGGACGTGATTGTTCCTAGGTATGGTGACGAAGAAAGTTTATTGTTGATATGTGTGAAAGCATAGCCAGAGGCAGATACATCAGAAAAATTCCAGAGTGGACATGAATCTTAGCCATGTGAGAAAAGGAGAGAGTGAAAGGAAAAATGGAGAGAGGGGAAATGGCCACAGAATCCAGGAGGCCCAAATGAGAGTAGCCGAAGGGAACCAGGGGAGCAAACTGACTGGATTATATAGGGAATGGCAGCTGGGAGAAAGGGAGCCTAGCCTCTGGGCTGGAGAAGTTTAAGGATGGGCGTGGGGTATGCCAGCCAGGAGAGCCCTATAACATGTAGGAACTGAGGAATACAGGGAGAACCTGGAAGCCACATTCTTTTTTGTTCAAGGTTTGAAACCTAACAAAATCAATATTTGGGATTTTATTTGCTCCTGTTCTTTCCATGATATACTTAAGTCAACTCAAAAGACAAAATTGGGTTATGTCTTTTGATGGACAAACAATGTCTTGATGCTTCCTCAAGTATGGTATTTCATTTTCTGTTTCTTTTTTCTTTCATTTTTTTATTAATTAACTTATTTATTTTACATTCTGATTGTAGTTCCTCCTCCATCATTTCCTCACAGTACCTCCCTCTCATCTCACCTCCCCACCATTTTTCTAATATATCTTCCTTTTCAGAAGATGCTCAGAAAAAAAAGGAGCCTACCATGCATAGCAACCTTTCTTGGTATATCAAGTTGTAGGATGACTAAGGACATTTTCTCCTATTGTAGCTAGGCGAAGCAGCCCAATTAGGGGAATGATCAAGCAACAGAGTCATATACAGATCTTGCTTCTGTGTGGTTACAGGTGGTGGCCATTTCAGGTTCCATATCCCCTTTTGCGAGCCATCTTAGCTAGGGATACACTCATAGATTTCTGAGAGTTTCCATTGTCCTAGGTTTCTACTTCCTCCCTGAGATGTGCCCTCCATTCCAGGCGTCTCTACCTCCATTCACCCAAAACTCCATTACTTTTGTTCCCTTCTGCATGCATTCGCCCACCCAGTTCCCCAGCTTCATACATGCCAATGTCTATTATGTGTCCCATTCTAAGTGAGATTCAAGGATCCTCTCTTGGGCCCTCCTTGTTTCTTAGCTTCTTTGGATCAGTGGCTTATCCTGTACTTTACGGCTAAAATTCACTTTTATGTGAATACATACCATATTTTGTCTTTCTGAGTATGAATTATCTCACTCAGGATGATCTTTTGTCATTTTATCCATTCACCAACACATTTTATGATGCCATTGCTTTCAATAGCCAAATAATATTCTATTGTGTAAATGTGCTACATTTCCATTTGCCATTCTTCATTTAAGGGGCATCTGGGTTGTTTCTAGTTTCTGGCTATTACAAATAAAGATCTTAAAACCATGGATATAAAATTGTACTTGGGGTATATAGGAGCCTCTTTTGGTTATATGCTCAGGAGTGGTATAACTGTCTTGAGTTCCAATCTTCTGAAAAACTGCCAAATTAATATCCAAAGTGGTTGTATAAAATTAAACTTCCACAACCAATGGAGTACTGTTTCTCTTGCTATACATCCATGCCAGCATGTGCTGTCACTTGAAATTTTTATCATAACCTTGCTGATCAGTATAAGATCCAATCTCAAAGTTGTTTCGATTTGCATTTCCCTGATGACTAAGTACATTGAACATTTCTGTAAGTGCTTCTAGGCCATTAGAAATTCTTCTGTTGAGAATTCTGTGATTAGCATTGAAAGCTATTCCTTACTTTCACCTCTTTCAGGTTTAGTGTATCTGGCTATATGTCAAGGTCTTTGATCTACTTAGACTTGGGTTTTATCCAGAGTGAAAGATAAAAATCTATTTACATTCTTCTACATGCAGACATTCAGGTAGAGCAGCACCATTTGCTGAAGATGCCTTTTTTTTTTCCACTTTATAGTTTTGGCTTCATTGTCAAATATCATGTAAATTTGTTTCTGGGTCTTTGATTAGATTCCATTAAACAACCTGTCTGTTTTTATGCCAATATCATGCCATTTCTTATTACTATTCTTCTGTATTACAGCTTGAGATCAAGGATGGTGATACCTATAGACATTCTTTTATTGTACAGGATTATTTCTTCCTATCTTTTTTTCCATAAAGGAAATCGTGTATTATTTTTCCAAGTTCAGCAAAATTTGTGTTGTAATTTTGATGTGAATTGCATAGAAAATATAGATTGCTTTTAGTAAGATGGCCATTTTTCCTGTTAATCTTGCCAACACATGAACACAGGAGATCTTTCCATCTTCTTATGTGTTCTTCAATATCTTTCTCCAGACACTTGAAGTTCTTGTCATATAACTCTTTCTCTTGTTTTGTGAGAGCTATACAAAGATACTTTATGATTTTTGTGGCTATTGTGAAGAGTATTGTTTTCCTAACTTCTTTCTCAGCCTGTTTATCATTTGCATACAGAAGGGCTACTGACATTTTTACTTGATTTTTTACCTAGCCACTAAGCTCTAGGAGTTTCCAAATAGAATTTCTAGAGCAATAAATGTATAGCATCATATCATCTGAAAATAGCAATACAATAGTTTCTTCCTTTCCAGTTTGCATCCCTTTGATCTCCATTAGTTGTCATATTATTCTAGCTAAACTTTCAAGTACTATTTTGACCAGCTATAGAGAGAGTGGGCAGCTTTTACTTGTCTCTGATTTAAGTTTCTCTCCATTTAACTATTTTCTTGCTGTATATTGCCTTTATTGTGTTTAAGTATGAACTTCGTATCCTTGATCTCGCCAAGGCTTATATCATGAAAGGGTGTTGGATTTTGTCAAATAATTTTTGAGAATTTAGTGAGATGACCATGTGGTTTTTTTTTCAGTTTATTTATAGCGTGGATTACATTGATAGATAGCCATATACTGAACCACTCTGATTTCTGTTTCTATTGAATAGAATAATAGTTTGAAGAGCATTGGTATTATCTCTTCTTCTTCAAAGTCTGATAGAATTCTATCCTACAAGCATCTGGCCCTCGGCCTCATTGGGTTAGGAGACTTTTAATGACTACTTCTGTTTCCTTAGGAGTTATAGAAATATTTAAGTAGTTTACATGATCTTGATTTAACTTTGCTAATTGGAGTCTTTCAAGAAAATTGTCTTTTCATTTAAGTTTTCCAATTTTTTTATATACAGGCTTTTGAGGTAAGATTTAATAATTATTTGAATTTCTTCAGGGTCTGTTGTTATGTCTTCCTTTTCATTTCTGATTGTATTAATTTGGATATTCTTTATCTGCCTTTTAGTCAGTTTGGCTAATGGTTTATCTATCTTGTCAATTTTCTCAAAGAACTAACTCTTGGTTTTCTTGATTCATTGTATTGTTCTATTTGTTTCTGAATAACTTATTTTAGCCCTGAGTTTGCTTATTATCTATTGTCTCCTCTTGGATTTGTTTGCTTGTTTTTATTCTAGAGCTTTTGGCGTGCTTTTAAGTTGCTAATATTTGATCTCTTCATTTTTTGTGAAGGCACTTAGTTCTATGAACTTTCCTCTTAACACTACTTTCATTGTGTCCCTTAGCTTGGGTATTTTGTGGCTTCATATTCATTGAGTTCAACAAAGTCTCAATTTCTTTCTTTATTTCTACCTTCACCCAGTGGTCATTGAGTATAGAGCAATTCAGTTTTCCATGAATTGATAGATTTTTCTGTTTTTGTTGAATTCAAGAATTAATCTGTGGTGGTCTTACAGGATACAGGGGGATATTTAAGTTTTCTTGTATCTGTTGGGGCTTCCTTTGTGACTTGGTATATGAACAATTTTGCATAATGTTCAGTGAGAGTCTGAGAAGAAGATACTGTCATGTGTGTTCAGTTGAAATGTTCTATACACATCTGTTAGGTCCACTTGATTCATAACATTGGTTAGTTTTATTATTTTTTCTGTTTTTCTTCTGTCTCTGTGACTTGTCCTTTGGTGAAAGTGGGGTGTTGAAGTCTTTCAATATTAATATGTGGGGTTTAACGTGTGATTTGAGCTTTAGTAATATTTATTTTACAAATGAGAATGTCCTTGCTTTTGGGACATAGATCTTCAGAATTGATACATCATCTTGGTGGATTTTTCTTTTGATGAGGATGGCATGTCTTTTGATTAATTTGGATGAAAGTCTACTTTATTAGATATTAGAATGTCTATTGCATCTTGCTTCTTGGGTTCATTTGATTAGAAATCCTTGTCCAGCATTTTACTATGAAGTAATATCTATTTTTGTTGCTGAGGTGTTGTGCTTGCATGCAGCAGAATAAATAGATTCTATTTTTAACATTTATGCTGACAATCTGTGCCTTTTAATTAGGCAATTGAATCCATTGATGTTGAGATATATTAAAAACAAATTATTATTATTTCCTATTATTTTTATGTTAATGGTAGTAGTGATAGTAGTAGTAGTAGTAGTAATAGAAGTAGCAGTAGCAGTCATAGTAGTAGTAGTAGTAATAGTAGTAGTAGTTGTGTGTGTGTGTGTATATATGCTTTTTTATTTCTTTTGATTTTGCTGGTATGAATTTAATTATGTTTTGGGAGTTGTAGTTAACCTTGGGTTGAAATTTTTCTTCTACTATTTTCTATAGTGCTAGACTTATGGATAGATATTTTTTAGAATTTTTTATTATATTTCTTTTTTACATATACATTTATATTATTACCCATAAATAAAATAAACTACATACAGCAAGAAGAACCATGAAATAAGGAAGAATTATATAAATGTTGCATTAACAGTGTTTTGGTTGTTTATATTTGGCAACCTTGAGGAAAACATCTTTCCTAACTTGGTGAGTCTAAAATTCTGAATGAAAATCACTGTCTATCACATCTCATGTCTATCAACTTAAAGATCTATCTAGAACTGAAAGCCCCTAAACAACTAAGTTTAATTGTAAGACTGAACTCTCTGGTCTTTAACCCCATCAGAGACTTGAGAAGTAACAATATTTAAATGCCTGAGTAAACTGGAAGTACAGGTTAACATCTTCCAAAATGAGAAAATTGCAGAGATAGTTTGCTGCCTGATTAGTCACCCAAAACTCTCTATAATGGTGAATTATCATCTTCAGCCTTTGGGCCCAATATATATGACAGTAACTATTGAGGACTTGCTTACCGTGTCATGGCAGAGTTTGATTGTCAATTTGGCCTGCATCTAAGCTTCCCCAGTTTTAGGCAGAATTTTGTCTGTGGCCAAAATGAGGACATTTTTCCCAGTGGCTGGTTTGCCACATTTGAAGCCAAAGCTATAAGGAGGTTCTTTGATGCTCATCATCTTCTTTAAGGTAGGCCTGACTGTTTCCAGGAGTTAACCTGTCTTGTTGTCAATGAATCTTTAAAATAATGAAAACATCTTTAAATGCCATATTCTGTAGGTCTCTGACTATTTTAAAGACCTTATCTAATTAATTTACCTTAATACCTATAGAATCATATCTACCTGTTAAACCTAATATGTATATTATTGTGATAAAAATAGGCTAGGAATTGACAATGACAATGATTTGATCAAATAACAATTAGCTTTTATTACTTAATTATTATTTTTTCATATTTTTAATTTTTTAATTTCAAATTTTTAATTTTTATTAATTTACTCAGAGTACAACTCAACTGTTCTCCCATTACCCATATCCTCCCATTCCTCCTATCTTCCCACTCCCATCCTATTACCCTTCCTTAGGTCCATGCCTGAGGGGGATCTCCTCCCCAACTTTATGGTCACAGACTATCAAACCTCTTCTTGGTAGTCTGCCTATTCCTTCTTTGAGTGCCACTAGGGTTTCCCACCAAGGGGAGGTTGTCAAATATGAGGCACCAGAGCTCATGTCAGAGTTAGTCACTGTTCTCCACCTAACTGCGGAGGATGTCCTGGCCATTGGCTAGATCAGAGTATGGGTTCAGTTTTCACTACTTGTATTGTTCTTGGTTAGTGCAATAGTTTGAGCAGACACCCTTCGGCCCTGATCTACCCATTACGATGTTCTTCTTGTATGTTTCTGAGATCCTTTGGATCCTTCTATTTCCCCATCTCCTATATTTCTCTTACCTAGATTCTAGTAGATGTCCTCACATTTGTCCCAGTCTCCTGGTAAGTGAAGATATTCAGGGGACATGCCTTTTGGGCTAGTGTCCAATTATAAGTGAGTATATACCATGTGAATCTTTCTGTTTCTGGGTTAACTCACTCAATATGATCATTTTAATTTCCTCCATTTGTCGACAAATTTCTGGATTTCATTGTTTTTTTAGCTGAGTAGTATTCCATAGGCCTGGGCTATTAGTGTTCTGTTCAGCAAGTTGTCTCCTATGCCAATATGTTCCAGGATCTTCCACACTTTTTCCTCTAACCGATTTAATGTCTCTGGTTTTATGTTGAGGTCTATAATCCACTTGGACTGGAGTTGTGTGCGTGGTGACAAATATGGGTCTAATTGCAATTTTTACATGTAGACATACTTAATTATTCTAAACAGCCTATAATACCACTTTCAAGGTATTGGAAGCAAACATTTTATTATAATTGAGTCATGTGTACAATAGCTGATATTAGAGTAGAAATATATGTATATATTGCATGCATGAAGAATAATATTAAATTTGATTTTTATACCAATAATCAAAATTAAACATTTTTAGTATCAATACACAGAATTCTATAACAATGAATTAAAACTAACCTTATTTGTAAGTAACATTAAGGCCTTAAATGGAGGACTAATCAATAATCTATTCCCTGTTGTATCATCCTTAGATATTTCTATATCCCCTTCTTTCTTTTTAGCCCCTATCTCCATACCTATGAAAAAAAGATAAAGGAGAAGAGAATCATCCCTGTGTCCAACCTTCTTTTCTTTCCATATATGATCAATCATAACTTATAACCAACTCCCAATGCATCTGTAGCCTAAGAAAGCAAGCAAAAACCTACCCAAACTCCCTTAGGGGAAATTGAATATCCTTCTCTTAAAGTTTCATTTGGTCCAATTGGGGCAAATAATACCTTTCTACGGTCCCAAGTAAAATTGAGGACAATAGTTAAACAAGCCAAAGATAGCATTTGAGGTCCAGTTTCTAAGAGATGAGAAATTCCAGACTGAAGTCCTATTTGGAACACTCTGAAATGCTGGACCAATAAGGATTGTAAGCTTTCTTTGATGCTGTCCTGTTCTGATTAGTAACAGCAAGTGAGGCACCTGGAGATGGAACATGAAGGATGCAGGATATGAGCATCCAGGATACTGAGAAAAATGAATCCTGTCCGGTTTCATCCAGAGTTAGTGTCTAGTTCTTTTGTTCTGAAAACATATAGTTTGTCACAAGCATTATAAAGTTCTAAAATTATAAGTGTATGATTTGTGCAGGATGCACAAAACAATTAATGCTGGCTCTCTACTCTTTATATGAGCAGAAGAAAGACATCTGCAAATCTTCATTCATGTCATATGAAGAATGGCATCTAATAATAAGTCACAGAAATTCTCTATCCATAGACATTCATGTCTTAGCAAGTCTCAGAGCTATCCCCATGTAGTGGGATTAGCAATATGTTACCTGCTTGTTCTGAAGTTTGAATTCTTTACATCCAGATTGCAGCCCCCTCCTTCACTACCTCTTGATCCTACCCTCCTTTACTCACAACCTCTCTTTCCCTCACCTAGTCCTCAGAAAGGGAAGCCCTCCTCCCCTTACATCTGACCTCAGCCTATCAAGCCTCATCTGTACTACATGGATCCTCTTCCTCTGTGGTTTGGCAAGGCCACCTTGACATGGGGGAAGTGATTAACATTGAGAGGCCAGAGTCCATGTCAGAAGTAGTCCCACTACCCATATTGTGAGACCCACAAGGATACTGTGCTGCTCATCAACTACTTATGAGCAGAGGGTCTACGACTACATCATATTCTGACCTTGGTTGTTTCATCAGTCTCTGTATTTTAATGTGATCATCCTGTTCTAAGTGACTTGAAGGCGTTGAACTTTTTCAAACCAACTTTATTTGGGGTTCTTTCTGGGTCTATAAGAATTATCTTGGAATTTTTATGGGAATTGCACTGAATCTGTAAATTGCCTTTGGTAAGAAGATCATTTTTGCTATGTTGATTTCATAAATCCACAAACATGAAATGTCTTTCCATATTCTGATATATTCTTCAGATGCTTGAGGGTTTTTTTCATATGTTTTTCACTTGTGTGGTTATAATTACATTGAGATATTTTATATTATTTGTGGCTATTGTGAAGGGTATAGTTTCCCTAATTTACAATCTTGTTTGTCATTTGTATACAGCAGGGCTACTGATATTTTTTTTTTTAGTTGATTTTGTATCCAGCCACATTGCAGATGAGTTTTTATTAATTGATGGAGTTCTTTGCTAGAATTTTTAGGGTCACTTATATATACTATCATGTCATCCACAAATAGTGATAGTTTGATTTCATTCTTTCTTATTTGTATCCTGTTGATCTCCTTTAGTTGTCTTATTGCTCTGGCTAGGACTTCAAATCCTATACTGAAGAGATCTGAAGAGAGTTGACATCCTTGCCTTGTCCCTGATTTCAGTGGAATTGTTTCAATTGTGTTTAGTATGATGCTGGCTATCAGCTGCAGTATACTGTATACTGCCTTTGTTATCTTGAGGTGTTTGCCTTTTATCCCTGCTCTCTCCAAGAATATAAAAATGAATGTGTGTTGGATTTATCTAAAGGATTTTGAGCATCTAAAGAGATGATAATCTGTTTTTTTTTTCTTTCAGTTTACTTATATGATGGATTAAATTGAACATATATTGAACCAACTCTACATGCCTGGTATCAAGTCTACTTGTTCATGGTGAATGATATTTTTGATGTGTTCTTGGATTTGGATTTTGAGGTTTTTTATTGTATCATTTCACATTAATGTCCATAAGAGAAATTGATCTGAATTTTCTTTCTTTGTAGAGTCTTTCTGTGGCTTAGGTACCAAGGTGAATGGAGGCTCATGGAATGGGTTTGGTAATATTCCTTCTGTTTCTATTTTGTGGAATAGTTTAAAGAGAATTGGTATTAGCTCTTCACTGAAGGTCTACTAGAATTCTGCATTGAATCTATCAGGCCCTAGGGTTTTCTTTTGGTTGGGAGAATTTTGATGACTGCCTCAATTTCCTCAGGAGATATAGGACTTTTTAATGTGCTTGCCTGATATTGATTTAATTTTGGTAGTTGGTATCTATAAAGAATATTGTCATGTTTATATGCTTTCAAATTTTGTGGCATATAGGCTTTTTTCTTTTCTTTTTTAAATTAATGTATTCATATTACATCTCAATAGTTATCCCATCCCTTGTATCCTCCCATTCCTCCCTCCCTCCCACTTTCCTCCTACTCCACTTCCCTATGACTGTAACTGAGGGGGCCTCCTCCCCTTGTATATGTTCATAGGGTATCAAGTCTCTTCTTGGTAGCCTGTTATCCTTCCTCTGAGTGCAAATACGCCTCCTCATAAAGAGCACATGGTCAAATATGGGGTACCAGAGTTCATGTGAAAGTCAGTTCCCATTCTCCATTCATCTGTGGAGGATGTCCTTTCCACTGGCTATATCTGGGTTGGGGTTCAATGTTTACTGCATATATATTCCTTAGATGGTGCCATACTTTGTGCAGGACCCCTGGGCCCAGATCCACCCATCATAATGTCCTACTTGTAGGGTTCTAGGACTCTCTGGATCTTTCTACTTCCCCATTCTCCCATGCTTCTCTCCCCTAGAGTCCCAATAGTATGTCCTCCCCTCTGTCCCACTTTCCTGGTAAGTGAAGACTTTCTTGGGACATGCCCCTTGAGCTAGTGTCCAGATATAAGTGAATACGTAATTTTGAGTCTTTCTGCTTCTGGGTTAGTTCACTCATTATGATCATTTCTATCAATTTTTCCACACATTTTGCAAATTTGTTTTTAATAGCTGAGCAGTATTCCATAGCGTAAATGTACCTCAGTTTTGTAATCCATTCTTCTACTGAGGGACACTTAGGCTGTTTCCAGGTTCTGGCTATTTTGAATAAGGTTGCTTTGAACATTGTTGAGCATAGTCCTCTTTAAAAGTCTGGTAGAATTCTGCACTGAAACCATCTGGCCCTGGGCTTTTTTGGTTGGGAGACTATCAATGATTGTTTCTATTTCTATAGGAGAAATAGGATAATTTAATTTACTTATCAATTTTGGCAAGTGAAATCAATCAAGAAAATTGTCCACGGGGAGATCCAAGATGGCGGCGAGCAGTGTGGACCATGTTTAGAAGCTCCAGTAAACAATTCAGAGAATTGCACAGAATTCTGAACCAGGAATGTCAACGTCCCAAACCACTGCAGCAGGAGTGCTCCAGGATTCAAAGGAACCAGGGAGCAGAGGACATGCATGCCCCTGCACATGGGAGGAGCATGGATTTTCTCGGACAGGAGCAGCAGCAGCAGCAGTGGCAGCAGATGAGGTTTGCAGCTCAGAGCCCTCCGGCTGAGGCTATTGGTATGGTGGCTGGTGGGAGTTGCTTGGAAGAGGGGACTCTGGGCAGGATTTAGGCCACGCGTGCAGTTTGGGCTCCATGACCTAAGCTCAACTTGGAGCACGGCTTGTGCCCTGAGATCCTAACTGGACTCGGCACGCAGTTCGGCCCCTGAGGCCCAAGCTCAGCTCAGAGCACAGTTTGGCTCCTGGGACCCAAGCTCAGATCAGTTCAGCCATGGAGAAGCTAGCTCAGATAAGCATGCAGTTCCACCGTGGAGACGCTAGCTCAGCTCAGTGCGAAGTTCGGCTCCTGAGACGCTACCTCAGCTCAGCACGCAGTTCAGCTCCTGAGATGCTAGCTCAGCTCAGCGCACAATTCCGCTGCTGAGACGCAGGCTGAGCTCAGCACGCAGTTTTGGCCCAGAGTCCCTAGCAGGACTTGGTGGGCAGGTTGGGCCAATAGACTAGCTGAGCTTTACACACAGTTGCGGCCCTAAGACTCTGGTTGGACTCTCTGTGCAGTTTAGGCCCAGAGTCCCTGGCTGAATTCAGTGCGCAGCATGGGTCCAGAGTCCCTGACTGAGCTCAGTGTGCCATTCCACCTCTGAGACTCTGGTTGGACCTGGTGTACAGTTTGGGTCCAGAATTGCTGGCTGAGCTTGGTGGGTGGTTTGGGCCCTGAGACTATAACTGATCATAGCATGCACTTTGGGTCCAAAGTCCCTAGCAGAGCTTGTTGCACAGTCACAGTACAGAAACTCTGGCTGGACTCTGCGTGCATTTTGGACCCAGAGTCCCTAGCTGAGCTTGGCAGATGTTTCTGGCCCTGAGAATCTATCTGAGGTTGCAGCATGGTTTGGGCCCAGTGTCCCTGGCTGGATTTGGCAGGCATTTTGGGTCCTGAGACTCTAGCTGAGCTTGGTGCAGTCCTAGCCCTAAGACTCTGGATGGGCTTGGCTGGCAGTTTGGGCCCAGAGACTCTAGCTGGACTGGGCAGGTGGTTTGGCCCCAGGGAACCTAGCTGAGCACAGAGTGTGGTTTGGGCCTGGAGTCCATGGCTGGACTTGGTGGGCAGTCCCAGCCCTTGACTGGATTGGTGGGAAGTTTGGGCCTTGAGACTCTAACTGAACTCGGTGAGCTCAGTGTTGTTTGGGCCTAAAACCGTGCTTGGACTCAGCGCTAACTGGACTAAGTGTGTGGAATAGGCCCTGAGACCCATTTGGATCCAGAGACATGAACTGGACTCAGTGTGTGGGTGATTTGTGCCTGTGACACTAACCTGGACTCTGAAAGCTGTCTGGGTCTTGAAATGCTACCAGGAAACACAGACCAGAAGAGCATCAAAGCTCCAGACCTAAGGAATTCTCTGGGAGACAGGGAGTAGAGTGGCCATCAGACCACCTCCACCTGACCTGCTCAGTCCTTGGAGAGCTCCAGGCTACAAGGGGAACCAGAAGGCTATGGACACTTTGACCTGACACAAAGCACATTCAGAGACTCAGAACAATTGTAGGACCCACCATACAGTGGAGCTGAGGATCACTGGCTGTGAGAGTCCAAAACAACAGGGCTAGCCTACTGCCATTTAGACCAGTGAAGCATCAGAGCTGCCGGCTTAGGGAAATCGTGAGAAAACAGGTGAATCTATCCCTCCGTCCACCCAACTCTGGAAGCTACCCAACAAAAAAAAGAGATGGCAAGATGTTTAAAGGACAGCATAAAAGCATACACAACAACCCCCCAAAAATATGGCATCTCCAGATCCCAGCTATCCAAAAGAAAACAATCCAGAGAACTCAAACACAATGGAAATACAAGAAAAATGACCTTAAATCATTACTAATGAGGATGATAATAGAGAAAACAAATAAAATTCGTAATCAAATGCAGGAAGATGCAGCCAAACAGGTGGGAGACATAAAAGAAGCACATAGAGTGGCACTGGAAAATTTTCAGGAAAATACAGACAATCATATGAAGGAAATCAATAAAATGGTTCAAGCTCTGAAGACCAGTAAAGATGCAATGGAAGAAACACAGGAATATACAAACAATCAGATGAAAAAAATAAAAATTTTAGTTCAAGATCTGAAGATGAAAATAGATTCAATGACAAACACACAGGCAGAAGAAAAACATGAACATGAAACCTCACAGAAGAATGTGGGCAACACAGAGGTAAGCTTTTCTAACAGAATCCAAGAAAGGGAGGAATGAATTTCATGTCTAGAAGATACAATCATAGATCTTGAAGCAACCATTAAAGCTAAATCTGGAAAAATCCTGACACAAGATATCCAAGAAATTAAGGACACCATGAAAAGAAGAAATCTGAGGATAATAGGCATTGAAGAAAGAGAAGATATCAGACTCCAAGGCCCAGAAACTATTCTCAACAAAATCATACAAGAAAACTTCGCCAACTGAAAGAAAGAGATGCCTATAAACATACAAGAGGCCTACAGAACACCAAATAAAATAGACCAGAAAAGGAAAACTGCCCGTCACATAAAAATCATAACACAAAATATACAGAACAATGAAAAAATATTAAAAGCTGCAAGGGAAAAGGGTCAAATAACATTTCATGGCAAACCAATCAGAATTAAACCCAACTTCTCAACAGAGACCATAAAAGCCAGAAGAGCCTGGGCAGAGAACCTACAAACCATAAGAGACCATAGAAGCCAGGCCAGACTACTTTACCCAGCGAAACTACCAATAACCATTGATGGAGAAAACAAAATATTCCATTAAAAACAAATACAAACAGTATCTATCCACTAACCCAGCTTTACAAAAGGTACTAGAAGGAAAACTCCATCCCAAAGGGACGAATTACAACCAAAACTACACAGGAAATAGATAACTATACCATGGCAAAAATACAACTACACAATCGCTCGACTGGAACCAACATCAAAATTAAGACTCTTAAGAGTCACTGGTCATTAATATCTCACAAAATCAGTGGTCTCAATTCTACAATAAAAAACATAGACTAACTGAATGGATGCATAAACAAGATCCAACATTCTTCTGCATCCAAGAAACACATCTCACCCATAATGATAGATATTACCTCAGGGTAAAAGGATGGAAAAATATTCCAAGCAAGTGGTCACAAGAAGCAAGCAGGCATAGCCATTTCAATATCGAACAAAATAGTCTTTCAACCAAAATTAATCAAAAGGGATGAGGAAGGACACTTCATACTCATCAAAGGAAAAGTGAACCAAGAGGACATCACAATTCTGAACATCTATGCTCCCAATACAAGGGCACACACATTTGTAAAAGATCTGTTAATGAAGCTTAAACCACACATCGATCCCCAAACAGTAATAGTGGGAGACTTCAACACCCTACTCTCATTGAAGAAACAGAAACTAAGCCGAGAAATAACATCATTTACCAATGCCATGAATCAAATGGATCTAACAGATATCTACAAAACTTTCACCCAACTAGAAGGAATATACCTTCTTCTCTGCACCCCATGGAACCTTCTCCAAAATTGATCGCATCATAGGTCACAAACCAAGCCTCAACAGATACAAGAGGATTGAAATAATACCTTGTATCATATCAGATCACCATGGTCTTAGGCTGCAATTCAACAAAAACAGAAATAACAAAAGCCTACACATATGGAAACTAAACAACTCTCTGCTAAATAACACCTGAGTCGGGTAAGAAAGAAAGAAATTAAAGACTTCCTGAAATTCAATGAAAACGAAGGAACAGCATACCCAAATTTGTGGGATACATTGAAAGCAGTGCTAAGAGGAAAATTTGTAGCACTAAGTGCCTTTAAAAAGAAATTGGAAATATCGCACATAAGCAACTTAACGACACAACTGGAAGCCCTAAAGAATAAAAGAGAAGCCACGAGGCGTAGACGTCTGGAAATTATCAAACTCAGGGCTGAAATTAATAAATTAGAAAATAAGAAAACAGTCCAAAGAATCAACAGAAACAAGAGCTGGTTCTTTGAGAAAATCAACAAGATAGACAAATCATTAGCCAAACTAACAAAAAGGCAGAGAGACAGTATCCAAATCAACAAAATCAGAAATGAAAAGGGAGACATAACAACACACACTGAAGAAATACAAAGAATCATAAGATCCTACTTCAAAGGCGTATATGCCACAAAATTTGAAAATCTAAGGGAAATGGACGATTTTCTTGATCAATTTCACTCGAAAAAGTCTGTAGCCTTCCTATACACAAATGACAAGCTTGCAGAGGAAGAAAGTGGAAAACCAAACCATTCACATAAGCCACAAGCAATATAAAATATTTAGGGGGTACTCTAATAAGGCAAGTGAAGGATTTATTTGAAAATTTTCAAAACTCTGAAGAAAGAGATTGAAGAGGACATGAGAAGGTGGAATGTTCTTCTTTGCTCATGGATCAGGAGAATTAACATAGTAAAAATGGCCATCTTACCAAAAGCAATCTACATATTCAATGCAATCCCTCAAAAATATCTACACAATTTTTAAAGACATTGAAAGTTCACTTTTCAACTTCATATGGAAAAACAAAAAAACCCAGAATAGCTAAAATAATCTTGTACAATAAAAGATCCTCTGGAGGAATCTCCATACCTGATCTCAAGCTGTACTATAAAGCAATAGTAATTAAAACAGCATGGTACTGGCACAGCAAAAGGCTGGTTGATGACTGGAATCAAATCGATGACTCAGATATGAATCCACACACATATGGTCACTTGATTTTTGACAAAGAAGCCAAATCCATTCAATGGAAAAAGGATAGCATCCTCAACAAATGGTGCTGGTCTAACTGGGTGTATTGAAAGAGAATTTTTAATTAACATTATAGCAACCAGAACAGCAGAGCTCTCTAACTCATAAGCCCCAAATAGGTGAGAGTGCAGGTCGGCAGGTATGCTAGCCCAGGGCCCCAGATGATAAGTCACAAAGAATGCAGAGCTAGGAGACAAAGGCCTATTGAGTGTTCCAGGGACCTGCTGGCCATAAAAGATAGGGAGGATACACAAGGACAAATTCGTGAGAGAAACAGGTACCGGACATGGTCAAGTAAGTAATGAGCCAAGACCCCTCATCCGATCTTATGGTGTTTGCTTAATCCCTCCTTGCGGCTCACACACAATGTTCCAGGTTTGAGTTTAACCAGACGTGTCATTAGCTCAGATAAACATCTACCCTCAGGTTCTGAGAAAAACAGGAACCAAGGACTGTTCCCGTGTGATTAAGTCTGACCTTACCCCAGATCCGCCTATGCAATTTGCTGATGTTCAAATGTTTGAAACAAGCAATTGTGTGTGGCCGCGCCAAAACTTCCCCCTCCCACCCACCTTTGCCCATATAAACCCCAAACCCTTGGGCTTCTGGGTCGACCCCTCTGTCTCCTGCATGAGAGACGTGTCGACCTGGAGCTCTGCCAATAAACTGCCTCATGTGTTTACAGCAAGACGGTCATTTGTGTGTCTTTGGGTGCGTGCCATCCTGAGGCTTGAATGAGGGTCTCACTTTGGGGGTCTTTCAGTATATGTGTAAAAAATGCAACTGGTCCCATATTTGCCACCTTGCACAAAACTCAAATCCAAGTGGATCAAAGACCTCAACAAAAAACCAGAGACACTAAGTCAGTTAGAAAAATAAGTGGGGAAGAGTCTGGAACACATTGGTATGGGAGACAACTTCTTGAACAGAACACCAACAACACAGGCCTTAATGTCAACAATTAATAAATGGGACCTCATGAGGCTGAGAAGCATCTGTAAGGCAGGAGACACTGTCAAAAGAATAAAAGGGACAGCCTACAGACTGGGAAAAGATCTTCACCAACCCTACGTCTGATAAAGGTCTAATATCCAAAACATATAAAGAACTCAAGAAATTAAACACCACCAAACCAAATAACCCAATTGAGAAATGGGGCTCAGAACTAAACAGAGAATTCTCTACAGAAGAATCACAAATAGCTACGAAACACTTAAGGAAATGCTCAACCTCCTTAGTCATCAGGGAAATGCAAATCAAAACTCTGAGATTCCACCTTACACCCATCAGAATGGCTCAGATAAAAAAGTCAAGCAAGATCACATGCTGGCTGGTGAGGATGTGGAGAGAGAGGAACACTCCTTCATTGTTGGGAATACAAAGTAGTACAGCCATTTTGGAAATCTATCTGGTGCTATCTCAGAAAATTGAGAATAGGGTTTTTTCAAGACCCAGCTATTCTCCTCTTTTGAATGTACCCAGAAGGTGCTCCAGCACCCTGGCAGGGGAGACCTAGTGGCACTCAGAAGAAGGACAGCAGGTCACTGAGAAGAGACTTGATACCCTATGAGCATATACAGGGGGAGGTAATCCCTCTGAGGAACAGTCATAGGGGAGGGGAATAAGGGGAAAATGAGAGGGAGGGGAGAATGGGAGGATACAAGGGATGGGATAACCATAGAGATGTAACAAGAATAAATTAATTAAAAAAAAAAAGAAAATTTGCTCAACCATGTTCATAGCAGCCTTATTCCTAATAGCCAGATCATGGAAAGAGCCTAAGTGTCCCCAGTAGAAGAATGGAAAAAGAAACTGTGGAACTATGGAATTCTACTTAGCTATTAAAAACAAGGAATTCCTGAAATTTGTGGACAAATGCATTGAACTAGAAATGATCATAATTAGTGAGTTAACCCAGAAGCAGAAAGACTCAAATGGCATATACTCACTTATATCTGCATACTAGCCCAAGGAGCATGTCCCATGAAAGTCTTCCCTTACCAGGAAACTGGGACAGGGCGGAGGACATCCTATTAGGACTCTAGATGAGAGAAGCATGGGAGAATGGCAAAGTACAAAGATCCAGAGGGTCCTAGAAACCTAAAAGGAGAACATCATGATAGACAGATTTGGGCCCAGGGGTCCCACTCAAACTATGGCACCAGCCAAGGACAATACAGGCTGTAAACTTCAAAGCCCTGCCCAGATCTAGCCAAGCAACAAGACATTCTCCACAGTTGAGTGCAGAGTGGGGTCTGACCCTCACAAGTGCTCTGGTGCCTCATATTTGACCATGTCCCCTGAATGAGTAGACCTGGTGGCACTCAGAGGAAAGATAGCAGGCTACCAAGAAGAGACTTGATACCCTATGAGCATATACAAGGGGAGGAAGTCCCCCTCAGGAATAGTCATAGGGGAGGGGAATAAGGGGAAAATGGAAGTGAGGGAAGAATGGGAGGATACAAGGAATGGGATAACCATTGAGATGTAACAAGAAAAAATTAATAATAAAAAATAGGAAAAAAAATTTAAAAAAAGAAGCACTCCTTGTGCTGTAGTTTTCCTTCTAGAATCTTCTGTAGTGCTTTATTTGTGGTTAAGTACTGTTTCAACTTGGTTTTGTCATGGAAATCCTTGTTTGATCCATCTATGATGATTGAAAATTTTACTGGGTATAGTAGTCTGGGTTGGTATCTGTGGTCTCTTAGTGTATGAATGACATCGCTCCATATCCTTCTGGCTTTCATAGTCTCTGTTAAGAAGTTAGGAGTAATTATGATAGGTTTGCCTTTATATGTGATTTGGCCTTTATCTCTTGCAGCTTTTAATATTTTCTTTGTTGTGCATATTTAGTGTGTTGATTATGTGTGGCAGGAGGATTTTCTTTTCTGTTACAATATATTTGTAGTTCTCTAGGCTTCTTGTATATTTTGGACATTGGAGAAATTTTCTTCCATGTTTAATGAAAATATTTTCTGGGCCTTGCTGTTGGCAGGCTTCTTTATCTTCTATCCCTATTATTCTTAGGTTTGGCCTTGTCATGGTGTCCCAGATTTCTTGGATATTATATGTCAGGATTTTTTTTTATATCTAACATTTTTGTTGACTGCTGTATCCATTTCCTCAGTCATATCGTCTATATATGATATTCTGTATTCTATCTTTTGAATTCTGTTGTAAGGCTTGTGCCTGTAGATCATGTCCTCTTCTCTAGGGTTTCCATTTCCAGGTTTATTTAATACTGTGTTTTCTTTATAGCCTCTATCTCCACTTTTCATCTTGAAACCTTTTATTTATTACCTTCTCCAGCTTGTATTTTCCTTAAGTGACTTTTTCAATTATTTCATCTCTTTCTTTGTGTATTCTTGTTGTAGTTTGAGAGACTTATTTTCTTACTTTAGTACTTTTCTCATTTTTATAACCTCAGAATTGAAATCCCTCTCTTGTGTGTCAGCTGTGATAGTATCTCCAGGGCTTGTTGTTGTGGTGAAGCTGCTGCTTTCTGGTAGTATTAAATGGTCCTGGGCATTGCTGCTTTTGTCCTTATACTGACCTCTTCCCATTGTGATGTCTCTAGTTGGAGCATATGTTCAGTGCCTGCTTGTACCCCAGAACATTCTGTGGAAAATCTGGGTGGCCTGAGGTCAGATCCACTAGTGTTCCTGACTATGGTATTTGCCTGGTGCTAAAACCCACAGATGCTAGTGTTTTTGCAGGACCCAACTCATTCTGCATCTCTGGCAGTTGAAGAGCTGCCCACCAGCCAGGCATGTGGCACTCAAGAAGGTGCTAAGTAGCTGCTTAGACCCCCAGGAGCTTTCTGTGGATTTTCTACATGAACTGAGGTCAGATCTACTTGTGTTCCTGAATGTGGTGCCTGCTGGGGGCTAGAACCCACAGGTGCTGGTGTTTTTGCAATACAAGGCTTACTCTGAGACCGAGGATTTCAGAAGCTGTCCACTAGCCATGTGTGTGGTGCTAGCCTTAGGGGACTGGCTGCTTGTTTCTGTGGAGACCCAGGACTTTATGAGTTTGCCAGATAGCTGGACCCAAAAGAGCTCCACACAATGTGGAGCCATCTCACTTGTGGGTCCTCAGTACTGGTACTCTGTAGTTCTCAGATTTGTTCCTTAAGTTACTTAATAGTCTCTGCTGCCCTGCTGATCAAACAAGGTGTTTGTTAAGTGCTGCCATCTTCAATCTGTGAATAGATATTTTTAATTTTGGTTTTGGATTTAAATATCTGTTTTTTTTCCAATCTATGGTGGTTGAATGTTTTGCAAGGTAGGGTAGTCTTTACTGGCATTTACAGTCTATTAGATTCTGAAAGACATATACCTAGGCCTTTCTGACCTTTAGGGTCTCCTTTGAGAAGTCAAGTATAATTCTGATAGGTGTGCTTTTATGTTAATTGGTCTTTTTCCATTGCAGCTCTTAATATTCTTCATTGGTTCTGTATGCTTAATGTTTTAAGCAGTAGAACTTTCTTTTCTGGTCAAATCTATCTGGTGTTCTTTAAGTTTTTTTTAATGTTTATAGCCATCTCTTTCTTTAGATCAGGAAAATTTTCTTCTGTGATTTTATTGAAAATATTTCCTGGATTTTTGAGTTCAGAATCTTCCCTTTCTTCTACCCCTATTATTCTTAATTTTTGTCATTTCATAGTTTTCCAAGATTTCCCACATGTTTTGTCTCAGGAACTTTTAAAATATTCTCTTTGATCAATGTACGAATTTCTTCTACTATTTTGTTTATTCCTGAGATTGTGTTCTCCACTTTTTGTATTCTATTGCTGATGCTTATGTCTGTATTTCCTCCTCTCTTACCTAGCTTTTCCCTCTGTTTGTGTTTTGTTTATTGCTTCTATTTTCATTTTCAGTTCTTGAGCAGTTTTATTCATTTTCTTCACTTGTTTGATTGTATTTTCCTGTATTTCTTTAAAGATAATATTAATTTCTTCTTTAAAGGCCTCTATCATCATCATCATCCTAAGACTGAATGTAAGGTCATTTTCTTATGCTTAAATTGTGTGAAGAAATCTATGGCCTCTTCTTGTAGGATAGCTAAGCTCTGATGGTGCCCTATTGCCGTGGTTGGTGTTCATTGTGTTTTTACACTGGTCTTTAACCATCTGAGTTTTAGAGTTATAGATTAGTTATATATTTCTATATTTCTATAGTTATAGAAATCAGTTAGATGCTGATTTCTGAGTTCATCTTTGCCAGATGAGAATTCTCAGATGATTTTCTCTTGGCTTCCATTTCTGCTCTGTCTACAGGACTGAATTGCGTCGATTTCTGGACAATAGGTAATCTTCAGTCTAGCAGGATATCTTCCCTGGGATTTTTCTGACTTGTATGGTCTCTAGGATTTGGATGTTACTTTTGCTTCTGTGCTCCCTAGTACCAATGTGGCCTGATGTATCTGGTGCTGATGGGCTTCCAGGAAAGCAGAACAGGTTGTGGGCTGTAAAGTGGAGTCCGTGGGGGAGAGTGAGTTTAATGTTGTGTTTTAAGGGAAAGTGATGGACATTGTCTTTTGGCATGGTCTTACTTGGTTCTCCTTGGTGACTACAGATCTCCCAAAAATCAGGCAGAGTTGTGAAGTGGGAAATAGGGTGCAGAGTATGTGGTGGAGTTTGTCACTGTTTAGGTGCTAACAGGGGAGTTGATGGGCAGAGACTTGGATGAGGGAGAGACTTGCCAGATACCCCTATGTCAGGCAGACCTCCACGAAGGTATGATATTTCTAAATACCACATGAATTTATCAAAGTATCACAAATTGCTGAGAGATGTCCATTCAGAGCTTTTAGTGCTGGTCACAGATTATAGTCCTAATAAACAGATGCAGATGTAGCATGTGGTACTAAATATAGATGGTAAATCTATTTTTTGTCTTTTTTAAAAAATTTATTAATTTATTCTTGTTACATCTCTATGGTTATCCCATCCCTTCTATCCTCACATTCTCCCCTTCCTCCCATTTCCCCTTATTTCCCTCCCCTATGACTATTCCTGAGAGGGATTACCTCCCCCTGTATATGCTCATAGGGTATCAAGTCTCTTCTTGGTAGCCTGCTGTCCTTCCTCTGAGTGCCACTAGGTCTCCCCCTCCAGGGGACATAGTCAAATGTGAGTCACCAGAGTACATGAGAAAGTCATATCCCACTCTCCACTCAAGTGTGGAGACTGTCCTGTCCATTGGCTAGATCTGGGAAGGGGTTGCCAAGGATAATACAGGCTATAAATCTATTTTTACCTCTTAGGAACCTCTTAGGAATTTACATGTCAGCAAGAGAAACAAAGAAGGAACACAGGAACAAAATGATCAATAGTCAACATTGATTCAGCCTATGCTGTATAACTTATTAATTATATTATCTATAATCAATGCAATTTCAGAACAGTCTCATGCTGGACAAATATGCTAATAGAAAGAATAAAATACTTTTAACTGAGGAAAAATTTTATATTAAGACAGTATAAGTCAGACTAAATATGAGATGAAATTTATGGAGCTAGATTTTAAGAATATATTAAACAAAAGATAACATTAGAGTTCCATGTACAGAAGACACTGCTGTTCCTGAGTATGACTCATTGTAACTATTGGCTTTGTATCAATATTTAGGCAAACTTTTATTTTATTTATGTTCCTTATTCTTGGTTACATACACATATAATTTCTTAAATATTACCTTTTGCAGTGTTCCATTATTTTACAGATGTATATTTGTAAAAATTAAAGTAGAAAAACAAATTTCAAAATCTTGAGGAATTTTTTATCTCATTAAAAATAAGTACCATGAAAATGCCATATGTAGGAATGGAAATTTAAGCTAATTATGTGAAAAGTGTGGTAATTGATATTTGCTCTTAGATATTAGGGAATTAGATATTGTGTGTAATTTATAAGGAGAATTGTCAGAGTATTCAATTTTAATATTTAATTCAAACTAGCAAAATGGCTGTGGTGACTGGCTTTCTTGTTAAATCAAGAAATGACATGTTAACTAAAACTGAACTGAAAACCTTCAGCCTGTTATCAAAAAGGAAATGGTATTGAGAATCCACTTAATGTGAACTCACCATAACAATATCACAGTTAAATTAAGTTAGCCACTTAATGTTTGTCAAATCTCTGTACATATTAATGAACTTCCAAACTGTTAGAATGACAATTTTGAAGCCATGAGCTTCACTTAGGGTTTTAGACTTTTATTATTAATTATATTTAAGGCACTGTGCACACACACACACACACACACACACACACATAAATAAATAAATAAATAAATAAATAAATAAATAAATAAACCATGGCAGAGTTGAATCTAGAAATACATTCAGCTTTACATCCTTCTTAATGACTCTTGTTTTCTTTTTTCTGCTCTCCATCCTTCTATAACATCTAATATTAACATATTGTGGTTTCTGTTTTACACCTATACTCATACGACATTTGTTTGCATATAAAAATTATAGGTTAAGATTTGTATATGAAAGAGACTATGAAGCCTTTTCCTTTTGTGTTCCAGTGACCTTTATGTATTATAAGGTCTAAGTCTACCCATCCTAAGTTTAAATTAGATTAAAAGATACAAAAATTCATCTTGAAAAAATAAGAAAATCATTAAAGAAGACAAAATTATGAGACTATATTTTAGAGGCAAACAGGTCACAGGCTTGTATACCCAGAAAAAAATCTTTAAATAAAGAAAGCCATGACTAAAACTACTGTGGTTTTCTAAATGAACCAAAGATAGGACTTTAAGGGAGTAAATGAGGAAATATATCCACCTTTGTCAATCACTGAGAAAAAAGTGCCATGTATTTACTGTTAAATGGAGATTTGAAATATTTATTAAAAAATTGTTTTATTCCATTTCCCTGGCACAATGGTTCCATCCTGCCTGGCCATGGTTATTAATGAAGCACACATTAGGATCTCAAGATACATCTCAGAGGAATCCTGTGTGTTTTTCTCTGTTTCTCCACACACTTGCTAACCCTGAAGCGGCACCTTACAATGCATGTTAATGGATTTTCTGACATTCTTCACGAAGGTATCAGAGAAGGACTGGCAGTGAGCTCTGATTATTGTAATATAGGAATCTTAAGTGGAAAGCAAAATAATACAAACTTCAGGAAGTTAACAAATCTCTTAAGACCAAGGAAAACTCGATAGTACAGCACATGAAATCAAAACAATGTTTTGTGATTTATTTTCCTTGTGTTATACTTTTGGAGGTCAGCTATTTCAGAGGGGATTTTTTAATGCTGAAAATTAAAAGCAGTGTTTTAAAAAATAGTTCTAATGGGCTGGAGAGATGGATAAGCAGTTAAAGGCTAGCCTCACAACCATAAATAAAAATAGTTCTTATAATATAAATATACCTTTAAGTAGATAATATCAATTATTAAACACAAAATGACTTAGAAAATGTCACAACTGAGTAATTAAATACTGGAATAAAATTTTCAGTTTAAGTTTTGACCATAATTTTCATATGAATATGCTATTCTAATTTCAAGTTTCCTACTTTCTATTGTAGTAATGAAATTAAACTACAATCATGAAGTGGTTTAGTTACTGTCTGTCACCTTTTATAGAAGATATAGATATTATTCTTATTCTAGAAACCTCAGTAGAAAACCAGTTCCTGACTCCCACTAATGAAACTAGAGAATCTTTCTCTTTCCCCACGTGAGAATGGAAAACGTTTTGAAAGTTTGCCTGCAAATTTTATGCTTCCTGGAATTTGAAAAATAATTGGAGTTATGGGGAGAACAAAGGTAAGAGGTCACAGATTGGGTATTAAGATTCTAACTGTACTGCTCAAGAGATGGCTCAGCAGGTAACAGTATTTCCTAAACCTGAGATCGAATCACCACAACTCACTCTTCAAAATCCTAGAAATTTTCCAACATTCCTCTCACCTTAACACTGGAGGGAGGATTGCTGGAGTACTCTGGTTATCAACCTAGCTGTAAGCTCCAGCATAACGAATGAGGTGAAAAATAATAGAAGTTCTCTGACTTATGCACAATCACAGTGTGTGCATGCACCACATGTGCATATGCACATACATATACACTCTCTGAAACACAAATTAAAATGAGGCTAATTGTAGTGACACTGACTAAAATCCATCAACTGGATCCCTAGAAACTTTTTCCCACAAAAGCTATTCTTATCTTTGTGTTTCTGCTTTCTGGCACTGCTTGGTTCCCACACTTGCTTGAAGCTGATTCTATCTTCAACCATTTTTTAAAATTTATTTGATTTGATTTTTTTGTAGTTGCATGATAAATAGAGTATCGTTATGTAGCTAAGCCTGGTTTGTAATATTCAGTGATACGTTGGTTTCATTTTTCCACAGTGAGAGGAGATATGCATGAGCCACTTAGACTTTATTAGATACAAACTATCTTTAACATTTTAAGTCTTTGCCAAAACAATTGTTTTCAGTGAAGCCTACTTCCCTGGTTTTTTAGGATGCCTACCACAACACCCTACTTGTTCCTTTTGGCTGCCTTATATATTGTAGCACTACCCTGAAATATAACATAATATAATAAATATAATATAACATTATATGTATATATGTATATATAAAATATAACTATGTTCCAGTGTGCAAATCACACAAAGACAGAAGTTTTGTGGCATTTACTGTTATATCTTAATGCAGTGAAACTCACATCACCTAGAATAACAGTCAATGGCATTTGAATGAATATGCTTTCCTCTCTAGAGCATTAAATGTTCCCTCTGTTTGAAATTATTTTATGGCTTACATACAAAATGTCCCTATATAGGTTCACAGGTTGAACCTTTGGCCCTTGCAACTGTTTTGAAGAAGATATAGAAACTTTAGGATGGAAGAAGTAAATATATATATATATATATATATATATATATATATATATATATATATATAAAATCTTTAAATGTTACATTTTTATGTCCAATCCCTCTTTGTTCTATGCTTCCTGTGTGTCATGATGTGACCACCCTTTGCCATGAACCAACGTGATGTATTATCAAAGCATATGAGCCCAAGCAAACATGGACTAAATGCTCTGAGACTCAGGGTCAAATTTTTTTTCTTTCATTAAGATTTTTAATACCGGAATTTGGGCAAATAGATAAGAACTTCTGTTTAAAGGACAGAAAATGTCCCTGTGCACTGACAAATATATCGTAACCCATGCTGAAATTCTACCTTAAATGTGATGTAAAGGTGAGGAGAGGCTGAGGAGGAAAAGAGATTATGAGGATCTGTGTCCCCTATATGGATCTCAAAGATCCCTTACCTACCTTCCACTTCTTGAGTTAACAGCCTCCACCAACAATTATGAGGAAAACATTCCATTTAGTATAAGGTATTTTATTATAGAAACTTCTACTAACAGATGTAGTTATGGTGTGGCTCTAATGGTAATTCAGTCTTCAAAACCTCTGAAATGACTGGACAAAACCCACGGTCTGAAGATATGACCAATTCCTTTTTACCTCATACCTTATTTTATATTCTTTTTAGCCTTCCAATATTTTTGTATCAATCATATACATATATATATATATATATATATATATATGTATATGTATATGATTGATAGCAGTAACAGAGCCTGACATATATCAAATAAGTTCTTAATATATAACAAAGTGTCTCAAATACAGTACACCAATGAAACCGTAGAAGAATCAAATTCAAAATCATAACAGGTCAAAGTCTTCTGAATGGTACTCTGATACTCTGACAGTTTGGCAATGGGACATTAATTTCTACTAGGCAATGTTACTTCTCTTAGATTAAAGACTGCAGATACTCTAACTTAATTGCATCCTCGTCTGCAGGAAATTATCTCAAATGCATAGTTTTTACATTTACTTCCCATTTTAAGGTGTTCAGTGTTGTGAGCAGAGGAGACACATAATGCAGCCTTAGTAAAAGCATACTTGCAGTCTTGGGTAAAAGGAGAAACTGTTGCAATGTCAACAGAATAGAATAAGCCAGGATGAAACTATTCAAATGAATAAGGCTTTATTTATACTGTAATTTTTTAAAGGGCAATTGATTTGTCTCAAAATCAGAAATGTAATTTAGAGTCAGAGTTTCCAAGAAATTTTTCATGTGCAACTTTAGTTTAAGTACAGAACCTCTTTGATAATTATAGTGTGGACATGGAATGCAAGAGTAGGATTCAGAAATAATATATTACAATTGGATGCAGGAGTAAGATTAAGAGTTTGGATGAAGGAACAGGATAAAGAAGGAAAATACAGAAGTTGGTTGTAAGAATAGAATACATGAGTAAAATGTAAGAGTAAGATGTATGAATAGAATGTAGGGAGGATAAGGAAGTAATTGTAGGAGTAAGATGCAGAAGGAATAGGGTGTAGGATTCAAATCCATAAGGAGGACAAAGGATCAGGATCAGGATTCTAGGAATAGGATGTGGGATCAAGATACAAGAGGAGATTAAGGAAGTAAGAGGCAGGATTCACTTAGTCATGTAATAATGTCTGACTGGTGGGAGGAATCTTGAGAAACAAAAGGCAATTGAATGTTATAAATCACAAAAAGATAGAGACACTTTTAGAAAACAACATGAACCTTTTTCTAGAAATGGTTTCATCCTCAGCATAGTGTGTTATAGTTGTGTAAGCTGTATTACCCTTTCAATGAAAGATGGTTTGATATTTCATATAGAAAACCTTGTCATACCCATCTAGTGGGAAACCTTCTGATTACTTCAACTCTACTCCCTTTGCCATGCTATTGCCTGCCTGCCCAAATATTGAGGTAACTTCAGACTCTGTCACTGAAAATTACTTTAGAGCTTTAGACCAGCTAGGTAGACAGAACTATTTAAAGATCTTCCATACAGTTCTTCACCATCTACCTGTATTTGCCCTCTTTTCATTTCAATGTCCTCTTATTTCCTCCATTAGATTTATTTTATTTTTCTCTTATGTGACAAAATGTTTTTAATGCAATACAACTCATTTATGTCACTATCTTCTCCATCCATCCTGACATGAACATCTATAAGAATT
>OU015751.1:63298936-63450228 GCA_907169655.1 Acomys percivali | reverse complement strand
AGGAAGGAAGGAAGGAAGGAAGGAAGGAAGGAAGGAAGGAAGGAAGGATCAATATTAATGGAGTTCTGAGTCCATTTCCATATGGCTCTCCAGGATTTCAACAATCAGTATACCTCAGGAGTGCACCAGACAGACTTGATAAAGCAGTATACCAGGCTCTGATTTATCAAAAATACCATGCCTCCCTTGCCCTCTGCCTCCAAGCACACTCCATAGAGTGGTACAGGCAGCGAAGACCTATCTATTGGGAAGAATCCTCAACACTTTTCCAGGGTAGAATTCTGGCTAGTCCAAAAAGGGCTCTTCTTTTAAGGGTTGCAGGAATCAGACACTGAAACTTTATTTAATAACGGCGGTGTTTTCTGGAGGAAATTCAGCTGTTCGAGCAGGAGGAGTTCCACCAATTGCTGCAATTCATTCCACTGTAGCAGTTTGCCTGAAACATTCAGTTGTTTATGGGGTCAATCCCAGGATTCCATCTGGCATCACATTGGCAGGTCCTAGAGGAGCTGGAGTATCAGTTGGCACAGGAACAGGGGGCATGGCGCCTCTATTGTTCACGCCTATAGCACCTCCCATGGCTATTTGGACCATCCATATCTCTTGTTCTCTCGCATCAGGGAAGGTTCCTTTGAATCCTTCCTGCTGTTGTCGCATCATTTCTTCTTGTCACCCCATTTCTTCCTCACGACACCTGCGCTTCTCTTCCTGCCTGAGTTCTAGCTGCATTTGTTTCTGAACCTCTTGCTTATGCAGCTCCTTCATTCTCCTTTCCGGAGCTCTTCTTAATGTCTCAACAAATCCTGCCTCATTAACATAACCAGGTGCTCATGCTGCGCTGTCTCCATCTCCATTTCCAGTTTCTCATAAGCCTCCTTGATGTTTAGGTCCACTTGCTCCTGCTGTTGCTTCTCCATTTCAATGAGTGCCTCCCAGTGCCTGTCATACTCATAATCAAAGGACCCAGTCTGTGCAAATCTGAGTAGCTGTTCTCGCTCCTTGTGAAATTGCTGTTTTTTAATAACCATCTTCTATGGAAGTCCCTCCTCCACATATAACTTGTTCATAGGCTCTAGAGTAACAGACCAAGGAAATGTGGTTAGCAAGAAGGACCCTGCACTTCATCTGTCCAGAGCTTTTCGAGCAGCTGGCTTCCCTGAGAACTCAATAGTGCCTTTCCTAGAGGACCTTCCTCACTCATCCACAATGACCACACCTTCTTCACCTGCCAAAATACAGAAATGGCTTCTTCCAGCATTTCATTGGACACCTACTGAAGCTTGGGGACTGTAAGAGGTGCAGTATGACAAGCAAAGTGCAAGCACAGTTGCTTTCCATGGAGTGGCATATTGCCCAGCTTTACTTCAGCCATTTCTGCTTCAGTTCGTGTTTCTGAGCAAATAAAGTCAAAGCCTTTATCATTATGAATGAAAACATCTTTCACTTTCCCATACTTATCAAGTTTCCTCATTTCCTCCTCAGAGATGGCTACTTTGGGTGAAGGTCTCTCCTGGTTTCCTAAATATTTTTAGGTCAATAGTCAAGGCTTCATTCTGGCCACTGGCCTGCTCATTGGTGTCAGGCATTGGAGGAGGTGGCTGCTGTGGCAGAGGCTGTGGCTGCAACTGCTGTGGTGCTGGTGCTGCTGCTGGTGATTACCAGGGAGTATGGTTCTGCCTCTCCAAGTTAAAGGCCTTATTGCTCTGTGTTACTGTACCTTTGACTTTCATTTGAACACAGAAGACTGTCTGTCTCTCAGTTTTCTCTAACCTCGACTTACTCTGCCCACCGTTCTTTTGCCAAAGTAACTGTCATGCTACATGGCCTCCACCATCCTGAGGAAAGAGTGTGTGACTGCTAGAATGGAGCTGACTGATTTCCTAATTTCTAAGGCTTCTATTGAGAACTTTAAAATAACACCTAAGCAAGTTCATGAATGCCTAGAGACAAATGCGACCCCTAATTGTATTACATTAAATATACTGGGAAGGATGGGGATGTCGTCACCCTTTAACTTTATATACAGAGAGCTTCTGAGAAAATTAAGACAACTAGATTTCACAATCTGTACTCAGATGAGAAGGATAGAATTTATACATGTGCTGACAAGGAATTGTGTGGATTTTGTGAGAAGATAAATGAACCCAAATTTGCATGTGTGTGTGTGTGTGTGTGTGTGTGTGTGTGTGTGTGTGTGTGTCTATATCTCATCTTTGGCCTATAAATGCTAAATAAAATGAAATGGCAACTGGAAAAAGGAGTTTTATTGTGCAGAAAGGGATGAGTAGGAAAGCATGTAGAGTTAAGGAAAGGATACAGAGCTGTGACCTGAATTATGCAAAACAGGCACCCATTTCACAAAGATTTAGCCTGCCTGGCAGTCATTAAGATTCCTTTTCATTTGAAGGAGTCCCAGTAGAACCAGGTTGAAAGTAGCTCAGGTTGTTTCTCATTTGCTATAAATGACAAAACACTGAGTAATTTGTGTTCTTATCAAACTCACTTTAATTCTATTGCGTTTGAACATTGCAGAAGAACATAAATACATCAAGGGAAGTGGACATCATTTGGTTTAGAAACTCATCAAAATTTTTCATTCACAAAGATTTGTGAAAACATATATTTGAACATGTGTTTAAAACATACATCTCATTGACAAGAATTTGACAACCTCAGGCAGACCAACATACATTCTTCTCTTTTGTTTTCAATGTTGTGAAATTCCTGTCTTCCATATATCAGAAGGTCATGTGAATTAGTCAATTTTATCATGAACCTGATATGACAGAAGACAGCTTTTCTGTTCATAAAATATAGAATTTTGTTTTAGTACTGCTCCTCATTTTCCCTCATCTACTTATATATACAAGGAAGAATAATGAGTTTCTCCTACTGTATATTTTTCTATTTTCTTTTCATTTTACAGATTGAATGTATTAGGCAGAATCACTCCCACCTAACTATGGGCTCCATCCTCCTTTAGATGTGTATATAGGATAGTTACAGAACTATATATCACTTTCCAGTCTTGTGTATGAAGATGCTTTTCTGCATTGTCCCTGTCTTTGCTCTGCTGGCTGGTAAGTGACCTGGAGGAGCTGGCTAGGGCCTTTGAAAGAGCTTCTCTGGCATCTGCACTTTCTTACTACATCATTCCTTCCTTTTCTGTTAATGGAAAGAAAGATATCTATCTCCTAAAGAACTAAATTATCCCAGTGACTACAAGGGTTATGTTGTAAATTCCACCTCCCTGTATTCATCATAAAAACCTCAAATAGGATCACAGTTAATTGTCTTATCATATTGACATACTTATTTTAATTACCTTTACACCTAATTATCTAAAGCCATAGTAATTTATAATCTCTAAAAAGCTCTGTCCTTATAGAAATATATCAGAATCTTTGGTATTCCCTTTATCCCAGAGGAGACATTGAGTTTGCAAATGTCATATCAGAAAACTTAGTTTAGATGTATGCTGGGCCCTCTGACTATTTAGAAAGCATTTATAAAAGTTAAGACATTTTTTAGGAAATAATTACTTTTGCCATATTTACTAACATTTTGTTCTACAAATTCTTACCAGTAATTTAGTAAATAAATTGTATTTATCTAACAAATATATAGATACAGACATGCATTCTAACTAAAACCAAGACCAAAATAGGAATTATCTCATATTATTTTAAAGAAAATTACTGTTTTAATGAACAATGCTACATCTCATAGACGTTCTATGTAGTCATTTAAAGTTGAGTAGATATTACTCAGTGGACCAGTAGATAGTAAAGGCATGTTGACAAAGTATAACCTAATCATATTTTATGATTTTATGATTTTTTAAAGAGTCATAAAAAACTTCGGAAAATACATGATATCCTCTTAAATATTACCAAGGAAAGCATAAGGAAAATAACAAGTAAGTGAATGAAGTGGATGCTTAAAGTTTAAACACTCTTAAATTACTAAATGTTAATATGCATTCTTTCATTATATAAAAATAGAAGAGGAAGTAGATCCTTAGAAAAACTACTTTCAAAGCAAGTGTGAAAAACTGTATTCACTGGAATATTTTTGATTGCCAAGAAGAGAAAAGTGATGCTGTACATCATTAAGCAATTTGATCTAACTATCAAATTATAGGACATGCAGAAAAAAGAGATGTAAAGAGTATACAGAATTTAAGAGTACATGGGTCAATTTTAAGAGAATTCAACCAATTCCACAGCAGATATTTTTCAGAATTTTTTACCCAAACACAAAAGAATATAGCCTTTTCTCAGCACCTCATGGAACCTTCTCCAAAATTGACCATATATATTGTCATAAAGCAAGCCTGAACAGATACAAGAAACTTTAAATAATCTTCTGTACATATCAGACCACCATGGTTTAAAGCTGAACTTCAAAAACAATAGGAATAACAAACAGGTTACATGCATATGGAAACTGAAAAATTCTCTACGTAACAATGACTGGGTTATGGAAGAAATAAAGAAAAAAAATGAAGACTTGCTTGAATTCACTGAAAATGAAGGCACAACAACCCCAAACTTATGGGAAACAATGAAAGTAGTGCTAAGATGAAAGTAGTGCTAAGATGAAAGTTCATAACATAAAGTGCCTTCATAAAGAAATTGGAGACATCTCATCCAAACAATTTAACTGAACATCTAAAAGTCCTAGGGAAAAAGGAAAGCAGTATACCCAAGAAGAGTAGATGGCTGTAAATAATCAAATGCAGAACTGAAATCAATAAATTAGGAACAAACAAATCAATTCAAATAATCAATGAAACCAAAAGATGGTTCTTTGACAAACTCAACAAGATAAACAAACCCTTAGCCAACCTAACTAAAAGGCAAAGGGAAAGTATCTAAATGAACAAAATAAGAAATGAAAGGGAAGACATAATAACAGACACCAAGGAAATCAAAAGAACCATTAAGTCTTAATTCAAAAACCTATATACCAAAATATTTGAAAATCTAAATGATATGGACAATTTTCTTGATAAACAAATTAAATAGTGTTATATATTCTATGGAAATAAGAGTCATCAAAAGTCTCCCAGCCGAAAAAGACCATGGCTAGGTGAATTCACAGCAGAATTCTACCAGACCTTCAAAGAATAAGTATAACCAATACACCTCAAACTATTCCACTAACAAGAAACAAAAGGATTACTACCAAACCTATCCTATTAAGCCATAGTCACCTTAACACCCAAATGACACATAGACCCAAAAGAGAAATTCAGACCAACTTCCATTTCAAACATTGATGCAAAAATACTCAATAATATACTCAAAAACCAAATCTAAGAACTTGTTAAAAATACCATCCACCATGACCTAGTAACCTTCATCCCAAGCATGTAGGACTGGTTCAATACACAGAATACGTCAATGTAACCCACCATATAAACAAACTGAAAGAAAATACCCCACATAATCATCTCTTTAGATGCTGAAAAAGCATTTGACAACATCCAACACACATTCATGTTAAAAATACCTTGGAGAGATCAGGGTACAAGACACATTCATAAACATAGTAACGGTAGTATACATGAAGCCTATAGCCAACATTAAACTAAATGGAGGAAATTAAATCAATTCCACTGAAATCTAGGACAAGACAAGGCTGTCCACTCTCTCCATATCTCTTCAATATAGTACTTGAAGACTTAGCTAGAGTAATAACACAACAGAAGGAGGTCAAGGGGATATAAATTAGAAATGTCCACATACCTATGAACAATGGAAAAAATAGCACATACAACAAATGGTACTGGTATAAATGGATGTCTACATGTAGAAAATGCAAATAGATCCATATTTGTCACCCTGCATAAAACTCAAGTCCATTTGGACTAAAAAATTCAACATAAAACAAAATACATTAATTTGATAGAAGAGAATATGGGGGAATGTTACTGAACACATTGGAACAGGATACAAGATCCTGAACAGGACATCAACAGCTCAGGCTCTAAAGTCAACAATGGTAAAATTGGGGGATGAAAGGAACAGGGGAGTTCAATAGGTCCACAGGGAGAACATCAAGGCTTGTGGATCAGGACACATGTTTGGCTGTACAAACTGATGCACCAACCAAGGACAATGCATGCAGAAATCCTAGAAACCTCATTGAGATGGAGCCGATGGACAATTAATTCTCCACTTGGGGGAGGGAGGGAGGAAGCTAACTGCCTATGAAATTCTGACATGCACTCTCGTGCCCAGGATTTGATCACTACCTCTTGGAAGGATGGTCTTCTGGGCATACAGAAGAAGGAAATGCAGGCTACCCTGAAGAGACCTGATAGGATGTGGCCAGCTGCTGCAGACCTTCTCAGTCAGGTATAGGTCCTTGGAGTTAGGAGCTCTCAAAGCATCAGTGGGCAGAAGATAGGATAGTGACAAACAGACCAACTCAGGGGAAGTTTGAGTCTGAGTGTATTTTGAAGGCAAACAAGACAGGTTCTTATACACAATTTGATATGGGGATTTTTTTTCATGGTTACAGTTTTTTCTCACACAATTTAAAATACAGGATACAGTGTAATAATGTTGTCATCAATCTTTAACAATAATTCACAAGTCATTAGATTGGTATCAGTGCATATGCCCTCTTTATCAAAGGTCAATGTTCCCTCATTATTCACAACATCATGAGTCAGGACAATTGCTTTCTTAGCTCTTTCATCACTATCTGTAGATTTATTAAACATTTTATTTGTAAGTCATAATATATACTATGGTTAATTCTTAGCCAAATTTTTATTAAAAAGTGGAACAGAACTTAGTGGTAAACTTGTCTGAATGATGCTTGACTGTAGTTTCAAGTTAAGGGTCTCCTAGCAACACAGTTACATCTTAAACGTTTTGATAAGAGAGTAAAAACAAAGACAGAATGTTCCAAAACAATGAATAAGAAGAAAAAAGGAGGAGAGCTGCAATTAATTATTCCTGGAAAGAACATCAGACCTGTTACAGGAGGCTCTCCCTTGAGTGGGGGGTCGCAGTCTCGGATTCTGTAGTAATGTTTGTCACACAGACTCCACTGGAAGGGTCGTGACAGGCAGAGACTGGCTGAGAAGGGGCCCCAGGTCAGGGGTCTATGGGAGGGGAATAGGGCAGAAGAGAGGAGCAGGGTGGAAACAGGAAGATAAAGAACAAGGGAATAAGAATCAGGATGTAGGTTCTGGAGAGATGGCTCAGAGGTCAAGATCACTGGCTGTTCTTACAAAGGTCCTGAGTTCAATTCCCAGCAACCACATGGTGGCTCACAACCATCTGTAATGAGATCTGGTGTCCCCTCCTGGCTCTGGCGTGCAGGCAGAACACTGTGTATACATAATAAATAAATAAATAAATAAATAAATAAATAAATAAATAAATGGTTTCAAAAAAATCAGGATGTAAAGTGAATTAATTATAACAAAAAAATTTAAAACAAAGAAATTATTGTAACTTTATTTAGATATGTTTGTGTTATACACAACCAGAACCATTTTTCTATGTTTATAAAAGTTTGGAAAAATTAAGTTATAGACAATCTCATGTTTTCATTATTTCACTTATTAATACTCTTGTGTTCATATGTACCACAGAAAGAGCATGGCATTGTCAAGTTATTCATTAGAATGGTTTCTGTTTAACAATGTATCTTGTTTTATATACAGAAGTGCCCTTTATACTTAGTACTTTCTTTCTCTTTATTTATTTATTTATTCATTTATTTATTTATTTATCATAGTACCAACAAATTCTAGATGCAACCTCCATCTCCCTTTGCTATTCTCCTTTATTTACCTTACCGTCTTTCTTGTGACTCTATGGAATGACATAGTCTCATAAACACTATGCAAGTCTTCTACCACTTAGCTATCCCACCACTCTGTATGCACCAATGGCTCTTATTTTTCACTATTGAATGCCTTTTTTTGTATTCTTCGAATCTGTATTGTCAGTTTGTCCACTCATAGTGAGTTGTTTCTTTTTAATTTTAGAGGTAATACTTTGAGATATTTTAATAAAAATGATTTTTGACCATACATGTCTATTTTAATCTTTTCCTCATTAAGAAATACATTTGTCAGACTTTGTTTTCGTGGCCTTTGATATTTAGAGGTGGTGTTTACTTCATTTTCATTATAAGATGCTCATTCCAAGTGCTTTTACTTAGAACTCTGTATCTACATTTATTTCTTACATATAAATGCCAAATTTGATGCTAACTTATTCCAAAGAATATTACTAACAATAAATACAACTTAGCATTGTTTTTCAAATGATAAATTTATTGTGCAAAATCATTTGCTCAAATTGTCTTTTTCCATTAATGTTAAATTCTGCCTATACTGTATGTGCTGGATTAGTGTCTAGATTTAATAATTCATATGTCTCATCCACAGCCATTTTGTGTAATAATTGTCATCATGACATTCCTTTAATATAAAATTCTATAATATATTTTAAAATACAGTAATCACTAAACTGTCCACTTAAGAATTGTTTAAGTGTTTCAAGTTTTTCAAATGTTAAAGAATTTTAATCCAGCAACATGGGTACACTGGTAAGGGATAACATCCAAAGATGTAGGTCTGTGTGATCCAAGTGGAATAAAGGCATGCCTTTGGTGTATACCTTAACCCCTCTGACTGAGACACACACTTTTTTTTTACTTTGGCTGAAATATACACATGACATACTTTTAATGCCTCTGGTTGCAATACAGACACGTTAACCCCAAACAAAGACATCTACTGGGGGGGCAGACAAAGTGAAAAGTCAGAGAAAGATGACACAGAATGAGTAAGAGATAGGATAAGCCCGACTCTCATGAGAACATACAGGAAACACAAACTATTTGAGGGGGGGAGGGAGAGAGTTCATTGAGCCACTACAGTAGCGTTTAGGAGCACAGTACAATTATTTGCAGTTGAGTTCATGCAGTTAGTGGAGATAAGAGGCAGTTTTTTTTAAGTGAAGCAATTCAAGGAGAAGTGGAGAGAAATAAATTTGAGTGAGTCAGCTTGGAGTTTTGAGCCAAAACAGCTGAGTTGAACCAGGCAGCCAGAGTTCAGAAAGAACTGGAAATGGTGAGTCTATTCAGCAGTATGTCTTGGAGGCTGAAAACATTCTAGGCATAAGTTAGAAGACAGAGGATAACAGTTTCTGCCTCACAAATATGTCTGTCAGATACATTGGTCCAGAAGGCTGAAGATGATGCTCAAACATTATACAGAGTTTTGGGTTACTGTACAGGCAAACTGTCTCTGTTTTTTGTTGTGTTTGTGTGGTTTTTTTTTTGTTGTTGTTTTGTTTTTGTTTTCTCATATTGGAAGCTGCTAACCTGAACTTCTGGTTCACTCAAGTAATTAAGTTTCATTCCTTCTGAAATCTCTGATGGGGTTGAAGACAAGAGAGTTTAGTATTATGATTAACCTTAGTTGTTTAGGGGTTAAGATATTTTTTAGGTCTAGATAGATGTCTTAAGTTTACAGATATGAGATATGATGGATATTATTTCTCATTTAGAATTTTAGAATCACCAAGATAGGAAAGATGTCTCCTAAAAAGTTTCCAAGTACAATTAGACAAAACACCATGAATGTAACATTCATAAAATCCCTAATTGTTTCCTGGTTCTTCTTGCTGTGTTTAATTTTTTAATTTGTGTGAAATAATATAAATGTATAAGCCAAAAATTAAATAAAATATCCAAAATTTTTAAAAAATGAAGCCTTCAAATTCCATGCTTGCAAAAGATTAGATTGTACAGAGGCTAAATTCTTCCAGGCCTATGCATAGGAATCATTAGAAACAAATGCTCTGGGCTCAGCCCCAGCTAAGTATTTATAAAACTTGGGTACAGCTCTCATCTCAGTCTCTCTACTGGGGGAATAAAAACAGTATTTACACTAAAGAGTATTTTTGAATCATAATTTTTGCAACCAGCTGATCTAATTCCAATAAACAAATATATGAAACTTATATATATTCTAAATTAATAAATACATGAGAATTGATACTTTATTATATTTTGTCTTCTTATCCAATAACATAGTATCTTTTTATTGTTCTAAAGATAGATTTTCTTCAATCCAAATGATTTTCAGTCAAACATATGTTGATGTGCACCAGTAATTTAACACTTGAGAGGCTAAGGCAGGAGAAATTTAAAGAGTTTGAGACCAACCCAGGATACCTATTGAGTACCAAGCCAATACTTCAGGCTAAATATTTAGCAAAACACTGCATATATATATTATATAGACACAGGTGTTGTAAGTTATATAGATATAGATAGGTACAGATAGATTTTAATTACATTGTGTTATATGTCCAAGCATTAGTATGGCATATGTGTGGATGTCAGAGGGCATTTGCAAGAGTTTTTTCTTTCTCCTTCTAACCTGTGAGTCCCAAGCACAGAATTTAGACTTATAATTAATCAAGAGCTGGAATTAGGTATTAATAAAGAGCCTCATGTGTGAAGAAAATTACATGATTTCTCTATAGTAAGATAAAAATGTTTTCTGATACTGGGCCATCCTTAAATTTTTGTTTCAATATTTCTCACTTTAAATAATTTCTTAATGTTTCATTACATTGTATTATCTACTATCACAATAGAGTAAAATGAAATAGTAATTGTCTTATATTTCTGTGCTAGTTTTTCTTGTTTATAATTATGTTTAGTTTATGATAAGAAATAGGAAACCTATTTTGGATGTCTGTATTATTTCTATAATTTTGGAAATTTCAAATGTATACATTTTATATATATATATATATATATATATATATATATATATATATATAAACTTATAGTATAACAATACATACACATTATATATATATATAAACATTAAAAAGTATTTTACTTTTTATTCCTTCCCAAGTTATATATGTGTGTGTGTGTGTGTGTGTGTGTGTGTGTGTGTGTGTGTCTGTGTGTGTTGAGACAAGGTTTCTGTGTGTAGCCTTGGATGTCTTAGACTCATTTAATAGACCAGGTTGTCCTAGAACTCATAGAGTTATGCCTGCCTCAGCCTCCCTGAGTGCTGGAATTATAGACATATGCCATTCTACTCAGCTATTTTTTCCATATTTTTAATGTTGAGGGTTCCTTTAAATTTTTCCCCTGGTCAACTTTGTAAATTGTATATTCTATCTTTTGTGTGTGAATATGAACCATGATACTTTAATTAATAAATTTTAAGAATATAGACCAGAAAAAAGTGTAAGTTTCATTTTTTCTTTTGTGTATAAATATAAATCATAATACTAAAACAAAATTAACAATATTCAAGACTTGTAGAGCAGAATAAAAGTAAAGAAGCAAATGGGAAGCATAAAATTACAGACCAGAGCTGGGTTTTAGGCCATACACCCATCATTTCAGAACTTGAGAGTGAGAGGCAGAGGATTTCTGCCAGATCAAGGTCAGTCTTGTTTTTATGGTGAGTCCTAGTGCCATATATATATATATATATATATATATATATATATATATATATATATATATATTCATTCCATGACTGTGTTAATACCTTTATGTACATAAATTGGCAATTTATTAACTCATTTTTTAATTCTTTGGTTATTTTATGTGTATGCATGAATTTTGTTTTGTTTTCTTCCATTTTCTTTTATCTTTTTCTTTATTCTTCCTTCTATAATACATACCAAAAGCCTACCATCAGTCATCTCCTCCCAGTACCCCCCACTTCCTCTCATCCCTAGATCTGTTGTTCCTCTGTTTTCCTTCAGAAAGGATCAGAAATAACAACCAAGCAAGGAATATGAATATACAATAAAACTAGACACTAACCCTCTTATCAAGGCTATATAAGGCAACAGAATAGGAGGAAAGGGCTCCAATAATAGTCAAAAGAGTCAGAGACACCTCCTTCTCCCACTGTTAGGAGTCCCAAAGACCCCAAACTAAACCTATGCAGGACCTATGGTTACTGCTTCAGTCTCTGTGAGCAGCCATGAGAACTGCTTAGTAGATTATGTGGTCAGTATTCCTCCTTGCCCCTCTTATACAGGATTCTCAAGGTCCATTTAATGTTTTTCTGTCACTCTATCTACTCCCATCAGTTGCTGAAGGAAGTCTCCCTGATCATTATTGGACTAGGCACTGATTTGTGAGTATATGAATATACCAGAATATCATTAGAAATCATTTCATTGATTGACTAATTTTTGCCAGTAGTGTTTGGTTGTAGCCTAGGTCTCTGGACAGTCTATCTTCTGGTATCTTGCAACCCAGGCAATGTAGGGCATGGTCTTCTTCTTGTGGCTTGGGCCTCCTGAAGTTGTTATTGACCACTTCATCAAATTAGAGCAGGTTGGTGGCTCCTACAAGCTCTGAATCACTATTGCCCCAGTACATCTTGTAGGTAGGATAGGTTTGGGAACAAAGATTTTGTGACTGTGTTGGTATCCAAGTGCTACCACTAGAAGAATTGTCTGATTCTGAATATGACTAGATAAGGTTATGTATTTTCCATTACTTGGCATTTTCTTTAGGATCACCCTTATAGCTTTCAGAAAGTTTCCAAAGCACTAGGATTTCACATCACCCACCTCTCACAATTCTAAGAGTCTCTTCCTTTATGTTCTCCTACTTCTCATCCCTCCTCCATTTGGTACCTCCTGTTCCCATCACCACCCACAAGATCTATTCTATTTCCCCTCCCTAGAGAGATCCATGTGCTTCTCCTAGAGATCTTCTTTTTATTTAATGGTTTTGTTAGGGTTTCTATTGTTGTAGAGAGACACCATGACCACCGCAACTCTCATACTTGAAAATATTTAATTGAGGCTAGTGTACAGATCAGAGATTTTGTCTATTATCATCACAGCAGAAAACATAGTGCTATGCAGGCAAACATGGTCCTGGAGAAGGAGCTGAAAGTTGTACATCTTTATACACAATCAACGTGAAGAGAACTGACTTGAGCTTCTGAGACCTCAAAGCCCACCCTCACAGTGACACATTTCCAGCAATGTCACACCCACTCCAACAAGACCACTCCTCTGACTGCTACTTGCTTATGCGTCAACCATTCAAACACATGCCTCTATAGGGGCCATTACTCTTCACACCACCACACTTAGCCTTCCTGGGACTATGGATTGCCAGATTACTTTATTAAATAAGATTATTTTATTAAGCAGCTAATGTCCACTTATAAGTGAGTGCATACCATCTTTGTATTTCTAGATCTGGGTTGACTCACTTAGGATGATTTTAAGTTCCAAGAATTTGCCTGAAATTTTCATGATGTCATTTTTTAAACAGCTGTTTAATGTTCCTTTATGTAAATATACCACATTTTCTTCACACATTCTTTGGATGAAAGACATTTAGGTTGTTTCCAGATTCTGGTTACTATGAATAAAACCCCAACATCCCATCATGATAAAAGCCTTACCTTAGTGATACAGGAACATGCATAAACATAATAATGGCAATTTATAGCAGATCTATAAACAACATCATATTATGGGTAAAGAAATTCAAAGTAATTCCACTAAAATTAGGAATAAGAAAAGGCTGCCCACATTCTCTTTATCTATTCAACATAGTGCTTGATGTTCTAGCAAGAGCAAAAGGCAATGGAGGGAGCGCAATGGGATACAAATTTGAAAGGTAGAACTCAAGTATCATTATTTACATATGATAAGATAGTATTTGTAAGCAACCTCCAAATTCTACCAGGGAACCCCAACAGCTGATAAACACATTCAGTGATGTGGCTGGATACACGATTAACTCAAAAAACAAAAACAAAATAAAACAAAGCAAAAATAACCATATCCTTTGTATACACAAATGTCGAATGGACTGAGAAAGAAATCATGGAAACAACACACTTCACAATAAACCCAAATAACAGAAAATATCTTGATGTAACTAAACAAGCAAGTGAAAAACCTGTGTGACAAAATCTTCAAGTCTTTGAAGAAAGAAATAGAAGATATCAGAATATGGAAAGATGTCCTATGCTCAAGGATTGATATGAATAACATAGTGAAAATGCCCATCCTACTAAAGGCTATCTAAAAATTAATGCAATCATCATCAAAATGCCAACACAACTATTTACAAATCTTGAAAGTACTATTTTCAACTTCATATGAAAAAAAATCAGGATAGCTAAAACAATCCTGAACAATAGAAGAACATTTAAGGTAACACTATCCCTGATTTCAAGTATTACTATAGGGCTATAATAATAAAAGCTGTGTAGTATTGGCATAAAAGCAAATAGCTTGTTCAATGGAATCACGTGGAAGGCCCAAACATAAATCCAGCACCAAAAGTCACCTCGTTTTAGATGAATAACCAGAAATATAAGAGAAAGCATCTTTAACAAATGGTATTGGTCAAAATATATATCTGAATTTAGAAAATGAAACTTGACCTATATATAATACCACACTTAAAACTCAAGTCCAAGTGGGCCAAAGACCTCAACATAAAACTAGACAAACTGAACCTGATAGAAGAGAATTGGGGACTAGCTTTGAATGCATTCATACAGGAAACATCTTCCTAAGCAGAACATGAACACTAACATGCTTAAGAAAAGTTTTTATTTTTACCAACCCCATGTCTAATGGTGGTCTAATGAACAAAATATATAAAAAATTCTAGGAACTAGACATGAAATAATCCATTTTAAAATGGGGAAGAGATATAAATGGAATTCTTAACAGAGGATTCTTAAATGGATTTGCCACTCATAAAGAGATATTTAATATTCTTAGCAGTGAGGGAAATGAAAATCAAAAAAACTCTGAGATTCCACCTTTCTCCTGTCAGGATAGCTAAAAGCAATAAAACAAGTGGCAGTTTATCCTGGTGAGAACATGGAACAGGAGACTACTCCTTAACTGCTGGTGGGAGTGTGAACTTGTACAGCCACTATGGAAACCAATATTGCAGATCTTCAAGACCCAGATATTCTGTTCTGTGCATATTCCCAAAGGATGATCCCTCCTATCACAAGGACACTTGCTCAACTATGTTCTTTTTCTTTTCTTTTCTTCTTTTTCTTCTTCTTCTTCTTCTTCTTCTTCTTCTTCTTCTTCTTCTTCTTTTTTTTTTTTTTTTGGTTGTTGTTTTTGTTTTTTGAGACAGGGTTTCTCTGTGTAGCCTTGGCTGTCCTAGATTCGCTTTGGAGACCAGATTGGCCTCAAGCTCACAGCGATCTGCCTGCCTCTGCCTCCCAAGTGCTGAGATTAAATGTGTACGCCACCACCACCTGGCTCAACTATGTTCTTAGTCACTTCATTTATAAATTGTATTTCCTAATGCTTAAAACTCATTAAAGATTTCAATTATATCAACAATCGAGCAATTCAAAACTTGACTTCTCTTTGCAATATTTTCTGTTCTAACTGTATTTTCCTCCATTTCTTATTGTTATGAGTGTGTCTTCTCCTACAATATAACCATATACCAATACAATTAGCACCAAAAATATCAATTAAAGTTTTGGGTGTTTTATGTTGTTTGTTTGTTTGGCTTGGTTTGGGGTTGGATTTTTATGTTCATTTGTTTGTTTTGGTTTCACAAGACAAGGTTACTTGTGTAATCTTGGCTGTGCTTAACTTGATTTGTAAACCAGGCTAACCCTGAACTCACAGCAATGCAGCTACCTCTGTCTCCCTGGGTGCTGGGATTAAAGGCATATGACACAACTCACTTAGAGTTTTAAGATATTTTTCTACTCACTTCTTGGCTGATCACAAACATGCCTGGCCTCTCTTTTCCTTTATTGGGAACTAGTGAACACTCTCAAAGAAGATATTACAAGAAATAAGGCTTCACATTAGGATGTTCCCTTTTTGTGGGACCTGTGCCCTGAAGTCCTGCAAGATTAGTTGCTGTATGATGCTCTAACATTCTGGATATCACAGTAGTAGGTATTATTTAGTGGCTGATGATACATTATTCTTCAACAAAGAACATACCTAATATTGATGGCAAGTTTAATATTGTGTAAGCCCAAGTTACTGCTTTTTTTAATTTTATAATCTGGTATGTATAGGCAAACAAATCATCACTGTCAAAGGGAAACAAAGCATATTAGTTTCCTATCAGGACATTATAGTTGCTTCCTTTGCACTGGCCTTCAAACTTAATGTGCTTCCTAAACTAAGGTTTTCCTCATCTTCTATTGTGCTGTTGAGTCTGATATTCTTCTAGATGTTGGTTTCACTACTTTATATGCTGAAGTGGTTCAATGTATGTTTTTTCAAAGGGAACACTCCATTACAGTCTATGTCTTAGCTCAAGGGCCAGTGCCAACCATTGCCTACTGACAACAAAAACATTAATACAGCTTTTCCTTTATTTACCTCATTGTGTTTTATTTTAACAATGATAACGCAGATATTTCCTTTGTATTCATTTGAGAAGCATTAAAAATATCACTGGTCTTTTATTTGATGCTTTTTCAGTACTAGTAACTTATCAGGGCAAACATAAATGTCCAAGAAAAATACATGAAAAGTAGAAGAATGAATGAAGGAGTGAGTGAGGGAATGAGTGAATGATGTCATCAAAATTGATGAACTCTAAATATTTGAGTTTATTAACAGAGCATAATAACATATATAAAGTTTAAGGACAGTAAATTTCAATAGTCACTTAAGATCAGATTAACTTTCTATATTAACTTGATAAATCTCATTTATAATGAGGTTCTTTTTATTTTCTGCTATAAAATACAGGATGAAATGAATACTTAAAGTTTGGACTACCAAAAATTGATTTTATTTTATAATTTTTAGATTTATACTATTGAATTTTAATGTGATCATACATGTCACAATCTTGTTCACTTAAAATAATTGGAAATATTTATTCAGTTTCTGATTTTAACTGCATTAATAATCAAAATAAATTTACATTCTTTTTCATTCCAATTATCTTCATTTTATTAAGACAGCTTACATTGTGTGTATATATACATATATGCATATATATATTTGTATATCACAACAATGCCTTTAGTTAAGTTCACAAGCAAAATATAATAAGCATTACTATGGGTAACAGTAGTCACAGGAGAGATACAGGCCATATGAAGCTTTGCAAGTAAGTTTCTTTTCTGTACATCAAACTGAATGGTTTTTCATGAATAATGGAATGTACTAAAACTGATGGCAAAATCCTCTTTTTAGAGAAGTCATGTGAAGAAAAACTAAAGTCTTCAAGGAAAATCTACTTTAAAAAGCCCACATCCCCTGTGATCAGAAGACAAAGCACGTATCTCCCCTTTTACTTCTGCCTCCAGTGTTAAGAATATTAGATCATATATCTGAGTCCACTGATAGCTTCACAAGACAGACTATTTTTGATTAGCTCTGGCACTGCTTCTATAAAAGTAAAAAGATTTATGAATTCATTTTCATACTTAAGTTATAAAATCCTCTGGTACCTCTGAAATTTCAGCATCATCCTTAAAAAGAATATTTGGCTGGAGACATCTACCATGTTTTAAAAATTTGATTAATGTGAGATGTCTTCATTTGTGGAAAAATACATAAAACTGTTTTGGCAATTAGACTTTTGGGTATATTATAATGGAAGAAAATAATTTTTCTTTGTAAATATTATAAACATGATAAAATTCAAGCTTGATTCTTCAAATTTTACTAATTATGTATTTATGACTAATACAATTTTATTAAATTTAAAGTATCACATACATAATATAGTTAAACCATTAAATTCTATACAAACATAATAGATCTACAATGGAATATTAACCAGTGCATATTTGTTTCTAGTGATGAGACTACAATTAGAAATTTTCCAAAGACTGCTATAACACCTTTTGTTAAAGACGTAGTAAGAAATCATTATTTTGTCATAATTATCTCAAATACATTAGGAATATATCACCATATTTTACATTAGGGGAATTTATTTTTAATGATAATATCATTATTGTCTCCTATGGTTGTGTAAATGTGCATTAAAATAATATTATAAAAATGTCATGCATAAGTCAGCAAGTGAATGACTTTTGCAAACCTGTTCTCCCATTGAAAAAATCCAAAAGGTTCTTCAGGCATTTTGAGCATGTTCTTTCCAAATTTTTTCCTGCAAACTGCAGAGTGCATTCTTCTATTGACCTGGGACAGCCTTCCGTTACTGATCATTGCTGTTTCACAGTGAAATTTCACACTGATAAAGGAGCTTCTGAGTGTGTCCCTGTCTTTCTTGCATCAGGGAGGAGTAGTTAGTGTTAAAACTAGTGCTCACGGGTAGCTTACTTGGTCAGTCATGATGATACTGCTGTGGCTCCAAAGATCTGACAATTTGAAAATTTCTCACCGATTTTATATATTCCTAATTTAAATGAGACAAAAATGTATAGTGTGTGTGTGTGTGTGTGTGTGTGTGTGTGTGTGTGTGTGTGTGTGTAAGGCTTTGGTTATGCAGTGCTTGTATGTCTGGTGCATATATGTACTAAATGAATAGGTGTGTGTAAAAGGCCAGAGTAAAACTAAGTTTGATGACTTCCTCTCTCACTGAATAGAAAGAAACTCCTTTTTTCAGGCCAGGTGCCTGACTAAGAAGCCCTCATGATCCTCCTACCTCTGCCCCTTTCATTCAGATTTTGAGCATATGCATATATGTGGCTATACACAGCCTAGTGACTACTGGGCTTCAAGTTCAAGTTTCCCAAGTAAGTAGTCCTTCCTATTGAACCATCACTTTATGCTCTTTGATGTATTTTGAAATCTTGTTAACCGTTTCACTAAATTTCTAAACAAAATAATTTTAAAGACAAATACATATGTACACACATACACATATACTTATATACATATCTGTGTATATTTTTCTACACATCAGTGTTATTTGTGAATGAACTGAAGAATTCACTTACCTGGGTGATTGCTTTTGTTTGATGGTGACTTTTACATGTGTCTGTAAGTGAAACGTTCAATTTTGGTTTTAGATAAATCTTCTGGACTCATAAAATATTTTCCTGATTTAAGAAACATAATCAGAAAAAGACCCCCGAGGCTGTGTTAAATGCTTGGCAGAGATGACTGACATAAATTGAGAATTTTGCTCTGATAGATTAAATGTGTGATCTAATCTGTGAATCTGACTGCATTTCCCATTTTTTATTTTTTTTTAATTTTTTATTTTTATTTGGTTTTTCGAGACAAGGTCTCTCTGTGTAGCCTTGGCCGTCCTGGACTCACTTTGTAGACCATGCTGGCCTCGAACTCACAGCGATCCACCTGCCTCTGCCTCCCGAGTGCTGGGATTAAAGGCGTGCGCCACCACTCGCGGCTTCCATTTTTTAAATGTGGGCAGAAAACTGAAAGTTATGACCAATATTTAAGAAATTATGAGATGGAAATTGATAAGGAATCAAGAAAGACACAACTTTAATCATTACTTACTATACCTACTTATTAATATTGTCTATCATTGAAACTCTGTCGGGGAACATATTAGATGAAAGAAAAGGAATATGTATCATTGAAGGCTTCATAAACCTGCCTTCAATATTTACTGAATTTTAACTTTTATTTATAACTTTCTCTACATGTGTACACTTCCATAACATAGGGATATTTGTCCCAAAACTAAGTTTACTTTTATTAAGCTACATACATATACAAGCAGGTAATATGCATTGATTTCTTGCATATTTCAATTTTAAATAAAATGTTAGTGAGATTTATTCAGAATATGTTTAATAATTTGAAATTTATGTAATAATATATGCTTTATAGATGTATCTTGACAGATCTGGCTTTACCTCTTAATAAACTCAGTATGCCAAATGGAAATCCATCAATGCTTTTATTCCCATGAACATCATCACCTCATAGCACTATAATGAACTATGGCCACTCACTGACAATCATGAACTTTTTGGCTGAGTGGCATCTATTGGTCAGTATTTTACAAAGGAATATCATCCTCCATCGAGGCCTGCTTGACAAAAGATCAAAATGCAGAATTGAAATATGGTTCGAGTTGGATATTCTGGTTTCATCCCATCATAAAGTTAGAAAATGGCAAGTTGAACCATCTTAACTGGGGGCAATCCACAGTTCAGTGTGTGTGTGTGTGTGTGTGTGTGTGTGTGTGTGCGCGCGTGCATGCATGCATGCTCCTCTTCATCTCGTGGTCATGCTTGTATTTCTGCAGCACTGAGGACAAATTGATGCATTATGGGTCATTCATGTGTACCTTGAAGCTTCTTGGCTCATAATATGTAGGTGTCTTCTACTTTTCTATGTATATAGATTGTTTCCAGTTAGGGAGATCACCAACCTCCTTATGGATCTTGTTAAAAGGACAGAAAAGTTAGTAGGTTCCTTCCTCAGATGCCAATCAGAAAATTACATACAAAAGAATTCAAACAAGACTGTCCAGATAATTTCTGATATTTGAAAATATAGAAACAAGGAAAGTTACATTTAATATTTTATTAACATATGTTAAATTATGTTTATATATAAATGATATATGTAAATATCAGTAATAAATATATAATTTAATGAAGAAGAAAACATTTTTCATAATTTTGGCGTACTTTCAAACCCCAATCAAAATTTTTCCTACACATTAATTTTAAAACATCTTAAGAAAAAAAAAAACAAAATTTTTCTGAAATAGAAGACAAATACAGTTTAACTGGAAAAGTGAAAATAAACAACTAACAACTTGTCCAATTTTTGTGCCAAATGTTTATTGCTACTTTTTTAAGTCCTCATCTTTTCAACAGCATAGCATTATATAGCTATTAATAACTTCATCTCCAAACACAGTAATAAAATTTAAAATATCTGTAACACTGTAGAATCATATTTTATAAAAAGAATCAAGTCATCAACAGACACAGAAAATGAAATGTAATTAAATGCTCATTTTAAATGAATGAAGCTTATTCAATGTTGAAAATGTCATAGCATGTTAATCATAGCATATCAGCTCTGGAATGGTATCTCAGAATGCCTTCCTCCTGGATAGTAATGTGACTGTGTTAGCTGTGCTGACATCACTTGGAAAAGTAAGGCCAATAGACAGTACATGAATTTGCATTTAGATTTTTATCATTCTTGTTACCTATCTTAAAATTACTAGTTGAAATAGTTAGTGTACAACAGCAGTTACTACAATGAGGGAAAAAAGCATAAAATGAGCAAAGAATTCTTAGTAGTGTGACCATATTTCAAGACAACAGCTAAGCACCTTCTAGTGTAGAGTCACATAACTCCTTTAATGTCACTTCATCTCATCCTTTAATCTGCTATAATTCTAGATAATGGGTTTACTCTTGTTAAAATTTGAACTACTTTAGTGAAACAACATATAAATGAGTATAGGTAACTTTAAGCTCTTACAAATAACAGCAATATGTTACCGTTTTTTGAGAAAAGTATGTCACTGTGTAATTTTGTATGCAACATGAAATCATTTATCACAATTTTATTCACACTTTTCAGTATGTGACATTAGGAAGAAGCTCAAGAAGTATTGATAAATTATTATATAAACATATATACATCTTATAAAAAGTAAAACCCAAGTATATACACAAATCTCCTATATTTTGAACTTAATTCTCTTACTAAATTCACCTGTCCAAAATGCAGGCCTATAGGTATTTGTTCCCAGTGACAAGAAATGTTTAAAATAATAAAAAGATTTGCCATGGGCATGAGGTTCAAAACAAGATTTAAGTTGTCGGAAGTTACTCAGAACAAGACATTTTCACTGCCCAATGGCACAAACAAACAAGCCCTCCCCCAACACACACACCAGTGTGTTACCATGGGAAAGCCTTAGGGAAGAAGCTAGAAACATTATGAAAGGAACTCAGAAAAAAGAAAGGCTCTTCCTCCCTGGGTGCTCTTCTGATGATCTAAAATTATTTACTGTATGTTTTAGTTGAGGATGTGTCCACATCATTTTATTGTATAGAGTTGTTGCATGTTTTTATTTTTACTGATTTGTGACATAACTCAAAATACCTCATTCTACCTCCACCTCAAAAAAGAAACTAATATTTGAGCAAAAATCCCCCAAAACAAGAAAAAACAAAACAAAACAAAAACAAAACCTCTCCTCATCCCTAGTGATATCCTAGTATATCATGTATATTTTATAAGATTATATAAATACAAAATTGAAAGTACAGTTAATAACATCATTTTTGTTTCCAGGTCTCATTAAATCCTCTTAGTGTTGCCCCATGTGTGTATAGTTTGAGGACATCTATGGGAGCATATCTATTCTATCAGTAATCACATCTTCAAAATGAGAATGATCTCCTCTCTTGTAGCAACTACAAACTGCCAAGAACTCGATAATAAATACAAAGACTTTGAAAATTATTTTCTTCCTTCTAGGCATGAATTTTTGTTGCTCCTGTTTTTATTTATTTTTTGTTTGTTTTTCAAGAGTTTCTCTGTGTAACCCTGAAAGTCCTCGAACTCACTCTGTAGACCAGGCTGACTTTGAACTCTTGAGGTCCTCCAAGTCAGGGATGTTTTTCGGGATTAATTGAATATAAGTCTTTCATAGGTAACTAAATATTCTTTCAGTCTCTGACTGCAGTGTCTATGTCATAGCCAGAAGGCAGCATTTCACAGCACTCTTCCTCATCCTCTAGATCTTACATTCTTTCTGTCTTCTTTTTCATAATGTTCCCTGAGCCTAGTGTGGTGGAGTTAGTGTATTTGTCCTATGTAGGGCTGAACACTTGTCTCTTAGTCTCAGCACTGTGACCAGTTCTATATCTTTCCACTGATTGCTGTGCAAAAAATATTCCCTGAACAAGGTTAAGAGCAGCCAAAATCTGTGCTTATAAATATGAATAGTTAGACTATAACCTGCCATCATGACTGTTTAGCAAGATAGTAACAGGTTAAACCCAAAGGTCTATGTGCCTCACAGCCATAGGTTTTATGCAAGGAACACTATATAGGTATGAAATCGCTTTTGTGGAACCAGCCTCAAATTTACTCAGAAAGTGGTTAGGTATTCCAAAGATGTGCATTCCAGACTACTGCACTAAAAGGTGCATCTTTTCTGAAAGTTCACTATTGCTACACTTGTGGTCCATCTCTGTGAAAAATCACAGATATGCTTTTTCTCCTAAAAGCATACATAGTACCTTCCAGCACTATGAAATCTAGACAATCAAGAAATTTCCCAGTCTGTTTGTGATTAATTTATCTCTATCCTGGGGTTAAAACTGTAGTATCTTCAGCAATACAGTCTTACCATGTCACTATAGAATGCAACTAAGATCAATCGCAATACCTTATGTTGATTTGGTGACCTCTAATGCATCCTTGATCAATAACCTTGCATTGTATTTCCTGCTTAATAACCCACGTCATCTGAAAGTACCCTTGTTCTCCCATTTAGGGTAATTCCATTTAAACTCTCTTTTAATGTATATTTTGAAATTCCCTTAGTAATCGTTGTACTTCTATAAGGCCTTTTTATAGATACTTAGTTTTGGTTAACCAACCCACTACTCTTCCCTCTTCCCTTTGCCCATTTGCCCAATCTTGCTTAATCATTTAAAACTCAGCATCCTTTCTTCCTTCATCTCTTGTTTGTCTTACTAGACATCCACTTCCATTTTTCAAGTGGGATTGTGATTACTAGACTTCCATATGTCCTTCATAGCTGGCATAGCAACATAAACTCAGGATTTCAGCAAATATAATTCTCTCTAGTGTTTAGAAAACAATGGATTCTTTTGAAATTTTCATTTTACATGAACTACCAGTGCATCAGACATTTGCTATATTTCTGTTCCAAGCCACTAGTTGTCAGAAAGTCTCTACTCATTGTTGTCACTCATGTGTTTAGGGGTTGCTGTAGCAGGTGACATCCCATGAAACAATCATCTTACTGTGAAGCCTCGGGCTTTCATGGATATAGGAAGAGGACAGTAGATAGCTAAGCAGTTTCAACCAAATTCATGACCTGGGAAATGACATTTAAAAATTCTGTCTACATTTTTCAGACAAACTAGTCAAATGTTCATCCCTACTTTAAGAAGGAGAAATGTAGTGTTTTAAATGGTAGGAAAAAGAGATTAACAAAAACTGTTTATTAGTTATGCTGTAACTTTTAGACACTGTCAAGTGAAAGGAATAAAAATCACCTTATATTTCACATGCTAACCATAGTTGTATCAGTGCTGATTCTGGATATTGGCAGCTTCATTCTAAATAATAATTATGTCTATCCATTGTGTTGACACCATTTGAAGAAGTGAATACAGTTGACTATAAATGAATTGGTATCTACACAGTTTTGGACAGAAATGTTCACTTTACTAGCAGTAACTGTTTCTTATCCATTGTTTTATTTCCTCTGTGCTGGGACATGACCATGTGTTATTGAAACTGAGATAGGAACATATTGTGTTTATTAGAAAAATGTAGTTTCTATCCATTTCATATTAGAAATTATTTTATTGTAGTCTTTTATGAAACATATGTGTCTCATTGAGGTCCAATGTAATAAAAAGCATGAAATAAGACAAACATCAATTATTCCTTCATACCTACACAACCTTTTTAATAATTATATATTGACAGATTTTGAGCAAAACAAGCTAAAATATTAACATCACCCAACTGCTCATGGAACTGGTGTAGATTTTATGTTTTATTTGTCTTGCTAGAGATCTTCTCTTAATGGTAATGACACAGGACAGTTACTCAACATCCCAACTCATTCTTCAACTTGCAAACAGAGTATGAAAGTCTCCTCCAGAGTGGTTCTGAAAGCTAAATCTCAAATTTAAGGAATTCATATGGACCAAGACATGTAAGCAAAATATTAATATTTCAGTGTTGATATGTGACAGGTTTGTTACTATCACTAGCTTTATAACTGAGCTACTAACAAAATTTATCTTATAAGAATGTATAGTGTCTTAATTTGATTTCTTATAGCTGTGATGAAATAACTTAACAGAAACCAACCTGGGAAGGAACAGCCATGTGGATCTTCGGCTTCCACATCATAGTCCCTTACTGAATGGAGTAAGGACAGGACCTCAAACATGGCAGGAATCGGGAGGCAGGAGCTGGCACAGAGGCCATGGAAGGGGCTTCTTACAGATTTGTTCCTTATGCCATGCTTAACCTGCTTTCTTGTATAAACCAGACTATCATCCAATGGATTTCACCACCCACAATGACCTGGGCCCTCCCCATTTGGTCACTAATTAAGAAACTTACAGCCAGATTTTATAAAGGTATTTTCTACATTGAGGTTCTCTCAAATTTAATGACTCTAGCTTGTATCAACTTGTTTCATATTATGAAACAGAACCAATTGTCTGTGATAACACATGCTGAATAACGTCAGCTCGAAGCAGGTAAAATGGTTAATCTGATTGCTTTTGTGAGAAGTAGGGATTACAATTTAGGCATTACATTATTTCTAAGTCAAGTGAAATCCAGAACAAAGAGGCTATGTACTAAAATAGAAAAAAATCTCCATTATCCCTATCCTGGCCCCTTTATCAGCTAAAATAAATCCCTATTCCAGAATTCATTGCAAAGTCTGAAGTAAGCATGTTGGTTTGTCGCACAACTGGCACAGCTTTCATTTATCTCATGATAGAGTACAATATTAAAGAAAGTATGAACAAGAAAGTAATTCTTTCCAACTTTAAAGTCAGAGAGTCAAGGATGATTCAACATGCATGGTAATATACCATTTAAATACACTTAAATAAAAAAAAATTATGATGATCACATTAGATGCTGAAAATCCTTTAAAAAAATACATCATCTATTCATTGTAAAAATGATGAAGAGATTATGGATACAAAGTACACACATAAACATAATAAAGGCAATTTACAGCAAGTCAATATCAAATTAAATGGACAGAAACTCAAAGCAAATCCATTAAAATCAGGAACAATAAAGGTTGTCTCTCCTTATCAGTACTTGAAGTCTTAGCTACAGCCATAAGAAAACTGTAGGAAATTGGTGGTATAAACATTGGAAAAGAAGAAGTCAAAGAATCGTTATTTGCTGAATATATAGTACTATACATAAATGGCCCTAAAAATTCTATTAGAGAACATCCATAGTTCATAAACATTTTCAGCAAAGTGACTGGGTGCAAGATTAAGTAAAGCACCAGTAGCCCTCCTATACACAAATGTCAGACAATCTAAGAAAAAAATCAGGCACTAGAAAATAGCATAGATTTTGTGGGTAGACTCAAGGCAAGTGAGGACAGGACTGAGAGAATCAGGTAAGGGGATAAGGAAGGAAAGAGAGAATAGGGCCAGATATAAATGGAATTGGAGGGAACTTGGAAGGTAGTGTGGAAACCTAGTGCAGTGGAAATTTCATGGAATCTATGAGGGTGAGCCTAGAGAGGATTCTTTGTAATGGAGAATATGGAATATGAAGTGGTCATCTTTTGTACCTAAGTAAGGCTTTCAGAGGATGGATTAGGCAGCATTTGGTTGACTTGTTGGCAGTGGAGGTCCCATATAAATCTCTAATCAACTCATGCTGATTCTGAGACAGAAAGTTATTCTCTTAAAACTGGCGTAAGGTTGACGGGGGGTGAGCATTGTGAAGGAAAACTTCCACACAGCTCATTGAAGGTAGATAGGTTGAGTTGTTGCCTGCATGGAGCTTTTGCCATATGTTCTAGTCTCTTTGGCAAAAAAAAGTATTCTTCCAGCTACAGAAAGAGAAACTATGACACCATCCCAGCCACAGACACTCCACCTGCCCTACCTGCAAGATGTGTTGGGGCAATGGTTGCTGAGAACTTTTGGGAGTAGCAAACAAATCTTTGGTTTAACTTGAGTCCCATACCATGAGAAGGGAGCCTATGCCCCACACTGGCTGGGTAGCCAGAAACTGGAGACTGAATAACCCAGAGACCTAGGATAGAACTAAACATGGCCATCAAAAATAAATCAATTAAATGATACTTTATGATATTTTGCTATACTTCAATCACTGCCTTTTCCAGTCATTATCAGAGAGGCTTCCTCTGGCATCAGATTGGAGTGGATGCCTTATAAGGAAAGCCAGGCATTATGAGGAGAGCTGTCTACATTTCAAATGGGTCCCTCCCCTCAGAGTTTGAGGGACACTGCATAAAAGGAAATGGAAGGATTGTAGGAGTTAGAGAAAATGGAGGACACTAGAAGAACCTTTCAGGCCTTTCAGAGATTTCAATTGAACATGTCCTAACAAGTTAACACAGGGGTAGGCATATACCCTCATATCAGTGCTAGATGAAGTCAACCAGTAGAAGTAAAGGGGTCACATGAGCAGTCAAAAGACTCAAGGGCATGCTCACTCTCACTGTTAAGATAGACGCAAGCCTTTTATGCCATAAGGAAAGGACACTGAAAATGTATTTTCAATTAAAAATATTAATTGAAAAAAGGAAATAATGCACAAAAAACCTAGATTATTTTATAGTTAGATTCTTTATATTTCTGTGTTGCTTTTATGGGAAAAGCACTAAAAAGGAAGTTTGGGAAGATGAGGCATCAGTAGGCGAAATTAATATAAAAGCTTTAGGACCTGAATTCATATCCTCATCACCCCTGTGAATAGTTTTCAGAGGCTTCACCCACCCGTACTTTGGTACAAGGGGAGGAAGAAAAGGCTCCTTGGTGCTTACAGCAGGCTAATATATTGGAGGCATGGAAAACTTTAAGTCCAGTCAGAAACTTTTCACCATAAGAACAAATTTATAGAACAACAATGATTAAATGCATGCCCACCCCACCTCACATATACATACAGATATGTGAACCAACACATGCATAGAAATTTAAAAGTAAGTACATAAAAGTGCTACTAGTCAGCTACTGGTCAGCTATTCCTGCCTCCAGTATAACTAAATTAATGTACAAAATACACATTAATAAATCTTAGACTTTGTAGTATGAAAATTTTCAGATCATGAAAAAATGTGTATCTCAGCTCTTTTATAACATCTCTTCTATCTTTGGACCACTGTCCCAGGATGATCTTTACTATGCATTTCTTTTGATAGCTCAAATAACTCCTAGAGACCACATTGGTTGCTATTAATTTTAAGAAAATAATTGTATATATTTATAAGATGTAATTAAACTATAAGCTATATTTTCAGAAAACAGATATGAAGTGGTAAGTTTTTACTATCTAGTTGTTAAGCGCTAATATTGCTTCACTCTGAATCAGAACTATCTAAAGACAGTCTCATACTCATAACTATTTGACAGGCTAAAATCTTTTTCTTCTAATGTGTTGGTTTATTTCCACTAGTTACTTTATAGGCTTAATTTAATTATCTACAAAGTATAAAAATAGAAACTAGTTCTAGGACTAATTGAACATGCACACTAATCAGAAACCTCTCATGTTGTATGAGGTGATGTTTCTATTTTGTGTGTTTTCACTTGAAGTACAACTGCTACTTCAGCAACACACACATCAAGCCATCATTCTAAAAACTGGGTATGAATTCTAAGAAAGTTGTTAGTCATGGCTACAAGATACTGAAGAATCATAGAGTTGTATGGAAACACTGGGGAAGTAATTTGTATTTTTACTATTAAAGAGGACTCTGAACTTCTTATAAAGAAGGAAATTTAGAGACATGCTATTTCAAGTTATCCATTAGTAAAAAGTGTGTGTAGGAGTACCATATCATTTCCTACTTGCGCAAGGCCAAAGATCAGAACAGCAGAGCTTAATTAGAATCAGGACTTTTGAATAATAGAGTACTTTATTGTCTAATTTCTCCATAATTTTTCATAGAATATCTGTAACTGATATTGTTAAAGAATGGCCACAGGTTGATTGCCCCTTATTCATCCTGCCTGTATTTCTTCTAGAGGACGGGCAGTGTCAGATTTGCCCCATCTATTCTGTCATGCCAACTAATATTGTTACTGTGTAGGTCTTACTGAGTTGATAACATTGTTGAGAATCTGAGGGCCCAGTTCCCTTGTCATAAATAGAAGACACTATCTTGTAGCAGATATCCTCATTTTCTGACTAGTGTAGTCTGTCTCCTACCAACCCCTCTTCCACAATATTCTCCCAGTGTTTGGTTTAAGAGTTTTGTGTGGGATACTTATTTATTCACATTACATCTCGATTATAGGCTGCTCCCTCCTCTCCTCCCTATGTAAAGTCAGTCTCATGCTCATAACTATCCTACCTTCTCCTCTTCATCACCCTACTTACATTCCCTTACTCCTCAGAAAAGAGGAGCCCCCCATACCAACCCACTCCAGTACATCAAGTTGAATCATTACTGAGGTCAGAAGGTCTTTCAGAGACTGAAGCACCCAGAAAGGACCATGCATGGGCTGGAGCTAGGCTCCCTACACAGATGTAGCTAATTGGCAGCTCAGGTTTCCTGTGGGCTCTCTAGTAAAGGCAGTGGACACTGTCTCTCACATACACATTGCTGCCTGCTATTTGATCACTTCCCCATGGCAGGGCTACAGGGGAAAAGGGTGTGCTGCTTAGTTTCATATTAATACCAGACAAGCTCAAGTCTTCTTTAAAAAGGGAACCTCAATTAAGAAAATGCCTCCATAAGGTTGAGCTGTAGGTATATATAAAATACAGAATGAGGTGACTACATGTCACTACATGTAGGAAATTCTAACAATACAATTTTAAACAAAGTTGGACAATAGAATAATTTTAGTTTTCACTTCTTTTCTTTCCTCCTGTTCATCCTTTTCCTGCCCTCTCCATATGCTCCTCCTGTTCTAGCCCATATCCACCCTCCATCCATCCATATTATTTTATTTCTAGATCATTGTGGGTTGGGTCAGCCCTAAGCAAATGGTCCTGGTTCTATAAAAATGCAAGTTGAACAAGCTATGAGGAGCAAACAAGTTAGCACCACTCCTCCTCGGCCTCTGTGTCAGCTCTTGACTCTAAGTTCCTGCCCTGTAATCCAAAAAGAAGAGCTATTGATTACTACAGTGGTGCGAATAAATTTAAAAATAATTTAATTCACGGAGAACCTTAAGAAATAATACTCATTGAAAACACATATTAAAACTGTATCAATGTAGGATAATGTGTGATAGAGCTAATATGTTGTTATGTCTTTAGCACAGAGTTTGAGAGAAGAATTAAAAAGGACAAAAATGTAGTTTTTGAAAGCAAAGCATATATTTATTATCTTATTATTTTTATGATCTAGTTTTATGGAATATGTTGAAGGTCATTAAACTTTATACATAAAAATTAGGGGAAAACAAGACAAAGAGGCAGCAGACTATCAGCATCTTGCACTTGCATTTTCCAGGAACCTAGAAGCACTACTGCAGAATCTGTTTGACTCTTTGACAATATTAATGGCTAGAATAAGAAATAGACCCATCCTTTGTCACTATCCTGTAGTTGTCCCCACTTGTCATTGGTAGGACAATAGACGATAACAGGCTGCTACACATGCCAGTCTATACTAGAATATAAGAGAGAAAGACTTACATAGTCATGAAGGTGAAACCACAGTCTACCCTCACTCATTCACTGTTTTCTCTCAGATTAGCCCCTACCAAACAATTGGATGCTTTGTAGAAAACCCAGCCTAAGTAAGCAAAAGTTAGGTTTGGGTAGAAAGTAGCTGAAAATAAAAAGAAAAGAGTGCCTTACTACACCTGCCAATATAGTGAAGACCAGTGGATAAACAGAAATAAAAAAATATTAGCTTGAAGGATAATTTCTGTTCCTTTGTTTTTTGTTTTATTTTATAGTCTCTCCTCCAATGGTCCTGTTATTTTGTTGCTTGATACTGGACCCTGGTCTTTTCAGAGTATCACAGTGATCTTGAAGAAGGAAAATAAGGAAAGTTAGAGATTCCATGGGGTGGGGGGCAGTGCTTTATAATTAAAAATTAGAAAAAAAATCTTTCCCCAGATAGCTTTTTTCCTTAATATCTATTGTTCAAGAAATGTCAAGGAACATTTATCTTTAAGTTGTAAGCAATGTGGTTTGGAAATATATGCCAATGATGTAATTGTCTGCAAAAACCTGCTGAATTAAAGAGGTGAGATTAATTTTCACTAAATCGTTATCTTCCCTGTGGCAGGCAGGTGTTGGGGTTGTAGTATTAATGAACTTTGAGTTCTTTCCATTCACAGATCAGAATCTGTCTCTTAATAAATTCAGAAGCTAAGGTCTAACCCCTCTGCAGCAGATCCGTTTTCTAATTATCCTAGTAATAGCTCTCAATTACTATTCAATGTAGGTCTATATCCCACTGTTAGTGGGTCAGGAGATCCCTCAGGCTTCATACGTTTTTCCTGGTTTAGTAAATGACTTGCCATCTGCAGATATTTCAAGTTCAATATGTACCTTTTAACCATAATATTAACATGTTAGGAATACGGTGCCATATTAATAGGTTCTAAAAGTGAAGTAAGACAGAGATTAATGAATTACTTCCTAAAATGTATTCTTTAAAAAAAAAAAACCAAAATGGAAAACTTTTTAAAAAATTTTGTTTTATTTTAACTAGTGTGTGTGAGTGTGAATGATTGTGTGTGTATGTGTGTTTGTGTGTGTGTGTGTGTGTGAAAGAGGGGGAGGAGGGAGGGGGAGAGAGAGAGAGAGAGAGAGAGAGAGAGAGAGAGAGAGAGAGAGAGAACAGGTGTCCATGAATGGGGCTCCTCTAGAGCTGCAGTTACAAGATGCTGAAATCTACTCAACTTGGGTGCTAGGAAACCAATTCAGGTACTTTGCAAGAGCAACATATACTCTTATACACTAGACCATCTCTTCAACCACAATACTGGTAATTTAATAATATAAATGTTTTTCCATTCTGATTTTACTTCCAGTCTGATGTGTACAATATTTCTAAGGGATAAATTTGCATGTCTTATAATAAAAAAATACCTAAACACAAGCGATAAATGGCTCTCTCTTCTGAATTTGAACAGAACTTCCTAAAAGGGAGAGGTGTGTGCACTATACTCTAGAAGTAAAAGATAAAAGCCTTGGAACCTCCTGAGACTTGCAACTTCAACAAGGGTCTTCAAGATTACACAGTGCTGTAAAGAGGAAACTCCTGCTGCCTGCATAGAATGCTGAGAGATCTTGGAGTGTCTCTCTTAGGCATCATCACAAACAATGGGGTATATTTGTGTCATGCATAACATGGTAAACCCCATGTGTTCTCTTACATGAAAGTGGGTGGCCATTTCTTTCATCTGACACTGGCACCATCCTTATGGCAAACAGGCATTTGCTCAGAACTAAACAAGAAGGTAGATTACTACAGATACAGATCTGGATCAAGTAACCTTGTCTTGGTGTCAAGCTGAAAGTGGTTAGCTTTCAAAAACAGTGCTACTTGCAATCTGTGTGCCAAATTTACTCAGATTTAGAGAGAAACAAACACATTTATCATAGAAGCACTATGAAAGTATGCATTTTGACTGCAACTTCTGACATTTTGATACTGGACTATGAAGATGATACATGATTTTAACAAAGACCTCTAGATATTCTTTATTGGGGAATATTAGGATAGTGAAAAGTGAGACGTAACGTTTCTACAAATACAGAAAATACTGGATAAAAAAGTACTAAATATACTATTGTAAAGTAGAACAATATGAAGTAATAAAAATCATACTTTAACACATTTAGTTAGATAAGAAACACTATAACATAAAAAATACATTATAATACGGAAAGGTATTGAAGTTATTTTTTTAAAACAGTGTTTGTTTCTCTTAGCTTACTTCTTTTTTAAATTTGATTTTATTTATTCATATTACATCTCAATGGTTATCCCCTCCCTTTTACCCTCCCATTCCTCCCTCCCCCCCTTTTACTCTTACTCCCCTTCACTATGACTCTGACTGAGGGGGACTTCCTCCCCCTGTATATGCTCATAGGGTATCAAGTCTCTTCTTGGTAGCCTGCTATCCTTCCTTTGAGTGCTACCAGGTTTCTCCATTCAGGGGACATGTTCAAATATGGGGCACCAGAGTATGTGGGAAAGTCAGACCTCACTCTCCACTCAAATGTGGAGAAAGTCCTGTCCATTGGCTAGATCTGGGTAGGGGTCTAAAGTTTACTGCCTGTATTGTCCTTGGCTGGTGCCATAGTTTGAGTGGGAACCCTGGGCCCAAATCTGCCTATCATAATGTTCTTCTTGTAGGTTTCTAGGACTCTCTGGATCCTTCAACTTTCCCTTTCTCCCATGCTTCTCTCATCTAGAGTACCAATAGGATGTCCTCCCCTCTATCCAAGTTTCCTGGTTAGTGAAGACTTTCATGGGACATGTCCCTTGGGCTAGTATGCAAATATAAGTGAGGATATACCATTTGAGTCTTTCTGCTTCTGGGTGATCATTTCTAGTTCAATCCATTTGTCAACAAATTTCGGTAATTCCTTGTTTTTAACAGCTGAGTAGTATTCCATGCTGTAAATATACCACAGTTTCTTGGTCCATTCTTCTACTGAGGGACACTTAGGCTGTTTCCATGTTCTGGCTATTATGAATAAGGCTGCTATGAACATGGTTGAGCAAATTTTCTTATTCTGTGCTGGAGCACCTTCTGGGTATACTCAAAAGAGGGGACTAGCTGGGTCTTGAAAAAACCCTATACCCAGTTTTCTGAGATAGCACCAGATAGATTTCCAAAATAGCTGTACTAGTTTGTATTCCCACCAGCAATGAAGGCGTGTTCCTCTCTCTCCACATCCTTGTCAGCATGTGATGTTGTTTGAATTTTTGATCTTAGCCATTCTGATGGGTGTAAGATGGAATCTCAGAGTTGTTTTGGTTTGCATTTCCCTGATGACTAAGGAGGTTGAGCATTTCTTTAAGTGTTTCTCAGCCATTTGTTATTCCTCTGTTGAGAATTCTCTGTTTAGTTCTGAGCTCCATTTCTCAATTGAGTTATTTGGTTTGGTGGTATTTAATTTCTTGAGTTCTTTATATATTTTGGATCTTAGACCTTTGTCAGATGTAGGGTTGGTGAAGATCTTTTCCCAGTCTCTAGACTGTTGCTTTGTTCACTTGACAGTGTCTCCTGCCTTACAGATGCTTCTCAGCCTCATTAGATCCCATTAATTAATTGCTGACATTAAGGCATGGGCTGTTCGTGTTCTGTTCAGGAAGTTGTCTCCTGTGCCAATATGTTCCAGGCTCTTCCCCACTTTTTCTTCTAAGTGACTTAGTGTCTCTGGTTTTATGTTGAGGTCTTTAATCCACTTGGATTTGAGTTTTGGGCAAGGTGACAAATATGCGTCCAGTTGTATTTTTTTACACGTAGACATCCACGTAGACCAGCACCATTTGTTGAAGATGCTATGCTTTTTCCATTGAATGAATTTGGCTTCTTTGTCAAAACTCAAGTGACCATATGTGTGCGGATTCATATCTGTGTCTTCGATGTGATTCCAGTGGTCAATCAGCCTATTCCTGTGCCAGTACCATGCTGCTTTAATTACTGTTGCTTTATAGTACAGCTTGAGATCAGGTATGGAGATTCCTCCAGAGGATCTTTTATTGTACAAGATTATTTTAGCTATTCTGGGTTTTTTGTTTTTCCATATGAAGTTCAGAACTGAACTTTCAATGTCTTCAAAAAATTTTCTAGGTAATTTGATAGGCATTGCATTGAATCTGTAGCTTGCTTTTCATAAGATGGACATTTTTACTATGCTAATTCTCCCAATCCACGAACAAGAAAAAATAGTCCATCTTCTCATGTCATCTTCAATCACTTTCTTCAGAGTTTTGAAATTTTTTTTCAAACAAGTCCTTCACTTGCTTAATTAGAGTAACTCCTAAATATTTTATATTGCTTGTGGCTAATGTGAAGGGTGCGGCTTTCTAATTTCTTCCTCTGCAACCTTGTCATTTATGTATAGGAAGGCTACCAACTTTTTCGAGTTAATTTTGTATCCAGCCAATTTGCTGAAGGTGTTTATCAGCTGTAGGAGTTCTCTGGTGGAATTTTGAGGGTCAGTTAGGTACACTATCATATCTTCTGCAAATACGGATAATTTGAATTTCTCCTTTTCCATTTGGATACCCCTGATCTCTGTTTGTTGTCTTATTGCTTTGGCTAGAACTTCGAGTACTATATTGAAGAGATATGGAGAGAGTGGGCATCGTTGCCTTGTTCCCGATTTTAGAGGATTTTCTTTGAGTATCTCACCATTTAATTTGATTTTGGCTAATGGGTTGCTGTATATAGCCTTTATTATGTTGAGGAAAGTGCCTTGTATCCCTGATCTCTCCAAAATTTAAAACGTAAATGGGTATTGGATTTTATCAAATGCTTTCTCTGCATCTAAGGAGATGATCATGTGTTTTTTTCTTATTTTCAGTTTGTTTATATGGTGGATTACATTGATGAATTTCCATATATTAATCCAGCCCTGCATGCCTGGAATGAATGACATCTTTGATGTGTGCTTGAATTCGTTTTGCAAGTATTTTATTGAGTATTTTTGCATCAACGTTCATAAGAGAAATTGTTCTGAAATTTTCTCTCTTTGTTGGATCTCTATGAGGTTTAGTTATCAATGTGACTATGGCCACATAGAATGAATTTGGTAATGTTCCATCCATTTCTATCTTTTGGAGTAGCTTGAAGAGTATTTGTATTAGTGCCCACTTAAAAGTTTGGTAGAATTCTGCACTGAAACCATTTGGCTCTGGGCTTTTTTTTTTTTTTTTTTTTTTTTTTTTTTTTTTTTTTTTTTTGGTTGGGACACTATCAATGATTGCTTGTATTTTGTAGGGGAAATGGGACTATTCAGCTTATTTATCTGTTCTTCACTCAATTTTGGCAACTTAAATTGATAAAGAAAATCTTCCATTTCCCTAAGATTTTCAAATTTTGTGGCATATATGCCTTCAAAATAGGATCTTATAATTCTTTGTATTTCTTCAGTATCTGTTGATATGTCTCCCTTTTCATTTCTGATTTTGTTGATTTGGATACTGTCTCTCTGCCTTTTAGTTAGTTTGGCTAATGATTTGTCTATCTTTTCAATTTTCTCAAAGAACCAGCTCTTGGTTTTGTTGATTCTTTAGACTGTTTATTTTACTTTCTAATTTATTAATTTCAGCCCTGAGTTTGAATATTCCCAGATGTTTACTCCTCTTGGGGATATCTGCTTCTTTTTTTTCCTAGGTCTTCCAGTTGTGTCGTTAAGATGTTTATGTGCAATGTTTCCAATTTCTTTATAAAAGCACTTAGTGATATGAATTTTCCTCTTAGCACGGCTTTCAATGTATCCCACGAATTTGGGTATGTTGTTCCCTCATTTTCATTGAATTTCAGAAACTCCTTGATTTCTTTTTTATTTCTTCCCTGACCTATGTGTCGTTTAGCAGAGAGTTGTTTAGTTTCCACCTACGTGTAGGCTTTTTGTTATTTCAGTTGTTGTTGAATTGCAGCCTAAGAGCATAGTGATCTGATAGGATACAAGGTATTATTTCAATCCTCTTGTATCTGTTGAGGCCTGCTTTGTGACCTACGATGTGATCAATTTTGGAGAAGGTTCCATGGGGTGCAGAGAAGAAGGTATATTCTTTCTTGTTTGGGTGAAAGGTTCTATAGATATCTCTTAGATCCATTTGACCCATGGCATTGGTAAATGATGCTATTTCTCGGCTTAGTTTCTGTTTCAATGATTTATCCTTCAGTGAGAGTGGAGTGTTGAAGTTTCCCACTATTATTGTGTGGGGATCGATGTGTGGTTTAAGATTCATTAGCAGATCTTTTACAAATGTGGGTGTCCTTGTATTGGTAGCATAGATATTCAGAATTGTGATGTCATCTTGGTTGACTTTACCTTTGATGAGTATGAAGTGCCTTCCTCATCTCTTTTAATTAAAATAGGTTGAAAGTCTATTTTGTTTGATATTAAAATGGCTATGCCTGCTTGCTTCTTGTGACCATTTGCTTGGAATATTTTTCCATCCTTTTACCCTAAGGTAATATTTATCGTTATGGGTGAGATGTGTTTCTTGAATGCAGAAGAATGTTGGATCCTCTTTATGCTCCCATTCACTTAGTCTGTGTCTTTTTATTGGAGAATTGAGACCATTTATTTTGTGAGATATTAATGACCAGTGACTGTTAAGAGTCTTAATTTTGATGTTGGTTCCAGTCGAGCGTTTGTGTAGTTGTATCTTTGCCATGGTATAGTTATCTATTTCCTGAGTAGTTTTGTTGTACTTGACCTTTTTGGTTGTAGCTTGACCCTTTGGGATGGAGTTTTCCTTCTAGTACATTCTGTAAAGCTAGATTTGTGGATATATACTGTTTGAATTTGTGTTTGTCAAGGAATATTTTATTTTCTCCATCAATGGTTATTGATAGTTTTGCTGGGTAAAGTAGTCTGGCCTGGCATCTGTGCTCTCTAATGGTTTGCAGGATCTCTGTCCAGGCCCTTCTGCATTTTGTGGTCTCTGCTGAGAAGTTGGGTGTAATTCTGATAGGTTTGCCATTAAATATTATTTGGCCCTTTTCTCTTGCAGCTTTTAATATTTTTTCTTTGTTCTATATGTATTGTGTTTTGATTATTATATGATGGGCAATTTTTCTTTTCTGGTCTATTCTATTTGGTGTTCTGTAGGGCTCTTGTATATTAATAGGCATCTCTTTCTCTAGATTGGGGAATTTTCTTCTATGATTTTGTTGAGAATAGTTTCTGGGCCTTGGATTCTGATATCTTCTCTTTCTTCAATGTCTATTATCTTCAAATTTCTTCTTTTCATTGTGTCCTTGATTTCTTTGATGTTTTGTGTCAGGATATTTCCAGATTTAGCATTTTCTTTAAGGGTTGCTTCAAGATCTATGATTGCATCTTCTAGACCTGAGATTCGTTCTTCCATCTCTTGGATTCCGTTATAAAAGCTCACCTCTGTGTTGCTCGACTCTTCTCTGAGGTCTCACCTTCTCATTTTTCTTTTATATATGTTTTTATCATTGAATCCATTTTCATCTTCAGATCTTGAATGATTTTTTGATTTCTTTCATATGGTTGTTTGTATTTTCCTGAAATTTTTCCAGTTCCACTCTGTGGTTTTCTTTTATGTCTCTCTCCTTTTTGGCTGAGTCTTCCTGCATTTGATTACGAATTTTATTTGTATCCTCCATTATCATCCTCATTACTACAGATTTGATGTCATTTTCTTGTATTTCCATTGTGTTTGAGTTCTCTGGGTTGTTTTCTTTGAGATAGCTGGGAACTGGAGATGCCATATTGTTTTGGGTTTTTTGTGTATGCTTTTACGCTGTCCTTTAGACATCTTGACGTCTCTGTTTTTGTTGGTTAGCTTCCAGATTTGGATGGAGGGAGTCTGATGACAAATTCCCCTGTTTTCTCACAATTTCCCTAGGTTGGAAGTTCTGATGCTTCACTGGTGTGGCTACCAGGAGGCTAGCCCTGTCATTTTGGACTCTCACAGTCAGTGATCCTCAGCTCCCCTGTATTGTGGGTCCTGTAACAATTCTGGGTCTCTGAATGTGTGTTGGGTCAGGTCGAAGTGTCCACAGCCTTCTGGGTCCCCTGCAAAGACCAGCCAGGGACACTGGGCCCGAACCACAGGAAAAACTCTGCTAGATTCTCAGGGCCCGAACCGTCTGCCTAGCTCAGTTAGGAACTCTGGGTCCAATCCACTCACTGAGCTCAGTTAGGGCCTCTGGGCCCAAATGAGTGCAGTGTCCAGCCATCGTTTCTGGGCTGGGACTGCGCGCCTAGCTCAGCTAGTTTCTTTGGGCCCAAAGCACATGCCGTGATCAGTTATAGTCTCAGGGCCAGAACCTCCCACCAAGCTCAGCCAGGAACTCTGGACCCAAAGTGCAAACAGGGTCTGACCAGAGTCTCAGGTCCAGGACTACACAAAAAGCTCAGCTAGAGTATCTGGGCCCACCCTGCCCACCAAGCTCAGCGAGAGACTCTGTACCAAAACTGCATGCTGTGCTCAGCCTGTCTCTCAGCAGAGAACTGCTAACTGAGTTGAGCTTGGGTCAAAGGAGCTGAAAAGCACGCTAACCTCAGCTAGTGTCTCAGCAGTGGAACTGTGCACTGAGGTGAGCTCACATCGCAGGCAGAACTCTGCTCTGAGCTGAGCTTGGATCACGGGGTGAACTGTGCGCTGTTTTTAACCATCTATGCTATTTTGTCTTACTCCCAGCAAATATCCCCGTGATACTTTGCACTTTGTAGCTTTCCTCAGCTCCAGCTCCTTCCTCCTGATCTTCCTTGTACCTCTACCCATGGATGAAGCCTCTGATTCCTCTCCTACCTTCTCTCCTGACTGGCAGGAAGTCCAAATATATTCTCTCCCCTGTTCATCAATTGGTTGTATACTGATTTACTGGCATATCAGGGAGACAATTGGGGATCTATGTTTACATAACATTGAGATGTATATCAGAATTTAAGCTATACAATAACCTTATGCCTATTTACCCTTTTAGCTTTATAAATGGCTCCTTTTTTACAATAACCAATAAATACATGTAATTTAATAATTATGACAATTATTAGGTAAGACAAGGTATTGTTGACATTAATGTCATCTGTGAAGTAGGATTACATGGGCCATATGTCTTGTCTTTTTTTGGTTTTCAATTCCTCTTGCTCTGCAGAAATATATAAACTTTCAAACTTATTATACATTTTTATATTAATATATGTATGTTCTGTGCATTGAATACAGTTCAGTTATTGGTCATGCATAGCTTAATATTCATGTCTCAGTCAGTCTGAGATCTCTTCCCATAGGGAGGGATAGTAAATTATGTTACCTGTCCAGTTTGGTTTTCTTGATTTCTTTTCTTCTTTCTTCAGACTGCATCTTCAAGAGGTCTCCCACATCTACTGGAAGAACCCTGCTGTTTGTAGTTGTAGTCTTCCATGTCTGGATAGCCATTCTGAGCTCTGCACTACGTGTAGAACTCCTTCTCCCCAGCAGGGCTTCTGACTCTTTGCCTGATTCCATCTGGATGAGGTCTTTAGACATAGATGACCCTAACTACATTTGACCTATGGCCCTTGACAGCTCCCAGCTATCTCTCTCTTCCCTGTGCCTATAATTAGGTACTGTTTTCCCAGTCATAAGATAGGAGCCTGCTGCCAAATATAAAATAAGCATTCTAAAAGATCCTTGTTCCAATGACTTATGAACATTTATCCTTGGAGTCCTGCAGCAATTACTCAAGTGCTATATAGCTTTGTTCTGCCTGAGTAAAGTTAAACTAGCTCTTGAAGTGGTTCCCTGAGTGTGTGATCTCCATTGTGCTTATGGCCTTTTACACCCTGAATCCCATCTTATGCTCCTTCTGTCATGGTGGGCTGTTGGCCACCAGCTCCCCAAGGAAGAGGAGAAACATGTTATCAAGTAATATTTCCAAATGTTTGGATGGAAAACATCACTTTATCTTTCCTGTTGAGACAAGAGCATATTCTCATCTCCATCACAACAATTTCCTATCTTCCATTGGGGATTAGGACTGTTATATGATAATTTAATCCAACAGGCCTTTCTAAAACCAAGTGTATCTTAGCAAGTGTGCTATTTGTCTCATTTACAAATTTTAAGATCAATATATCATTATTTAATCTATTTGAGGGTGATATTATATTCCCCTTCTATTTTAGGAACATCTTTTATAAGTTTCAGTTTGGATTTCTCTGAAGGTTCGCTATTTTGATTTAAGGATTCCTCCAACCTCTCCTCTATGTGCTTTAACTTAGCATCTAAGTTCTCAGTCACTTCTTTCTCTAAGTTTGTCTTATTTTGATCTTTCTCAAAGAGGATATACAAAACTAAAATTGTCACTGAAAAATTATTTGTAAGCTAACAGATACAAACTCAAATGTAATCCAGAAGCATTGTATCACTGCATCTTCCACCATTTCAGAGAAGATAATCTTTAATCTATAAACCCCATTCTCAGAACTTTACTTTCTTAGAACCAGCTTGCCTTCTAGAACTTACCAGTTCAGATTCTTAAGGCTTCTTAGTCTGGTTCCTGCTTCTAGAGAGAGGCTTTTTTTTCTGGCCTCACTCAATGTATCTTGACCTCTCCTCCACTCTGAGAAGTTGCATGGTCCAGACATGTTTGGTCTTCTGGCCAGCAAGAGTTAGGCCAGAAAGAGTCATTTTTCAAAGGTATTTAGCTTCCTGCATTGGCTAAGAAAGTTTACCTTTAAGAAGCTTGCTTGTTTTAAAAATCTATTTTTTTATTTTGCTTTGCCTCTTCTGGGTTCTATGTGTATCAGTTTTTGTTTTTCTGAAGTCAGTTTGAGGCCTAGCTGCTGGGGGTGTGAGATCTGTTTAATCAAGAAGCTGTGAGATCTTGCCTTAGAAACTGAGGTTTCTCTCTATTTGAACTAAAAAAGAGCTCTCCAGTATTATTTTCTCTGTAAAATCTTCCAAAAATTACTCTAAATTCTGCTATACACTGGGAACCAATTCTTGAAATCCTTTTTATTAAACAGTGTTTTTTTCTCTTAGTTAATTTCTTAGCCCAGCTATCACACAAATAATTGAGTTTTTTTTCAATACAAGGCTTCATAACACAAATCTGAGCAGTTTAAGTCTGTTTTTAAGCCTCTATTTTGTCTTACTCACAGAAAACAGCCCAAGATATTTGCACTTTGTAGCTTTGCTTGGCTCAAGCTCCTGATCTTCCTTGGACCTCTACTTGTGGCTGAATCTTTTTCTTCTTCTCCTAATGCCCCCTCCATTTGCTGGCAGAAAGTCTATTCTATCCGCTGTACAATAACCCTATGCCCACAGAAACAATATATTTCATAAATATTTTCATGAATGCATCTGTAATTCTATAATATATATTTCTAATAATTAGTATACAATGGCTCTGCTTTAAAATAGTTTTAATCTGTTCTTTGACTTTCCATAATCTTAATTACAAAATCTACAGTTATGAATGGAAAAATCCAGAAGTAAATAATTCTCATTTTCATTTGCATACTATCCATATCTTCCACACTCCACTTTGTTAGGTTGTGAGCACCACTTTGTTTTTTATTTTTGTTTTGTTTTGTTTTGTTGGTTTGTTTTGGTTTTTTGAGACAGTGTTTCTCTGTGTAGCTTTGGCTGTCCTGGACTCCCTTTGTAGACCAGGCTGGCCTTGAACTCACAGACATCTACCTGCCTCTGTCTCCCGAGTGCAGGGATTAAAGGCGTGTGCCACCTCACCCGGCGAGCCACCACTTTGTTAGGATGTTATGGGGATTTGAATAGGAATGGCCTCTATAGATTTGGTTCATAGAGCGTGGCACTATTAGGAAGTGTGTCTTTATTGGAATAGGTGTGGCTTTGTTGGAGCAAGTGTGTCATTATGGGGTGGGCTTTAAGATCTCAGAAGCTCAATTCAGTTCTCTCCTTACTGCATGCATATTTGCATGTACAGCTCTCAGCTCCTTCTCCAGCACCATGTCTGCCTGTGTGCCTGTATGATGCCCTGCTTCCCACTAAGACAATTTATGGACTAAACCTCTGAAACTGTAAGCCTTCCCTAATTAAATGTCTTCCTTTGTAAGACTTACCATGGTCTTACTGTCTCTCCAAAGCAATAAAAGCTTAACTAAGACAGAAGTGGGCATCCCTTTGTCCCAAACAGTGTTCTTCATACACTTGGTGCTAGTCCAATAACTACTATCTTTTCTATCATGACAACTGTCATATTATACATGTCTGTGCAGACAACCTTCATTTCATTTAGTTATAGTACAGCCTGTCCCTCCCTCCCAAAAAAGTAATGGTTCAGATGACTCAGACATGCCAAAAAAGGAAGCTATGAAGTTTTTCTTTCAATGGAAACAGAAGACCAGAAAAAATAATCGTGTGTGTGGTGCTGATTGACTGACTGTAAGCTAAGATTTGTACCAATAACAGTGCATAGCTTTTCTATTATTCCTCACAATGCATAGTGTGCTTAATAAAGGTGGAGAGAACTTGAATTAGAGGGCCTGGTACTTCTCTGGTACCAAATGTCCAATGGCATACTTCAACATGTTTCCTGTAAATAAGAGGAAGAAATATTATTCATGAAATGAGAAAATAGTGGGTTTACTTCAAAGTATGGGCTAACTATATAGATCAACGTTTCTACATAGCATGTGTAACTGTTATGCTCATGATAAAATATGTTTTTAATATTGGATGTACTATAAAAAGAAAAACTTAAGTATAAGGGGGTTTGAAATCAATCACTATATTAAACATAAAGCATTAGAAGTTGAAATTAGATAAAAGTCTCCAGAACCATGGGTTATGAAATCTGCCACAGGAAATGACAATATGTCCGACACTTATTAAAGAAATTAAATTCTCTAAACACAAATAATAACTACACCCTTTGAGGAAGATGGATTCAGGCCAGGGGGTAACATCTCTGGAACAGAGCATCAATACCAACAATAACAGCATCTAAAACATTTTTCCAGAGAACACCAAAGAAGTTAATATCCCTGCTACACTTAATTTTCTGAGACCAGAATCAAATATACCATCAGACCTAATATGGATCTTAGTAAAAATATAAATTCATGACAATTTTCTCATGTCAGCGTAGCATGAACAAACTGAATACAAACAAGTGAAATATGTAATATTTGGAGACAATGATAGCTAATAATTAGCGATATTTTCAGATATGCAAAATGGTTCAGCATTTGATATTCAAGACAACTCACCAGATTACCTTTCAGAAAGAGAAAATTATAATAATTGTTTAAAATATACAGAAAAATCCAGTCAACGTTCAACTGGAATAAGGCCAAGATTCAATAATACGATAAAGATAGTTTAGGAAAAATTCATGTGAAAAATCCATTTTATTTTACTATGAGTCAACGCTGCAGGAAAAACAACTTGTGACTGTGAGAGCCAGACGATAAGCCATGTGGCTGTTTGTTCATATCTGACAGATCAATAAACAGAGGCAAGATAGAAGTGAAGATAAGCTACAAATCTCAGAGCCCACATCTTAGAAGTTCAGCTCTTCCAAAAGATTTTTAAAATTTCCCCCAAAAATACTAGTCAGGGTTCTCTAGAGGAACATAACTTACAGAATGGAATCACAAATAAGAAAGCTCTAATGCCAGTAAAGGAGTAGACTTGCTTGTAAGAGCTAGTGAATAGAACATGCTTCTTTTTTTTCCATATCATTTATATAGCCAGCCAGAAGTTGTGGCCAAGATTAAATGTGGCTCTTTCTCCCTAAAAAGATGTGGGAAAAATGTGTCTCTTCCCACAAAAAAAGACCCAAGTTAGAACTGAGTCTTTCCAGTTCAAATTAATTTTTTGTAATTTAATAAATTGATTATTCATTTTACATCCTGGTCATAGCCTTCTCCGTCCTCATCACTCTATCCCAACCTCCCTCCCTGTTTCCCCATTCCCTCCCCTACTCCTCAGAGTTGGGGAATCCTCAACTCCCACTTATAAAATCACATCAGAAATAATGGCATCTCCTTCACATGTCCACTAGACATGACACTAGTGGAAAAGGGGAACACCAACCTCCCCATGGAAATTTTGGCCCAGGACTTGTCATGCCTATAAGATGTGCAAGGATCAGAATGAAGTAGAGATTGAGGAAATATACAGTCTAGCCCAACCTGAGACCCACTCAGGGAGACAGCCAACCTCTCATACTATTGATGATATCATGCTGTGCTTGCAGAGAGCAGCCTGGCATGGCTCACCTCTGAGTGGCCCTACCCAACAGCTGCTGGAAATACATGCAGGAAACTCACAAAAAAACATTGAGTGCAACATGGGGATTGTTTGGGAAGAGTGAGGGGAAAGATGGATGACTAAGAGGAGTCAGGAGTTCCATGAAAGGTACAACAGAGCCAACTAACCAGGGCCCAGGGATGACTGTGGAGACTGCGGCTACAGCAAGGGGCAATACATGGATTGGACCTGGGCCTTCTCCACAGATGTACCCTCTGGGTAGCTCAGTTTTCATGTGGGTACCCTATTGAGGGAAGTGGGAGCTGGCTCTCACATGGACTCTGCTACCTATGCTTTTTTTTGTCTCTTCAAATTATTTAATTAAAAAAAGTACCCTCACAGGTGTGCTCAGACATTTGAGGTTTTTTTTCTAGATATATAGTCAAGTTAACAAACAAGAATAGGCATCACTCTGTCTAAGACAATTTACATCCAAGCTATAGCATTAGAACCCTGACACTCATTGGACTTATGTCTATCTCATGCAGAATGCATTCAGTCAAACTTCAAAAAATTTTCCATAATATTAACTGTACCAGCACTATTTAAATGCTCCAAATATCTCATAAGACCCAAAGAAATCTCTTAGTGGTGAATCTCTGTGAAGTCAAGAAAAATAAGTTACATACATCTATCATACAGTGACATAGATAAAGCATTTCCATTCCCAAAGTAGAGAATAGAGGCACAATGAGGAAACAGTAAGCAAAGATAGACATGAAAAAAAAATAGCAGGACATGTGTTAAAGTCTGTAGCAATATATCTTTTGCCTAGGGCCTTTGGAATCATCATTTAGACTTCCACAAATTTAGTTAGCCTTTCTGCCTCTGGCTTTGTTACCTAAAGGATCCATGATCTGTCCCTTAGTCTGACTCTACTAAGTGCCCAGATATCTGTTAAGTGAATGAACTTCATTCTTAATATCTCCAGTATATTCATATTCCCATTGCAACTTCATCTTCAGATTTATAAACACAGCCTATGCAGAAGTTTGTACAAGAAATCTGACTTGGCTATCCATACCTAACATTTTCAAATTCATGGAACCTCCGTGTAGGCCTCTATGATGCCCCCACTCTTATATATTATACTTCTGCAAAAGCTATACAATGCAGATGTATCAGCAAGCCCAGTTGTCAATTCTTACTGTAGCCTAGTCCACAACCAGCCAAACCATTAGGGGTGGCCTTCACTGATTAAACCTAAGGAAACATTTAAGCAGGGAAACTTTAAAGAGTAATTCTCAGCTAAGTTCCTGTTTCTTGTGAATAAGAATTTCATAAGCTACAACTTTCATTTTTAATGTTTAATTTTTTATTTAATTAAGTTATTCAGGTTACAACTCAACTGTTATCCTCTCACTTGTATCCTCCAGTTCCTTCCTCCCTCCCACTTTCACACTATTCCCCTCCTCTATGACTAAAACTGAGGGGTACCTCGTCCTCTACCAAATGGTCATAGGCTACCAAGTCTCATCTTGGTAGCCTGCTTATTCTTTTTTTTTTAGGGCAATCAGGTGTCCCCACCAAAGGAAAGTGGTCAAATATGAGGCAACAGAGTTCATGTCAAAGTCAGTCCCCACCCTCCACAGAACTGTGGAGAAATGTCCTGTCCATTGGGTAGATCAGAGTAGGGGTTCAATATTTACTACTTGTATTGTCCTCAGTTAGTACAATAGTTTGAGGAGACCCCTCTGGCCCCCGATCCACCCATCATGATGTACTTCTTGTAGGCGTCTAGGACTCTCTGGGTCCTTCTATTTCCCCATCTCCTATATTTCTCTTACTTAGAGTCACAGTAGGATATCCTCACATCTCTCCCAATTTCTTGGTAAGTGAAGACTTTCATGGGACATGCCTTTTGGGCTAGTACCCAATTATAAGTGAGTATATACCATGTGAGTCTTTCTGCTTCTGGGTTAACTCACTCAGTATGATCATTTCTAATTCCATCCATTTGTCCACAAAGTTTGGGATTTCCTTGTTTTTAGTAGCTGAGTAGTACTCCATAGTGTAACTGTACCATAGCTTCTTTATCCATTCTTCAAATGACGGACATTTAGGCTGTTTCCAAGTTCTGGCTATTATGAATAAGATTACTATGAACATGGTTGAGCATATGTCCTTGTTTTCAAATAGATAGTACTTCATCTTTAGGGCTCTTTTCTTCTTACTTGATGAAAAGCATGTGTTTTGTCCTGAATGAATGGGGTCCATCTCTTAACAATGACAGGAACTTTGTCATCATACAATCTTCCCTCCAGTTTAACACTGCTCATTGAACTTTCCATACCACACTGCACACTTTTCAGATATTTCTGATATACTTTCAGCTTGGAATTCTCATTATAAACCTCAGCAAACCATGAAAGGAAAGGCATGAATGTCATGATTTCTGAAATTCCCTGTCCCATAACTTGTTTCACTACTTTATATTTATATCTAACTCAAAATTTCAGGATACACACAAACACACACACACACACACACACACACACACACACACACAGTCTTTTCAATTTCCTTCTTCCTGTGTGTAGCCAAAATTTTCACATGGGTCTCCCTCTGTTAAATCTGATTTTCAACTTTTTGGATGGAATACATTACTTTTGTTCCATAGAAAGAAATAAAATTCTCCTCCACAATACAGCACATTTCCTCTCTTCCATTTTGAAGGTAAGATATCTTTGAAATATACAAGCTGATATAACTCAGGACTTTTTTCTGTAATCCAGTGTCCATCAGCAGCTGTCGCTTTTGTTCATTAGCATTAAAGAAATTTAAAGTCAATTCTTCCTAAAAGTGGACAATCTTAGATGCAGGCAGATTCAATGGCCAAACTCTGCAAAGAAAGAGTAAGCAAGTCCTCAATAGTTCCTTCCTCAAGAATAAGTATGGCAGAGATATTGGCTTAGAAGAATGAAGATGAGGCTCCAACATTATAGGGAGTGTTGGGTGACTGTTTAGGAAGTTAACTGTCTCAGTCATTTTTTTTTCATTTTGGAAGCTGCCAACCTGCACTACCAGTCCACTCAGGCATTTAAGTTTTATTCCTTCTTAAGTCTCTAAGGGGGTTTGAATACCAGATAGTTTACTTTTACAATTTTAATTGGTTAGAGTTTTGGTTAAGATAAAGGATTTAAGTTAATAGAGATGAGAAATGATAGATATTGAATTTCATTTAGAAATTTAAACCCAACAATATAAGAAAGATGTTTACTTCAAGTTTGACAAATACAAATAGCCAAATCACTATGACTGTAACATTTGTATAACTCATGATTGTCCCATGGTGCTCCGTGTTCTTTGTAATTTGTTTTATCCATGTGCAATAAAATAAATGTATATGTTAAAAATATAGTCAATAAAGTATTATGTAATCTATATCTGTGGATTTTTCATACCCTTCTCTGTTAAGCTTTATGCTTTTGTTGTTTTTTAAATCAGTCTTCAAGCTGTATACTCATCTATGAAGATTTGGAGTCAGGAACCATAGAAAAGCCCTAAAAGCATACATGCAAGCAACATACAGAAAGAGCAGGTTACATACTAGAAGTATATGTGTATACACATACATATACGCACCCAGCAACAATTAATACAAAGAAGGCCATGAATATGAAATAACAAGGATTAATATGATGTCAAGTTTCAGAGGGAGAAGCTGGAAGGGATAAATAATTTAAATATAATTTCAAAAATAAAAAAATTATATATATGAAATCCAGAAAAAATGAGCATTTGCATCTGGATCTGAATCTATATCTGTACTTGAATGGGCTACCACACATACATCCAGCATGAAATGCCAAGTGAACACTGCAGAAGAGGACACAGAAGGATGTAAAAACTATAAGGCTAGGAATGGTTCTGTATGATTGTGTCTCCTAGAAATGACAAGAAATCTACATTAATGATACTTCAACAGTGTTGTTGCATAAATAAGACCTTAACAGTAACAGATCCAAGAGAGATGCTAACTTCTAAGGGAGAAATATTATGGGATCCCATCTCTACACAATGAACTACAGACAAATAATAATGTCTGGGTGAGGGAGAATTAGTCCCTCCCAGGGTTGAATTCCCTCATTGGTAATACAATCAAAGAAGCAGGCCTTAAAATCATATGTATACAAACAAAACCAAATACATTTAGAAGGACACACACAATTTATATGTATACATATTATATATACATGTATACTTAAAATAATAATAATGAGACAATTCTTTGTTATTAATTTTTTATTTATTACAAATATATTATTATACATATATGCAATAAACTACCTATAGCAAGAAGAACCATGACAAAATCAGAAATTATATAAATATTACATTCTTAGTGATTATTTGTATTTGGCAGCCTTGAAGAAAACGTATTTCCTATCTTAGTGCATCTAAAAGTCTTAATGTAAATCAATATCTATCATATCTCGTCATTACAAATTAAAACATCTATCTAGGCCTAAAAATATCCTAACTGCTAAACAACTAAGCTTAATTGTAAATCTAACCTATCTGGTCTTCAACCCCATCAGAGACTTGAGAAGGAATAAAATTGATTACTTGAGTATACTGAGAATACAGGTTAGCAGCTTTCCAAATAGGAAGATAACAGAGACAGTTTAAAACCTGAATAGTTACATAAACTCTCTCCCTCACCCCATGGAGTTTTCAAATGGAGACCTTGGAGGGGGTGCAGGAGTGAAAAAGGACAAGAGACACAAGAAACAGGAGGCAAGTCTGGATTTTCATTTATTGAAAATTTTCACAGGGTTTTATAGTTAATCTCGTGGACAAAGGGTAGGCAGGGTTGCTATAGGAACCTAATGGCACATGTCCTGCTATCTATCTTTGGTAGTAGAAACTTTAAGATAAGGAAGTAAGTTCTGAGGGAATGTAATCATAAAAGTAAGATAAACAAATGGTTTCCCAGGACTGGGTGAAGTTGCCTGGCCTGACCCCAGCCTGCCACATGTCAGGCAGAGGTGTAGAAAATGGAGTCTATAGACAAGGTGGAATTGCCTGATGTTTTAAGCCCAGAGCCATTAAGGGAAGCTCTCCACAACTCTCTACAACATTGGCCCAATATATCAGACAGACATAGTTTTGAGACAGGAACAATTGAGGACTTACTTACCCTGTCTTGGTAGAGTTTGGCTGTCAACTCTGCCTGCATCCAAGCTTGCCCCTTTTTAGGCAAAATTCACATTATATATATTTCTATTCTAATATGAGGTTTTGTACCCATATAATGCAACGTTTACTTCCAATACTTTGAAAGTGCTATTGCAGGCTGTTTAGAAAAAATAAGTTATACAAGTTAATTGTTAGTTGATCAAATCATGGTCATATCAATTACTAGTCTACTTTTATCATAGGAATATACATCTTAGGTAAAACAGATAGATATGATTCTATGGAAAAATAAGGTAAAATAGTTACATAAGGTCTTCAAAAACTTCAGAGACATACAGAATATGGCATTTAAAATATTTTTATCATTTTAAAGATTCACTGAAAATGAGACAGGTTAACTCCTGGAATGACCCAGCCTACCTCAAAGAGGATAATGAGCACCAAAGAACTTCCTTATGGAGATGGCATCAAATGTGACACAGACCATTGGGCAAAATGTCCTCGAGGCCATTCACTTTTGAGAGTGGGAGTCATGGGAGAGGTGGGAAGGAGAAAAAAGTGATATAATTGGATTTTAATTAAAATTCAAAAATTTAAAATTTACAAAATGAAACTTCTCTTTGAATTTAGAATTTCACAATAGTAATTTAAACATAGGCAACTTTTATAGAAAATGGCATGGCAATAAAGAGTGTTAGCTGCTTTTATAGAAGTCTAAGCATCTGCATCATGTGGCTCACACCCACCAGCCATTCCAGCTTCAGGACATCTAAAGTCCTCTACTGATCTCCATAGGCATGTGCATGCATGCGCCCATATTCACACACACACACACACACACACACACACACACACACACACAAACACACATACACCAATTAATAATAATAATAATAATAATATTAATAATAATAATAATAATAATTACAAATAAATGATTCTTTCACAATTAAAGATTATTACTAAGAATTAAAATGCTTGTGGGCATCCTGCACAAAAGCTTGCCTTTACCTTAGAGAGAATAGTCTACATGTGATTTTTTTTGAAGTTACCCTTTTTTCTCTCTTTTTAAAATACATCTATTTTATTGCACATGTATAAAACAAGCTACATTCAGCAGGGAGAAACATGTGACAATCATGGGTTCTATAATTGTTATATTCATTGTGGTTTGGCTAATTGAATTTGTCCAGCTTGAACTAAATGTCTTTCCTGTCTTGTTGGGTCTAAATTTCTGAATGAAATTCAATATCTAGCCTATCTCACCTCTAATAACTTAACTTCTTTATCTTCATCTAAAAAGATCTTATCCCCTAACCAACTATACATGATTGAAAACTTTAGTATTTAACCTTCGATGCCCCTCACAGACTTGAGAAGAAATAAAACTTAAATGCCTTGGTGTACCAACAGTGCTGGTTAGCAATTTACAAAATGAACAAATTGACTTGGATTGTTTACTGCCTGAACAGTTACCCAACACTCTATAACGCTGTAGCCTCATCTTCAGCTTTCTGGCCCAATATCTCTAACAGACTTATTCCCAAGGTAGGAACTATTGAGGACTTGCGTACCCTGTCTTGGCAGAGTTTGGCCATTGATTCTGCATGCATTTAAGCTACCCACTTTTAGGCAGAATTCTGTTTGTGGCAGGAACAAGGACATTTTGCCCGGTGGCTGGTTTGCCACATTTGAAGCCATCTCCATAAGGGGGCTCTTTGAGGCTCATCATCTTCTTTGAAGTTGGCTGGGTGTTGTCAGAACTTAACTTGTCTTGTTGTCAAAGAAATTTAGGGTTATAAAATCGTCTTTAAATGCAATATTCTGTGTGTCTCTGAGGCTTTTGAAGACCTTATTTAACTATTTTACCCCATATATTGATAGAGTCATATCTATCTGTGAGACTTGGGATATATATTTTTGTGCTAAAAGCTGATAAGTATTTGACATGCCCATGTTTTATATCAATATACTGAATTCTATACCAATGATTTAGACATAGCCTTCATTATGAGTAGCAATTAAGTGTTCTAGTTAAGGAGTTAGTTCAGTCATAAACCTTTTGTTCTAAATTCCTTCTCTGTTCCTATGTCTCTCTTTCTTTCTTTTCAGCTCCTATTCCCATACCTACTATGTAAGATGAAGTAAAACAGAGATAACCCTGAATTTCACCTAGTGTTTTCATTGTATAAGATCAATAATGACTATGACCACCTTCCAATAAGAATAAGCATTTGTAGGCCAAGAGAGGAAACAGAAACCTACATGATCTCCTCTTAAAGAGAATGTAGCATTTTTCTCTTAAGGTTTCTTCAGGCTGAATTGGGGCTAATGATATCTTGGAAGGGGCCAAAAACAATTGGAGAAAATGGCTAAGCAAGCCAGGGATGGCATTTGTCGTCCAGTTTCTAAATGTTGAGAGATTCCAGGCTTAATAGCAGATTGAAATGGTGGTTCAACTCTAGGTGAAAGAAGTCCAGGAGAATAGGGAATAGAAGTATCCAGAGGGTTCTAGAAACCTACAAGAAGAACAACATGTTGGACAGATCTGGACCCAAGTGGGGGCTGCTCAAACCTATAGCACCAACCAAGGACAATACATGCAGTAATACTGAACCCCTACTCAGATCTAGCCAAGGGACAGGACATTCTCCATAGTTGTGTGGAGAGAGTGGACTAACTATGACATGAACTCTGATACCCCATATTTGATCACTTCCCCTTGGTGGGGAGGCCTTGTAGCAATCACAGAAAGAATACGAAGGCTACCAAGATGAGACTTGACAAGCTATGACCATATGGTGGGGGAAGAGGTCCTCTTCTGTCAAAGGCCTAGGGGAGGGGAATAGGGTGAAAGAGGGAGGGAGGGAGGGAGGAATGGGAGGAGACAAACAAGGGGATAACAGTTGAGATGTAATCTTATTTGCCTCAGACCTTCTCAGTCAGGTATAGGTCCTTGCGGTAGGGAGTTCTTCTAAGTGTCAATGGGCAAAAGATAGGCAAAGTAACAAACAGGGAAGTTTGAGTCTGAGTGTTTTTTACAGGCAAACGAGCTAGGTTTTAATACACAGTTTGAAATGGGGATTATTTTATGGTCACATTTTTTTCCATACAATGCAAAACACAGGATTCAGTGTAATAATGTTGTCATCAATCTTGAACAATCATTCACAAGTCATTAGATTGGTATCAGTGCATGTGCCCTCTTTATCAAAGGTCAGTGTTCTCTCATTATGTGAAACATCTGTGAGTCAGGATAGTTTTTGTTTTTTTCTTAGCTCTCCCATCACTATCTGGAGTTTTCTTAAGCAATATATTTGTAAGTCATAATATGAACTGTGATTAATTTTTAGCCATGTTTTTATTAGCAAGTAGAATGGAACTTAGTGGCAAACTTGCCTGAATGACCCTTGGCTGCAGTTTCAATTTAAGGGTCTCCTAGCAACACAGTTACATCTGAAAAGTTCTTGGTAAGAAAGCTAAAATAAAGACAGAATGTTCCAAAACAATGAGAAGAAAGAGAAAAAGAAGGGGGGGGGCTGCAATTAGTTACTCCTGGCAGAGACATCAGACCCATTGCATGAGGCTCTCCATAGAGTAGGGATCGCAGCATAGTGTTATGTAGTAACATTTGTCACAGAGACTCCACAGGAGTGTATGTGACACTGAATAAATTATTTTTAAAAAAGAAAAATAGAGAAAGAAATGGTGGTCCAAATTGGATCAGAAATTTTATACAATATTGTCCAGGAAGCTGTCTAAATCTTATGGGTAACAGCAACAGAGTCATCCAGGGCTGGAGCTAGGAGGGTGCCAATGTCAGCATCTATCATGCTTAGAGGAATGAATCCTTTCAGGTCTGATCCAGTCAGGTCTGGTTATTTTGTTCTAAAAACATAATTTCTCACGAACAGTATACAGTTCTAACATTATAATTGTGTGAGGTGTGCGGGATGCACAGAACAATTAAAGCTAGTTTTTGCCTTATTTTATAAGTCAAAGTAAGAAGTCTGCAAATCTTCCTTCATGCTGTACTAAGAGTGGCCTCTAATAATAAGTCACAGAAAATCTGTGGCCAACGTAAGGCCTCTCTATGCATTTACATTCATATATCTGCCAGTCTCAGAGATATTCCCATGTAGTTGGATTAGGAATATATGTTACCTACTTCTTCTGCAGTTTGAATTCTTTACATCCAAATTGTAGCCCCCTCCCTGTACTCTTCCCAATCCCATTCCATCTCGCATCATCTCTCGACCCCATCCCCTCTCTCTTCCCCTTTCCTTCCCTCCCCTAGTCCTTAGAAACAGGAGCCTTCCTCCTCTAACTTCTGACTTTAATTTATCTAGTGTCCTCTGTACTACATATGACCTCATCCTTTGTGGCCTGACAGGGCCACCCTACACTCTCAGCACTCTGTCCATTGAGCAGCTTTTAATCTCTGTTACTGTCCCTAACCCATGCTGGGTGGAGTCTCTCTGAGGACATCTATGTTGACTGAAAATCCACATATAAGTGATTATAAACTGTGTATGTCTATTGGGGTCTGGGTTAACTCACTTAGAATAATCATTTCTAATTCCATTCATTTGTCTGCAAAATTCAATATTTCCTTGTTTTTAATAGCTGAATAGTATTCCATTGTGTAGATGTATCACAGTTTCTTTATCCATTATTCAGTTGAGGGACATCTTGGTTGTTTCCAGGTTCTGGCTATTAGGAATAAGGCTGCTATGAACAAAGTTGAGCAAATATCTTGTTGTATGGTGAGGTATCTTTCACTTATATGCCCAGAAGTGGTATAGCTGCAATTTGGGGTAAAGCTATTGTCAATTTTCTGAGAAAGCATCATACTCCTTTCCAGAGTGGTTGAACTACTTTCCACTCCCACCAGTCACTGAGAAGTGTTTTCCTTTTGTCACATCCTCACCGGCATGTGTTGTCATTTGTATTATTGATCTTTGCCATTCAGATAGGTGTAAGATGGAATCTCAAGGTTGTTTTGATTTGCAATTCCCTGATGACTAGCTGTCCCGTCCAGCAGGACCAGTAATTACGAGGTCATGAGGGGAGCCATACCTGAAAGATGGGATGAGAAAGAAAGGAGGCGAGACCAAGTAGAGTTCCTATGAAGATCTGTTTATTGAATCAAAAGCAAAAGCTTATATGGGGTGGAGGCAGGAGCTAAGCAGTAGGGGGGAGGGCCCGAGAATGCCTCCAGAAGATACCAGCATGGGAACATTCTGTGGTTCAATTCCTATCTCATCTTAGCTAACTATCTCTCAGAAATTCCCGAGCTAACCTGCTAAATGGCATCTGCAGAGGCTGAAAGGAGGAAGTTCTGCAGAGGCTGAAAGGAGAAAGTTCTGCAGAGGCTGAAAGGAGGAAGTTATGCAGAGGCTGAAAGGAAGAAATTTAGCTTTGGAACGGGGTATCAGTATTTTTCCATAGCCAGTAGATTCTTTTAGCCTTGAATGACCCCAGGCCAGCTCTGAACAGACCAGCCTCCACAATAAAGCACAACAGGTGTCTAACTGCTGACCTACCACAAAGTCAGCTAGTTTCTGGTGAATGGCAGACTTCTGGAGAAATAGGAACCTAGGTTCTGACAAGATGGTTGAACATTGGCCAGGTAGCCCGTCCCCAACAACTAGCCATGTTGAACATTTCTTTAAGTGTTTCTCAGACATTTGATATTCCTCTATTGGGAATTCTCTCTTTAGTTCTGTACCCCATTTTTTAATTTGATTATTTGGTTTGGTGGTGTTTAATTTCTTGAATTTTTTATATATTTTAGATATTAGCCCATTGTTAGATGTAGGGTTGGTAGAGATATTTTCCCAACCTGTGGGCTGTTGCTTTGCCTTGTGGACAGTATCTTCTGCCTTGCAGAAGTATCTCAGCCTCATGAGGTGCCATTTATTAATTGTTGGTCTTAGAGCCTGAGCTGTTGGTGTTCTGTTCAGGAAGTTGTCTCCTATGTCAATGAGTAATAGGGTCTTACCCAATTTTTCTTCTAACAGATTTAGTGTGTTTGGTTTTATGTTGAGGTATTTAATACACTTGGACTTTATTTTCATACAGGATGATAAATATGGATCTATTTGCATTTTTTACAAGAAGACATCCAGTTGGACCAGCACCATTTGTTGAAAATGCTGTCTTTTTCCCAATGTATGGTTTTGGCTTCTTTGTCAAAAATCAAATGACCATAGGTGTGTGGATATGTATCTGGATCTTCAATTCAATTCCGTTGGTCGACTGGCCTATTTCTGTGCCAGCACCATGCAATTTTTATTACTGTTGCTGTATAGTACAGCTTGAGATCAGGGATAGAGATTCCTCTGGCAGATCTTTTATTGTATAGGATTGATTTAACAATGCTGAGTTTTCTGTTTTTCCATATGAAGTTGAGAATTGATCTTTACAGTTCTGTAAAATATTGTGTTGGTATTTTGATAGGGATTGCATTGAGTCTGTATATTGGTCTTGGTAGGATGGCCAATTTTACTATGTTGATTCTCACAATCCATGAGCATGATAGATCTTTCCATTTTCTGATAGCCTCTTCAATTTTGTTCTGCAGAGACTTGAATTTTTTTTCATATAGGTCTTTCACTCACTTGGTTAGATTTACATATAGATTTTTTTATATTCTTTGAGGCTATTGTGAAGGTAGTGGTTTCCCCAATTTCTTTCTCTGCCTGTTTGTCATCTGTATACAGGAAGGCTACTGACTTTTTCATGTTAATTTTGTATCCTGCCACTTTGCTGAAGTTGTTTATCAGTTCAGGAGTTCTTCGGTAGAATTTTATGGGTTGCTGTTGTACATTATTGTATAATCTGAAAAGAGTGAAACTTTACCTTATATATTTCCTATATGTATCCCCTTGATCTCCTTTAATTGTCTTGTTGCTCTAGCTATGACTTCAAGTACTATATTGAAGAGAAATGTAGAAAGAGGGATTTACTTTCTCCCCATATAGTTTGATGTTTGCTATAGGCTTGCTGTATGTTGTCTTTACTATGTATATGTATGTGCCTTCTATCCCCGATCTCTCTAATACTTTTATCATGAAAGGATGTTGGATTTTATCAAATGCATTTTCTGCATATAATGAGATGATCATGTGTTTTTTTTTCCTTCAGTTTGTTTATATGGTTGATTATATTGACGAATTTCCTGATATTTAACCACCACTGCATGCCAGATATAAAGCTTATTTCATGATAATGGATGAGATTTTTTATTCAGTTTGCCAAAATTTTTTGAGTATTTTTGCATCTGTGTTCATAAGGGAGATTGATCTAAAATAATCTTTCCTTGTTGGGTCTTTGTGCCACTTAGTTATTAAGGGTTATTATGGATTCATATAATGAGTTTGGTAGTGTTCCATATGTTTCTATTTTGTGGAGTAGTTTGAGGAGTATTGGTATTAGTTCTTCTTTGAAGGTCTCATAGAATTCTGCACTGAATCCATCTGGCCCAGGGCTCTTTTTGGTTGGGAGACTTTTGAAGACAGCTTCTATTTCCTTAGGGAATATAGGACTGTTTAATATGTTCACTTGATTTTGATTCAACTTTAGAAAGTGGAATTTATCAAGGAAATTGTCCATATCCTTTAGATTTTCAAATATAGTAGCTTATAGGCTTTGAAGTAAGACCTAATGATTCTTTGGATTTCCTCAGAATCTGTTGTTATTTCTCCCTTTTCATTTCTGATTTTGTTAATTGTGGCACTCACCCTTTGCATTTTAGTCAGTTTGTCTACCTTGTTAATTTTTTCAAAGAACGGGCTCTTCGTTTCATTGATTTTTTTTAAATTGTTTTATTTGTCTCTAATTTATTGATTTCAGCCCTGAGTTTGATTATATCCAGCCATCTTCCTCTCTTGGGTGTGTCTGTTTCCTTTTTTTTTTTTCTAGAATTTTCAGGTGATCTGTTAAGGTGCTTGTATGCGATGTGTCCAATTTCTTTATGAAGGCACTTAGTGCTATGAACTTTCCTTTTAGCACTGGTTTCATTATGTCCCAAAGGTTTGCTATGTTGTGCTTTCATTTTCATTGAACTCTAGGAAGTCTTTGACTTCATTCTTTATTTCATCTCTGACCCAGTTGTCGTTGAGTAGAACATTCTTCAGTTTTCATGTGTTTGTAGGTTTTTTCCTCATTCTATTGTTGACGTTCTCCTTTAGGCCACGATGGTCTGATAGGGTGCAGAGGATTATTTTATATCGATTGAGGCTTGTTTTGTGGCCAATTATATGGTCTATTTTGGACAAGGTTCTGTGAGGTGCAGAGAAGAAGGTTATTCTTTTCTATTTGGGTACAAGTTCTGTGAATGTCTGTTAGGTCCATTTGTTTCATGACTTCTGTTAGCTTGATTATTTATCTATTTAATTTCTGTCTTGAGGATCTGTCCATTAGTGATAGTGAGGTGCTGTGGTCTCCCACTTTTATTGCTTTGGGATCAATAGATGATTTAAATTTTAGAAGTATTTCTTTTATAAACTCATGTGCCCTATTATTTAGGTCATAGATAATCAGGATAGTGCTGTCCTCTTGGTGGATTTTTTCCTTGATTATAACAAAGTGTCTTTCTCAATCTTTCTGGATCAATTTTAAGTGAAAGTCTACTTTATCAGATATGACAATTTCCACATGCTTGCAGAGGCCATTTGCTTGGATTTTTTCTAGCCTTTTACTCTCAGGTAATGTCTATCTTTGTTGTTGAGATGTGTTTCTTGAATACAGCATATTGATGGATCTTGTTTTTGTATCTATTTTATTAGCCTGTGCCCTTTTACTGTGGAGTTGAGGCCATTGATGTTGAAAGACATTGGAACTATTGGATCCTTTTATTCTGGAGTTAGTGGTGATTGTGTGTGGCAGTATCTGTTTTGGTTTTGCTGATATGTGATTTTCTATATGCTGCATTTTCTTGAATGTAGTTGCCTTCATTGCAATGAAGTTTTCCTTTTATTATTTTCTGTAGAGCTGGGCTGGTGTATAGAAACTATTTAAATTTGATTTTATCATGGAATATTTTGTTTTCTCCATCTACGGTTATTGAAAATGTTGCTGGATATAGCAATCTGGGTTGGCATCTGTGGTCTCTTAGAGTCTGTATGATCTCAATCCAGGCCCTTCTGGCCGTTATCGTCTCTGTTGAAAAGTCAGGTGTGTGTAATTCTGATAGTCTTCCTTTATATGTTATTTGGCCTTTTCCCCTTGCTGCCTTTAATATATTTTCTTTATTCTGCAAATTTAGTGTTTTGATTATTATGTGGCAGGAGGAATTTCTTTTCCAGTCTCACATATTTGGTGTTCTGTAGGCTTCGTGTATGTTCAAGGGTATCTCTTTCTGTAGATTGGTGGAAATTTCTTCTATGATTTGCTTGAAGATATTTTCTGGTCCTTGGGACTTTGCATCTTCCTTTTTATCTTTTCCTATAATCCTGAAGTTATGCCTTCTCATGGTGGCATTGATGTCTTGGATGTCTTGTGTTTCCAATTTTTGTTTTCATATTTTCTTTGAGGGGTGTATCAATTTCTTCTATTGTATCTACAGCCCCTCAGATTCTATCCTCCATATGTTGGATTCTGTTGTTCATATTTATCTGTTGCATTCCTGCTTCTTTCTTTAATTGTTCCATTTTATGTTTTTTATTGATTTGTGATTTTTTAATATTGTCTAATTCTGTTTTCATGTCTTGAACTTTTATTTAATTTCTTCACCTGTTTGCTTGTGGTTTCTGGTTTTGCCAAGATGGCTTCTATTCACTTTTTTGTATTTTCCTGGAATTCTTGGATCTATTCATTTCCTTTTTATAGTTCTCAAATAACTATATCAGCATGGTTTTGAGGTCATTTTTCTGTGATTCTGCTGTATTAAGGTATCTCTTTGTTTCTTTGCTTTCTGGTGGAGTCATAAGGTCCTGGTTTTTGTTATTTGACCTCTTAATCTTTCCTTTAGTCATCTGATTAGAAGGCTTGGGCTTTCTAAGTTGGTAGTCACAGGGATGAGAACCTTTGAGAGGCAGCTGCTTTCTATACTGGCTTCACAGACTCTGTCTTCCTGTCTATATTTGTCTAAGCTCTGCCACCTAGGATCTGTGGTTTTATAGAGTTCCTCTGGCTACTTGTTTCCTCTGAGGAGTCAACCACACAGTAGACCTGTGGTTTAGATGTCATATGCTGTGTGGCTTCTGCTTTATTAATCCTTTGTTCTGTAGGAGGGTCACTCTGTTCTAGATCTCTAAAGAGTGCAGTGTGCTCAGAGTTTGTGATTCCCAACTCTGTGGGAAGACCAGCCAGGTTGGGGAGAGAGTGGGTAGGGCTTTCTTTTTACATTCCTTATATTTTTAGACTGAGGAACCTCCAAGCCTGTGTTTTGGAAAGTGACCCACTGGTTTCTCACCTGTTTTGATGAGCTGAGCCATCCTGCTGGTAGCCACTGCTCCCAGCCTCTCCTTTCCTCCCTGCTGTTTGCAGCCTGCCCACTGCTGAGCCAAGGTGCTGGTCTCCACTCTCCATCTCTCACTGCTCCTCACAGCCCCTTACAGTCTCTGTCAATCTCCACTTCTCGCAGAAGTTCCCACCAGTCACCACACCAATCACATCTGCCAGAGGGTCCCTGCCTTTCCCCACTGAATACCACAGCACTCACAACTGCTGCCACCAATGCAGATGGCCTTTTGTCCAGGGGGGCCCATGCTCTTCCAATGTTCATGGGTTCATGGATTTTCTGTAGTTTGTTCCTTTCAAACTGTGGTGTTCTTACACTGTAGTGATGGGGTGAGGGAGCTTGCTGTTACTGGTTAAGAAATCAGTCTAATTCCCTAACTCAATTACTCTGGCTTCTAGACAAGGTCCACACCACTCTCTTCCATCTTGGAATCACCCTTTAATCTGATTTTAAATGTCTTTTCGGGGCCTGTCAGCCCTGTATACATGAAAAAATATGTCCAAAATGATGTGTGACTAGAATGCAGAGCACTTGACTATCATGATTCTGTTCCTAGAATCATTAAGAGAAATGTGTTTTAAAGAAACAACTATGAAATATTGTTGAGACCAAAACACAAGAGTCTTGCCCTGGAGTAAAACATTGCTAGTTCAAAGGTTCCACCAGTGGAAAGGATAGTTGGCTAAAGAAATTCCAGGTACTTTTAGTTGTAGCTAAAAAACAGGTGTCAACAATCTGAGGACAGAATAGTTATGAGGATTTGAAGTGAGTAATCATTCAATGCAAATACTGAAAGGTACTAAACAAAGCCTTCAACAATTAGTTGAAAAAATAAATGCAACAGTATGAGACTGTGCCTGGAAACTTCAGAATCAATGTGGGAATTCTAATGTACATCTGTGGAGCTAATATGAAGGTGTGAGCATATTACTAGGGAAGGTAGGTACTTTCTCGTTTTGGAGTATGCCTGAATTCCTTTACCTCTAACCTCTGCCACCACTGTTAGAGTCAGAAACAGCAGGCTAAGCTCTTCTTGCCTCATCTTAAACTTACCTCCTCTTCTTCATCCCTTCTCAAACTCAGTTTTGGGAGGTCATCTTATATATTCTCCTTTTCTTTTTCTTCAAATAGGAATAGATAACTTAATTAAAGTCTGTAGTGTGGAGTTCACCTGATTTTGGCACTTAGTACATGCTGTCTTGCGTGATATAATTATTTTCGGTTTGGTTAGCTGTTTGAGACTCATAAGCAAAGTATTTTGGTTACATCCATCCCTCTACCTCAACTCCCAGAACCACCCACACTGCTCCCTTTCCTACCAAACTTTGTGTCCTTTTAGGTTATTTTTTTAAGTTGTCATGTCCAGTTTGTGCTGACTGTGCACCCTCAGATATGTGGCCTTACTATCACCACTGTAGCAACTTTATCCCCTTCTGAAACCTTAATTCCATGTTATTGTCCATGTAATGTAAATTATTTCCAATTTTTTTCTTCAAACTTAAGAAGATACCTAGACATTTTATAAAACTTTTCTCTGAGTTCCTAAGAAGTTGAAACTGTATACTTTTTGTGGTGTCCTCTTCTGCTTTCTGAAAAAATATCATATGTTACTGTATAAAAGTCTACATGCAATTTAAAAATGTCTCTTATTTTGTGTCCATAATTTGTACCCCATTCTATGTCAATAAATACAACATGAAAAGTAGAGATGACATGACATGATTCATCACATGTGTATCAGCTCTTTATTATTAAAGGAGAGCTTTAATGAACTGTTGGAGATTTCTGAAGTAATTTCAAAAATGTGAAAGTAAATCAAAGTTTATAACCTATAAGAAAAGAGGAACAACAGCAACACAAACCTAATGTACACTTTACTATATATATTTTGAAAGTGGAAATATTTTGGGTGTATGTGGATGGGGTTTTTTGTTTGTGTATGTATGTGTGTGTGAGATGTGGTATCAGAAGGAGCACATTAGTACATGTATAAGAACCACTGAGCTTTGACAAAGCATTTAGCAGATAAATAGCTACAAAACTTTCACTGTTTTCTGTGTGACAAATGACTACAATAACACAGAACTGGCTCCTCATAGGTACACTGAATGCAAAGGAAAGATATAATGCTAAGAGAAGCAATACAAAACCTCACAAAGCTGAGGTCAGAAGATCATCCTTCTTATAATAGCTAATCAATATCCTCAGTATTGAGTGGCCATCAGCAGTGCTTGTATGGGGAATGGTCATTCTAAGACCTCTGAGATCATAGTAACAGTTATTCCATTGTGGCTATAAACTACCTACCTATAAACTAAGACTACTAGTAAGATCAGATAAAGGCCAGCTGCCCATGAGGCACCCTGCTCTGGAAACAGCAGTCCGGGGAGCTATTTGCTTGACTGACCAGACCTTTTACAACTTCTCTCTTTCTAGAACTTTTCTCCTTTCTGTGGTTAGAGCAGCTGTAAAAGTAGATAACTGCTTGAGCATTTTATTGTTGGGTATCCATAGTGACCTCATTTACCCAAATACCCCTGCCCCAGTAACCACCCATAAAAGCTCTGTGAGGATTTTCAATAAACGAGACTTGCTCAAACCTGTCTTGTCTACATTTCTCGCACCCCTCCTTGTCCCCCTTCCCTTCCATTTCTAGGGTCTCCTGTTGACTGTTCCATGGGTTGGGACAATTGGCACTCAACATTGGGGCCAGAAGATGACCAGAGGGGTTGTGCTGAGGATCGTCCTTCATGAGAAATACCGAGGTTCAACTTGAAACTTAAGAGATCGCCACAAGATCGCCTGCCTTGTGGAATAGAAACCTTGAAGGTAAGCGGATGACTCAATGGGACAGGACATCAGTGTTCAGGAAAAAATTATTGGTGGTCTTAGAGACTCTTTAAGGAGGTGAGGAGTAAAGGTTAAGAAAAAAGATATAGTGAAATTCTTTGAATTGTGTCCCTGGCTCTCCCAAGAGGGAACAATAGATTAAAGGAGATGGAAAACATGGGGAATGCGTGCCAAGATATTTTTGATGCATTTGGACCAGAGAAGTTCTCTGTTACTGCATTCTCTTACTGGAATCTTATTAATGGTGTTCTCAGTGTTCGCCAAAACCACTCAGATATCGAGGGTGTTGTTAAGGAGGGTGAATTTTTTCTAAAAAAAAGAAAATGAGCTACAGTGGAGTAATTCTTCTCTAGAGCTAGGAGAAACCCCTCAAAAGGTCACTATTTCCCCACAAGAGTCAGGTTTAATTTCCATAGAAATGCCTCCCAATTAGGGGCCACCTATAGGCTCCTCCAAAAAAAACTTACAAATCCTCATTCTAAGATAAATCCCTCATCCTGCAAAAAGGAGAAACCCAAAGCCTTATATCCCTCCTTAAAAGTTTTTCGTTCTAAGGTACATAATGTTGATGATGATGATTGGTTATCCCCAGAAGATGAGGCCGATCTGGAGGAAGAGGCCGGCAGATATCATAATCCATACTGATCTCCATTAGCCATGGGACCACCCTTAGTGGGTCCTACTTTGCCTTGACCAGTTTCTTACCATTTACAGATGCCTGGTTTTGGCTATGCTAATTTGGCATCTGCCTCTTTAAGTGGAGACCCAATAAATGCTGTGCCCTTGCCTAAAAACCTTGCAGTACAGATCAAAAAATTTAGAGAAGCCATTCAAATAAAAAAAAAGAATGTAACAAGTTGGTGAAAGAAATGAGAATGTTAGACCATGAACTAACTAACCCTCATAGTAATCTTTGTACCCTTCCTGAAAGAAATAATGCACTGGACACTGGCTCCTCAGAAAGAGGACCTAAGGCTTCCAATGGGACTTCCTTGTTTAAAAAATCTCTTCTGAGGAAAGAAATGGTTAAGATTACTTTGAATTTATATCCTGTAACTGAAGAGCCCCCCCTCCACTGAACAGGAACAAAGGAAATTGACTATGATGCAGAGAGAGAGCCTGAGCCTGTGAGACACTATAAGCATTTGGGATTTAAGACCTTGAAAGTGTTAAAAACTGCAGTACTCAGTATGGTCCCTTAGACCCCTTTGCACTTTCTAATTTAGAAACCCTGGGTGATTTATGGCTTATACCTGATGATTGTTACCACCTTATCTGGTCCACCCTTGACGGGGCAGAATTTTCAGAAAGTTGTAGAAAGACTACCTGCAGTAATCAGGGGGTCAGTAGCAATGATGAGGACAGTGAAGATTAGGCCTATGAGATGCTAAAGGAAATTAAACCCTATGATACTGGCAAAGATCAAAGTAAATACCTTCCTGGTCTCTATGCTCAGATTGAAAATGCATCCCTCAAGGCTCTGAAAAGACTCCCGCAAAAAGGGGCAGCTAACACTTCTCTTACTAACATTAGACAAGGTCCTGATGAGCCTTATGTTGATTTTATCAGCTGCCTTACCAGTGCAGCAGAATGGTTTCTTGCAGATCTGAAACTGAAAGTAGCTTTAAAAAACAACTGGCTTTTGTGAATGCCAACTCTACCTGCCAGGCAGCAATCTGCCTACATAGCAGAAAATGAGGACTTTCAGATTACATTTGCTATTGTTCAAATATTGGCTTAGAGCATAGGCTGGGTTTAGCCATACAAGCAGTTTTATAGGAGGCCATGTTTGCTAAGCAGCAGCAAAGTAAGTGCTTCAACTGAAGCCAAGAAGGACACTTAGCAAAAAAATTGTTCTAACACTAAACAGGGCAATACAGGACACCCAGGCTTATGGCCCCAGTGTATGAAAGGCAAACATTGGGCTGCTCAATGCCACTGTAAAGCAGATGCCCAAGGTAATCCCCTGCCTCCCAACCAGGGAAACTCCTGAGGGGGCCAGCTCCAGGCCCTGACGGTGAACAGACCTCTTGGGGCAGTCAGGTTTGTTCCTCGGACAACCAAATTTCACAATGTATCTCCCAACTCTCAAGAGCAACACCTGGAAGTGCAGGACTGAACCTCTGTTCAGCCTTCTGCACAGTATTAAGCCCTGAAATGGGCATTCATGCCTTCCCAACTCGAATTTTTAGTTCTTTGCTCCCTAAATACCTTCGGATTTCTAATAGGGAGAAGTAGTTCCACAATACAGGGCCTATTCATCCACCCAGAGGCCATAGATAATGACTTCACTTCAGAAATAAAGCTCATAGCAGCTTCACATAACACCCCCTTAACTGTTCAAACGTGGAAAATGATTGCCCAATTGCTCCTTTTACCCTTACAAGTTACGAACAAGGGCATAAGGGACCATCCCAGAAGGGATGTAGGATTTGTGTCCTCTGATGCCTATTGGGTTCGGAATATTTCTCCACAAAAGCCTATGTTAAAATTAAAAAATAATGGAAAGATTTTCAAAGGCCTAATAGATACTGATGCTGATGCCACGATTGTTAGAAAGGAAGCATGGCCAAAGGCTTGGCCTCTCTCTGCTACAGTTAACCATTTACAGGGTATTGGACAAAATAAAAACCCTGGACAAAGTACAAAGGTTCTAACATGGATTGATGATGAAGGCAATTCTGGAACTATCCAGCCCTATGTCATCCCTGGCCTCCCTATTAACTTATGGGGATGAGACGTATTGTCCCAAATGAGACTTAAGATGTTTAGCCCTAATGAAGTAGTATCCTCTAAAGTTCTTAATCAAGACTTTCTTTCAGGACAGGGTTTGGGAAAAGATTCACAGGGTATAAAGGAGCCCATCCAGGTCCTGCACAGACTCCCACAATCAGGCCTGGGAAATTTACCCTGATGGTCATTGACATACCTGCACCCCAAGCAAATAAAATTTCCTAGAATAATAGTGACGCTGTATTGGTTGATAAGTGGCCTGTTACCTCTGAAAAACTGGCAGTGACAGAACAGTTAGTGCAGGAACACTCGCGTATGGCCATATTGAAATTAGTAACTCACTCTGGAATACCCTTATCTTTGTTATTAAGAAGAAATCAGGCAAATGGAGATTTCTCCAAGATCTTAGAGAGGTTAACAAACCATGGTCTTAATGGGAGCTCCCCAACCTGGACTTTCTACCCCTGTAGCTATCTCCAGTACTTAAAAATTATTATTGATTTCAATGTTTGTTTCTTTACTATTCCCTTGCACCCTGAAGATTGTAAGCACTTTGCTTTTAGCCTGACAGTAGTCAATTTCATAGGGCCTATGAAAACATTTCAGTGGAAATTTCTTCCTCAAGGCATGTCCAACAGCTCCACACTCTGTCAAATATTCATAGCACAGGATGTTGACCCGATTAGAGCAAGATGGTCCTCTTTTTACATCATCCATTACATGGCTGACATCCTTTTGGTGGGCCCACAAGGTGATGACCTCTTGCTTTGTTGTCATACCCTTATACAAAGTATAACAGGCAGGAGACTTCAAATCGCCCCCGATAAAGTTGAGCTTAAAGACTCTTATGTGTTCTTTGGTTTTGAGCTCCAAAGCTCTTTGGTAAAGACCCAAAAGATTCAACTTAAAACAAGTCATTTAAACTCCCTGAATGATTTCCAAAAATTGTTGGGCAATATTAACTGGATCCATCCTTATTTAAAACTTACCACTGGAGAGCTTAAGCTCTCTTTAACAAACTCATGGTCTTTGTCAAATGACAAGTCAATGCCATACAAACAAAACCTATACTGGTCGATTATCACAGGCTTGAGCTTGTGGTTCGAGGCTATTCAGAGGAATAGCAGGCCATACCCAAAGTGACCCAACCTAAGACAGGCCCAATGGTCAAAAAATTTACCCTTGGACCCAATGATGGGTTATAGAGGGCACCATGGGATCCAGAGCTTATGATGGGATTATGCATAATCGGGACTGTATCCAACCAAAGACAAGAAATGTCAAACAATTTTCAAAGACATCAAGTTGTTGGCCTCTCAATGACAGGTAAGGAATGGTCTAATGAGGTTGATGCAGACTAAGACAGGCCTGGACCACATATACATATATATATATATATATATATATATATATATATATATATATATATATGTGTGTGTGTGTGTGTGTGTGTGTGTGTGTGTGTGTGTGTGTGTGTTATATATATGGGGATCTATAGGGAATGGTCATTCTAAGACCCTTGAGTTCATAGTAAGACCTACTCCATTCTGGCCATAAACTACCTATTCCAATAAGACTACTGGTAAGATCAGATAAAGGCCAGCTGCCAGTGAGGCCACCCAGTTCCAGGTACAGCAGTCCTGAACGCTGTTTGCTTGACTAACCAGACCTTTTACAACTTCTCTCTTTCTGTAATGTTTCCCTCTTCTGTGGTTACAGCAGCTGTAAAAGTAGATAACTGCTTGAGCATTTTACAGTTAGGTTTCAATAGTGACCTCACTTACAAATACCCCTGCCCCAGTAACCATCCATAAAAGCTCTGTGAGGATTTTCAATAAATGAGGCTTGATCAGAAACCTGCCTTGCCTACATTTCTCGCACCCCTCCTTGTCCCCCTTCCCTTCCATTTCTAGGGTCTCCTGTTGACTGTCCCACAGGTTGGGACATGCTTAGAAAAGTTTCTCATTCTAGTGTATGCCCACCAAACTTTTGCTTCCCTGTTATACTGTTTTTCATGTGTGAGGAAGTAAAAGACTTCCAGTCAGCTATTGATTGATTCTCTTTTAAAATGAAGAAGCCAATGAGAAGTTGATGTTTGAGTTTAAATTTTAATTAAGAGAAAGGAAATATTAACCAAGCAGAAAAAATGTTTTGTTGATTAATTTAGAAATGATTTGAGAATGGTGCAGGGTCTCCCAAGCTAATGTCTGCAGTTTATTAGATATGAGACATAAAGGAACCTTTATAAGACACATGGCTTTAGTCATCCCGATAACAATGCTTCATGGCTGTGGAAATTTTTGTTGAAATAACACATATCTTGTCATATCCACAGCACTGGGGATGTTTTTTTAAGAAGACTTTGATATTCTTTCAAAATATTTCTTCTGACTCCTCTTTAAGAACGTAGAGTGACTTGCTTTAGCATTTCAGAAAAAATTTAAGCAAGTATGCCCTGCTCTGCTCTGCTCTGCTTCCTGATGTAGACCTGTGTGTGTGTCTTTGTGTGTGTGTGTGTGTGTGTGTGTGTGTGTGTGTGTGTGTGATTTTGGATTATATTTATATGAAATGTATCAGATATTTAACTGATGAAATTTTAATAAAATTATTTTCTAGATCCAAAACAAAAGAGCTTCACAGTGGATTCACTACTGACTGCCACTGTGGTGACTTTTCCACCACATCTAACCTTAAACAACACTGTTCAGCTATTGCTTACACTGCAGTGGTGTAAGTTACTCATAAGTCAGCAGTATTTTTGGCTTCTGCTCATTAGGTTAAAAAATAAAGCAAGGACTTGTCCTTTTCTAAGGAAAATTTACTTATTTATGCTCAGTAATAAGCCAATAAAATCTCTGAACTTGATTCTGTTTGAATGAAATGTAAATTCTTGGAAAACCATATTTAATCTGGAAAAAGGAAATTATGTATCTGTTAATACACTGTACTATACTAACCCATACAAATTAAATATAGTAACTGTAGGTAGATATTTATGTCCTTTAAATTTTGTTTTTCATATTTATGTTCATAGAACATTTTATTACATAAAAACTATGAAAAATGCAGTAACTAAATATTTGTGAACATGCTTCCTTCGTAACTCTTTCATTTCCAGTGCATTATTGTCTAATAAAGTTAAATTGATGAAGTAAAATTCTCACTGTCCATTGTCTCTGGATTTCTTCAGAAATTTGTCAAGTCATTCCTAATATAACATTATCATGTAAATTATAACATATAAACATGATGATATACTAAGCAGTAACTAATTCTTAATTATTGACACACAATAAACATCTCATTACTATCCATATAGAATAGATCTCCAAGTTCAGAGACAGGTTTCATTTTTATAACTAATCCAGAAAAGGACTGTGGTGTCCACTGCCTGGTAAAATTGTAGAGGTTAATGGCCACATGCACCAAACAGAGCAAAGAAAGTGCGCCCAGGAATCTGAGAATGATTCTGATGAGGAAGTCATTCTTCTCTTAAATTAATTACTTTTTAATTCAAAATTTTCAGAAGAAGGTTACAAAAATATAGGTGGAAAGTAAACATAGAAAAATCCAAATAAAGTAAAAGTCTGTGTCTTACAGCCAATAAGAGCTAGAGAAATAGTTGACCCTGAGAAAGGGCACAGCAATTGGTTATATAATACCAAATGGCTAGCCCTGAAAACATGCACTAAGTAACATTATGTAGATGGAGTAACTGTGTTTATGTATTTAGTGTACATGCATATATATATATATATATATATATATATATTGTTTCTAGTGTGTATTTAGTGTGTATATGTGTGTATAAGAAAAAGGGAGCCATGGATTTAATAGAGAGTGAGGCAGATTATAGGGGTAAATTACATCATCATATTATGATCTCAAAAAGAAAGAAACAGATTTTGTAAAGGAATAAAAAATGGACTGGAAAATAATAATGTAATATATATTTCCAAAAAGTATTTTAGATTTTTTCACCACAAGGAAATGGAAAATGCCTAAGAACATAGATATTTCTATGCTGATGTAAAGAAAGGTGATGTATATATGTCAAACTACACATGAATCATATTACGTAGGGACAATCTTATGCTCATTCAGTTTTAAAAATACATTTAAATTTCAAAAGAGACATACAAATTATAAGTATGTTTCACACCCAGAAGGTAGAAAAGCATAAATGGGGTGATCTACACTGACAATTGTTCTGGATCTGTACTTTTATGCATCTTTTTACTAAAAAGTTGTGTCTTTCTGAGGTTAGAGTTGGTGCAGATGCTAGAGATAAAAATCAAAATATCTATGTCTAAATATGGAATTTTTATTATTGCTCAGTAAGCCTCAATTAAGCCTCACACAATTATATAAGCAGTGCTGCAGTGAAGTTTTAGCATACTTTTTTTTCAATCACCCTAGTGAACTCTTCCATAAACCTAGGAGAAAGACTGAATAACCTCTGGACTTGATCAGGTCCAATGAGCAAACTCAGCCAGTCAAATACTGCATTACCACATAAAGGTTTAGAGCTCTATAGTCAGTAGCAAACTTTGACTATCTACAGCTTTGTGGTCACAACAGGGAGGGCACAAGTGTTCAAAGCATGAATGCTTGAACATAATCAGACTACTATGCAATAGTCTCAATGAGATTATAGAAACACAGACTTACAAAAAGATGATGAGATGAAGTTAAGAGCTCAAGGCTAACTGGAAATAGGCAATGACTCAGAAAAATGAGACGAAAGAGAATAGGTACTGTCCTAGACCTTTCTGTAGAACTGGCACCCATGAAAGTATGGGAGGAGTGTATTCTGCCATATTCCCAACAAGAGGAAAAGAAAACATGATTATTTCCCATGTTTCAATTTATGCATACCGTTGCTACAAATTTTTCCTTTTCATTTATTTTAATTTAAACTTCTTTTTAAAATTCATTCACTTTATACCAATATCACAGCCCCATCCCTCCTCTCCTCCCAGTCCCATCCTCTCATCTTCTTCCTCTCATGCACTTCTCATATTCTTCAGAGATGAGGAGTTTTCCTCCCCGATCAACTGACCCCAGACTAACAAGTCAGGACTGCCTACCTCCTTTCTCTCCTTTCTCTTCCTCTGTTACCTTGTAAGGCACCCCACCAGGGAAGTGATCAAATAGCAAGCAAAAGAGTCCAGGGACCCATATGCAGACTGAACTGCCTATCAGCTACATCTAACCAGAAGGTATAGGTCACCTCCATTCATTGTCCTTGTTTGGTGGATGCACTTCTCTGTATTTATGCCAGGATCATTCTGTTTTTATTACTATTGCTCTATAGTAGAGTTTGAGATCAGGGATTGAGATACCTCCAGAAGATCTTTTATTGTACAGTATTGTCTTAGCTATTCAGCTTTTGTTTCATTTTCGTTTTTGTTTTTTTCTTATAACTTTGAGAATTGTTATTCAAGGTCTGCTTCCCTAATTTATTTCTCAGCCTGTTTGTCTTTTGTTTACAAGAGGGCTACTGATTTTTTAATAAAATATGTATTCAGCCACTTTGCTGAAGGTATTTATCAGGTCAGGAATTCTATGGGGTAATTTTTTGGACCAAGTATACATATCATATCTGTGAATATGATAGTGATAATTTTACTTCTTCCTTTCCAATTTATATCACCTTGATCTCTGTTATTTGTCTTATTGCTCTAGCTAGGACTTCCAGTACTATATTGAAGAGATAAAGAGAGAGTATGAAGTCTTGTCTTGTCCCTGGTTTTAGTGAAATTACTGTAAGTTTCTCTCCATATAATTGATGTTGGCTAAGGCTTGCTGTATTTTGCCTTTCCTATGTTAAGCATCTGTCTTGTGTCATTGATTTTTTCAAGACTTTTAACATGAAGGTGTGTTGGATTTTCCCAATTGCTTTTTCAACATCTAACATGATCATGTATTCTTTTTTCTTTCAGTTTGTTTACATGGTGGATTATATTGATGGATTTGCATATATTGAACCACTCCTGTATGCCTGGGATGAAGCCAACTTGGTAATGTTGGGTGATATTTTGATGTGTTCTTGCATTCAATTTGTGCTTACCTTATGGAGTATCTTTGCATGAATGTTCATAAGGGAAAGTTGGCTGGAATTCTCTTTCTTTTCGGAGTCTTTGTATGGTTTAGGTATAAAGTGACTGTGGTGTCATAGAATTAGTTTGGTAATTTTCCTTCTGTTTCTATTTTGTGCAATAGTTTGAAGAGTATTGGTATCAGTATCAGTTCTTCTTTGAAGATCTGGTAGAATTCTGTGCTGATATCCTCTGGCCTTCACCATTACTTTTTTAGGGGGGAGATTTTGATGACTACTACTACTTTCTTAGGATATATATAGATGCTTTTAATTTGTTTACCTAATCTTGATTCAATTTCGGTAAATTCTATCTATAAAGAAAATATTATATTTCATTAAGGTTTTGAAATTCTGTGGCATGTAGTGTTTTTAAGTAAGACCTAATGATTCTTTGGATTTCCTCCATGCCTCTTATGTTCCCTTTTTCATTTCTGATTTTTTTAATTTGATTATGTCCCTCTCCTTTTTTCTTAATTTGGCTATGGTTTGTCTATCTTGTTGATTTCCTCAAAGAACCAGCTCTTGGTTTCATTGCTTCTTTCAGTTGTTCTCTTTGTTTCTAATGTATTGATTTTATCCATCTACTCCTCCTCCGTATGCTTCTTTGTCCCCTAGGGCTTTCAGGTGTGCCATTAAGTTGCTTATTTTCAATGTCTTCACTTTCTTTATGATGGGACTTAGTGCTATGTACTTAGTGCTATTAGCCCTGCCTTCATTGTGTCCCATATGTTTCAATATGTTGTACCTTCATTTTCATTGAATTCTAAGAAGTGTTCGCTTTCTTTCTTTAATTTCTGTCTTTATTTTTTCCATGACCCAATAATCTTTGAGTAGAGAGTTGTTCAATTTCCATGCACAAATAGACATTTTATTGTTTTTGGTGTTGTTGAAGTCAAATGTTAGTCTATGGTGTTCTGATAAGCTACAAGGGATTATGTCAATATTCTTGCATCTTTTGAAGCTTTTCTTTGTTATCAACTATATGGTCAATTTTGGAGAAGATTCCATGAGGTGCTGAGAAGAAGGTATATTCTTTTGAGTTTTGGAGAAAACGTCCTTAGATATCTGTTTTATCCGTTTGATTCATGGCATCAGGTAGTGTCATTATTTCTCTGTGAATTCCTGGTTTTTTACCCTGTACTTTGGTGAGATTGGGATGTAGAAGTCTCCCACTAGTAATGTGTTATGATGGATGTATGGTTTAATATTTACTAATGTTCTTTTACAAAGGTAGGTGCCCTTGCATTTGGGATATAAATGTTCAGAATTGAGGTGACATCTTGTTGTATTTTTCCTTTGGGGAGTATGAAGTGTCCTTCCTATTTGCTTTTGATTTATTTTGGTTGAAATTGTCTATTTTGTTAGATATTGGAATGACTACTCCAGCATGCTTCTTGGATCTGTTTGCTTGGACAAACATTTTCCAACCCGTTATTCTCAGGTAATGTCTGTCTTTATGATTGAGGTGCTTTTCTTCTATACAGGAAAATTATGGGTCATGTTTATGCATGCATTATGTTAGTTTGTGTCTTTTTATTGGAGAGTTGAGTTCATTTATAATGAATGTTATTAATAACCAGTGATTTTTAGTTGCTCTTATTTTGATATTGGCTGTGGTAGCATGTGTGTGTGCTTATCTTCTTTTGGTTTGTTGCAATGAAGTTATTAATATCCTGTGGTTTTTTTTTGAGGAGTGTAGTTAACCTCCTTGAGTGGGAGCATTCCTTCTTGTATATTCTATAGGGCTGAGTTTATGCACATATTTTGTTTAAATTCGCATTTGTCATGTTTTCTCTATCTACGGTGATTGAAAATTTTGCTGGGTATAGTAGTCTAGATTAGCATCTGTTGTTTCTTAGTGTTTAAAAAGCATCTGCCTAAGTTCCCTGGCACTTAGGGTCTTGTCTGAGAAGCAGAATGTGATTTTGATAAATTCAATATTATATGTTATTTGGCGTTTTCCCTGGCAGCTTTTAATATATTAGTCTTTGTTCTTTTCATTTAATGTTTTGATTATTGTAGGAAGATTTTCTTTTCTGTCTAATCTATTTGATACCCTGTAGACCTCTTTTATGCTTATAGGCATCTCTGTATATTGAAGATTTTTTTTCTATGATTTTATTGAAAATGTTTCCTGGCCTTGGAACCAGAAATCTTCTCTTCTATTTTTATTATTCTTACATTTTGTATTTTCATGGGCTACTTAATTTCATGGATATTTTGAGCCAGGGATTTTTGAGATTTAAAATTTTATTTGACAGATGCATCAATTTTTTCAATTGTATCTTCTATGCCTGAAATTCTTTCCTCCATCTCTTGTATTCTTTTGATGATGTTTACTTCTGAAGTTCTAGTTTTCTTCCCTAAGTTCTCCCTCTCCAGGGCTCCCTCAATTTGTGCTTTCTTTATTATTTCTTTTTCCACATTCAGATCGTGAACCATTCCTCACCTGTTTGCATTTTCCTATATTTCTTTGAGTGATTTATTTATTTCCTCTTTTAAGGCCTAAATCTGTTGGACTGTATCTTCCTGTATTTCTTTAAGGCTTTCCTCTTTAAAGGCCTTTATCATCTTCATTAGCATATCTTTAATGTCACTTTCTTGTGTTTTAATTGTGTTATGGTATCCAGGACTGCTTGCCATTGGGTTACTGGGTTCTGGAGATGTCATATTGCTCTGACTTTTGTTGCTTGTGTTTTTATGCTGGACTTTAGCAATCTGGTTGTCTCTGGCATTAGCTCATAGCTCCTGGTAGCCACTTGAGATATCAGGGGCTTCAGGAAGAGCCATGCACAGGAAGCTGGATGTTCCTGAAGAAGGCCTCCTCAGACTGGTAGGTATGTTTTCTGACTTGCTGGTGGTTCTCAAAGAATTGTCTGAGGGTCTCCTAAGATATATGGTCCTTGGGATTCTCAGGAGCCTGGGGCTCTCCGCTCACCAGGTGAGGTGCTAGAGTCAGCTGCCTGCTACCGACCTTTTTGTTCTGAGGGTAATGAGCTCTAGCTGCCCAGGCATTGTGCTCAGATACTGTGCTCACTAGGAACAGCAAAGATAATGTGCTCACTAGGCACAACTATTTGGGAGAAACTGTGTGCTCTAAGGCCTTGCAGTCTCCTTAGTGTGATAGATTGCCTTTTAGAACAGTGTCTCAGGTTTTTTCCATAGATCCTGGTCATTAGAAGGCCTGAGTTTAGATGCAAGCACCCTGCTAAAAAGGAGGTATCCAAACATGGGACAGTGGGAGTATGTAGGTGACCAAATTCTCTGACTACATTCTGGCATGAACCCAGGGACTTTCCCCAGGATTAGCTGGGTGACCTCAGGTTGGACCCACTTGTTTCCCTCAGTGTGGGCTCTCCTGGCACATAAGAAACACAGAAACAAGATGTTTTGGGATTCACAGCTCAGCCTGTCAGCCACTCTGTTCTGCTGTTCAGATACCATACTCTATCAACACTACCATCTTGGATCTCCTGCTATAAATTTTCATAGGTAAAACTGCATTGTGTTCGTGAATCTTAACTTACTTGGTTTAGCATAAACGACCAAGATTGGTGGCTTACATATGTCACATTTTATAAGAAACTGTTGAAGATTGCCCTGATGTATTTTGATGCTAACTATTGTTTGCTGTCTCTGTGGCCCACCTGTACCTTGCCTAAGAGCCTAACCCATTTGTCCAACAAAAAGCCATCAACACCTGGGCATGGCAAATGGGATAGGTATGGCTAGGGTTCCAGGGTGACAGGAGACAGAGAGAATCTTGGGAGGAAGAGAGACCAGAGGAGAGGAAAGAGAAGAAATTTGCACCATAATAGATTAGGTGGTGAATCAATAGGCCAGCGTGGATGGAGACTTGTCCTAGATGAAAAACATTAACAAGTATATGGGATTATGGATGACAGGTAGCTTGATAGAAACTATTAGAGCCATATGGCATGGGATTAGGATAGGTATTCCATACCTGCCCAACTAAAGGAAGTAGTTTAAGGGATTAATATCTGCCCTTCCCAGGTTAACTCAAGCTATTTTAAAATATAACAGATGTTTGTATCTTGAATGATTGCTAGCAGGTTAGAAAATACTGTCATAATAATAGTTATAGGCCTAATGAAAACATTATTAGGCCATACTGATGTTTTCACTACATCAAAGGTCCATACACTCAGTAACATGGTTGTACTACTTGTAGATCCTTGTTAGTGGTGTGAGAAAATTTTAGATGTCTGAGGTTTTGCTGTCATTTGCTATTATCCATCTAATTTTGTCCATTGTCATGTTGACATTTCATTGTACTTTTCCTTTCCATTTCTCTGACAACTAAACATGTTGAACCACTTATTGTGTTTCATATTTTGGTAAAATGTTTTTGCTTTTCCTTTGAAGTGTAGTTAATATCTTGGAATATCTGAGTATTACTAAGATATCAATGATTCTATTATAAATATTCTGTATTGGAGTATACACATGAATAAATAAAGCAAATGTAATTTAGAAACTAAAATCAATCAAAAGGTTTAAACTCCTCTTTCCATCTTGAGCTTTGCTCTGTAGTTTCCTTTACTAGCCTCAATTCCAAGGACTTTGCATTGGTCTAAAAATCAGAGAATGGCAGCTTTATATCCTGACAATCAAAAGCCAATTGCTCTAAGCTTTCAAAACCAGAGGCCTATGACACCATCTCTGAGAGTTCTGCCTTCAGTCTTTCAAACCAGAGACTTATGGCCCAAGGTGCTGAAGTGAGAAACTACACTTTGAATCCTAGCAACCAGTACCGAGAACCTAGTAACTGGGGCTTTAAAACTAAATTTCAGTGTCTGGCCCTTCCTGTCTTAGTATTTATTGGTTCTCTTAGAAGCCAGGGCCTTGGGTTCTTTCACTTAGCTCTGTGGGTTTTGTCAGATATTGTCTTAGCTTTCTGCCTCTTGAGCTCTTATCAATTCTAAATGCTTCATAGTAGTCCCCCAACCATTATGGTTGGTAATGCTTTGGAATTCTTCCACCTACAGTTTGTCTTCTAGTTGCTGCAGGTGGATGACTGGGGCTGGAAGTACACTCTGGTGTTACCAAGTCAGCCCTCCCTAACTGTGATAAAATGTACAAGTAAAAGCCTGTCCTGAAGAGGAATTTTCATACATAGGGGGAGATGGAAATGCAATACAAGCAAATAACAGCTTCAAATCTAACCACAAGAGTGAAAAGCAGCCATTTGTTAATCTAGAAGATAATGTGACTCATGGGGTGGTCTTCCTCAGCTTCTGACCACACTGATGATAGACCTCACTTGTTGATGACTCCATCTCCTACTGAGACAATAGCCATAAGGCACATGGGTCCACAAAGAATTGAAGGGGGCTCCTAAGAGTGAAAGTAAAGTCAATAGGAGCTAGTGCAAGCTGGATGGGGCTTGTGACCCAGGAAACAGCAGTTATAGATTCAGGGTTTCTTGCATGATCAAAGTTGCAAGGTTGAAATGATGTCCATCCACGTCTTACCAAGGATGATGATACTTAGCCCATGTGTACTTCCTACAGGGAAAATCACATAAAAGAGGGCCTGTCACCTGTTAGTCAAGTTAACAGTTGGTCTGTTCTAGGTAACTATACTTATTCAAACTATCAAATTATGCTGAAGATGGGGACCTGGCATAAAACTAACCTATTGATCAGTACTGAAAAGTATTTGATACTGAACTGAATAGCTTTCATGACAGTAGTGTCCCTCTGATTTATCTCAGTGAGAAAATTTCTGACTGTGAGTCAAAACTTTCACATTACCCAACAAGACACAATGTGTTTTGTCTTGTAATGTGCCTCTATATATATGGTTCTAATTCTGAGACCAAGACAGTAACCTGAAAGGGAGTCTGAGGAAAGAAAACAGCATGGTTTCCACTCATTTAATCTCCATTTTCACAAATCCTTAACACATGTAAAAACAGAGCAATTAGTTTTATGTTTTCTGGGTGGATAAATGATCTGCAATTCCACACATACAAAATAGAGTATATATTTTTATAGCTGTAGAGGTGGCTCAATGGTGAAAAGCATGCACTGCTTTTTCAAAATACCCCAGTTCAGTTGCCAGCACCCACATATATTGGCACACAGTCACCTGTAACTCCAAGTCTAAGGTATGTAATGCATCTGGCCTCATAAGGACCTGCATGTATACACCCACAAACACTTACCCATATACAAAATTGAAAACAAAAAGTAACAGCTGTCTAACTGAGCTTAAGACCCACTCAAAATGAGGAAAATAATACTTGGTACTGAAACTTAGCCATATTCTTGGGGCTAGTCTCACAGACATTACCAAAGAAAAAATATCTACCACTGCTACTTTGCTAGACCATCATAATTCTTTCTATATTATAAACAGCATTCATATGCCCACAGATATATGAGATATGACTTCTCTTCAAAGAAACCTCTCTTTACAGCAAATAGAAACCATTATGGAAAACCACCACTAGACATGAATCTGAGAAACAACAGATTTTGGAAAGCATCATAAATGTATGGCTCAGAGAACATATCTGAAGACTGTGAGAACCATAACACCAGGAACACTATCGTGAAATAGTTTCTAGCAGAAACGTCTGTTTAAACAGCTTTGGAAATAATGCCAATACCAATGCACATGTTAATATGGAAAGGCAAAATACAACAGGAGTACCACCCCTAGACAAAGTGCATAAGGCAATTTATAGCTACTGAAAGAAGATAACTAATCCTCTCTCTGAGATGAATTTCTTTATTTTTTGTTTAATTCAGAGTGGTGAATCTTGAAATCATACACATACAAACATCAAAAATGGTTACATTTATAAATACTTGTGCATACACATATATACTTGTGTGTGTGTGTGTGTGTGTGTGTGTGTGTGTGTGTGTGTGTGTGTGTGTGTGTAACCATAATAACCAAAGAAAAAGAGGCTGTTAGTTTTATGGGGAATATTTAGAGATTTGAAGGCAAGTACCTGAGAAGGGGAAAGAAAATGAGAAAGACATGTAATTCTATTTCACTTAAAAACGTATTTAAAAGTTGAAATACATATTAAGGTATATATTCTTCTTTGAAGCTAAACCATATTGAGATTTTAGATACTGGGAAATATTAAACTACATGAATTGTGAAAAATAAATAGCTGAAACATTTCTTCTGAAATCAATCTTATTTTTCTAGTGTTTATTTGTGCTTTTGAAATTCAGTGTTGGATTTGTTTTCTTAATACCCATACAAATGGTAACTGAATAATTTCCCTTAAACAAACATTGAATTAGGCACTGTTTAAATAAATAAATTTCCAACTTCTTTAATGATTTTCAGCAATCATCATGATGTTAATTATGTTTCTAGTGGCTACCACACATTGTACAATTACACTCATTGTAACCAGTGACCATTCAATTGTATTAATTTACTTTATATTTTAATCATTACAACTTAGCACATTTACCTATGTTTCTGATTTTGAGTAAAACCATGAGCTAACATCCATAGGCAAAAAAAAAAAAATCATACTTTCTTCCTAACCTATTTTGAGGCTTATACTGACTCCTTCCTTCATCTTTCTTTAAACTCAACCCATCTCTTATATATCTTCTTAGTGCTTAGTTTTATGAACCTGTAAAAAATTGTTAATACTAAATACCCATGATGTGTGTGGACTGGAGGGGTGATGAGAGGATGGCACTTGGAGCTAAAGTTACAAGTAGTTTTGACCTGCCCAAATTGAATACTGTGATTAGAATCCTGTACCCTCCATAAGCAGATAATTATGCTTATAAGAGAGCTGTTTTCCCCAGCCTCGGTGTACTTTCATACTCACTAACTCACTAACATTACTAACTAACAGTACTAACTTTGCTCCTTCTGTTAGAAATTCAATTGAAGTGAAGACATGTTTCAGCTATGTTTGCTTTTCACATAGTTCATGGAGGAAATGTATGCTAAATCATTTCCTAAACGTATAGCACACTGATTTTTGCTAATAACTCATAACACAGGATAAAATATCCAATATGTTATAATTAGGATTCATTATCTCTTTTGTCCTTTTATTAAAACATATCAATTTTATACCTTGACAGATACAGAGTGATAATTCCAGACATGTGTTGTTATTCCTTTTGTTTGAATATCTAAATTACCTACTTTATATTTATTTTACATTTTATCTCTACTTCTGAGTATTTGGTGCATGCCTTCAAAAAAATGTTACCATATCCAATTGTCATTTGCCTCTCTGATTCACTCTGAACTCTATAAACATATCCAATCCCAACTTCATGTTGATAACTGACTAAGTACATAGAGTATTGCTTATGATGTGCATGGGTGTGGGTCTATCCACTAGGGCATAGGAAACCTAGTAGAGTTTGCATCCTCACAAAGTAGTAATTCTCCATCTCCCAGCAACTATTTACGTCCTATAGCTCTTCAGCAAAGCATGGCCTGGAAAGCATCTATCTTATCCATGCAGGGGTTTTTGTTAGCTTGCTTGTATGTAGGTCTGCTTTAGTGAGCCAAGCTGAGGTGAAGTCATATGTGTAAAGAAGACAGCATTTCCATGAATTCTTCTAAATATACTGGCTATTATACTATTTCCTCTTGTTTCTCTGGATTATTTCTTTACTCTGGCATCATGGTTCTCTGTAGGCCTGAGAACTAAGCCTTTTTTCCCAGCATCTGACAATTCTGCATCTCTTCTGTCCACTACAAAAGTATTCCCTGACCAAGGCTGAAACAAGCCCAGAACTGACAATTTAAATGAACATAAGAAGGATTTTCTGATCACTAAAATTTACTTATTTTTCTTCTTTTAAAGGGGAACTTATATCACAATCTTTAAGACCGTATTCTACTTTACCTTGGAAATCATGTTTGAGACAACGCCCAGTTCAGCACATGGGCAATCTGAATAATCTCTACAATCTACTAAGATCAGAAGAATACAAAATAAATATTTTATTTATTTAAATAAATAAATGTTAAGTAAATAAACATTCCTCAATTTGCAAAAGAAGCCAATGGAGGCCTTAATTTTAGAAATGGCAGATTACATATTTTATTCAGACTCCTTAGACATAAAGAATTCATTGCACAGTTTGGACATCAATATTGTTCTCTAAGGGGAAAAGAGCTGAAGTTTATATTAAAAAGACTTATAGTCTGCCCTATATTGTAAATATCAAATACAACATGAGGTTTTCAGAGAGTTTTAAAATGCTTGTATTTCAGGAGGTGGACAATAAAGAAAAATGAGTATTATCAAGGTATTAGTGTGCACAGAAAACAAAATGTTCAATAAACATTATTAATTATATCTTGTTTTTCACTTTTTTATTTATGTAGGTAGTATATTTCAACTGATTTTTCTACTCCTTTAAGAGTAAAAGTATTTAAGATTATTATGAGGCTCAGCTGGAGTGACTGAGCTTGGTTCAGCTTGTTGATTTACACCAGATAGATTAAAATAAATTCTAATTTCTTGGTTTTTTATTATAAATTCCTTGATTTTTGATGGTTAAAATTGTCATATTCTTTATGGTTAAACATTAATGTAAATGAAACATCCAACAGACTGAAGTACTTAAAGAAATTTATTAAGCTGGTTATGGCATATAAAATTGAGAAGGTGAGTAAAATTTATGTCTGTATTTTTAAAGAAAATGTGATTCTTCATACAACAGAATGATAATGTGTTCTTAAAGAAGCCCTGCAGGCAGCTTCATGTTAAGCAAACTTACATTTGAAGCCTGTGTGATCTAGGTCAATGGAGTGACGTGACTTGCCTACAGGTGTAAAAGCTATTGGTAGATTAGGGATTAAATCGTGCTTTTAAACAGGATTAAGAATCAAACCTTTCAGACTCTCTATACATAAATTTACTGTGTTTAAAACATTCATCTGATTTCAGCCTTTTTATATTCTCATTCACTATCTTATTTTTAATTAATTTATTCTTGTTACATCTCAATGGTTATCCCATCCCTTGTATCCTCCCATTCTTCCCTCCCTCCCATTTTCCCCTTATTCCCCTTCCCTATGACTGTTCCTAAGGGGGATTACCTCCCCCTGTATATGCTCATAGGGTATCAAGTCTCTTCTCTGTAACCTGCTGTCCTTCCTCTGAGTACCACCAGCTCTCCCCATCCAGGGGATATGGTCAAATGTGAGGCACCAGAGTACGTGAGAAAGTCAAATCCCACTCTCCACTCAAGTGTGGAGACTGTTCTGACCATTGGCTAGATCTGGGTAGGCTTCTAAAGTTTACCAACAGTACTGTCCTTGGCTGGTGCCTTAGTTTGAGCGGGATCCCTGGGCCCAAATCTGCCTATCATAATGTTCTACTTGTAGGTTTCTAGGACACTCTGGTTCCTTCTACTTTGCTATTCTCCCATGCTTCTCTCATCTAGAGTACCAATAGGATGTCCTCCCCTCTGTCCCAGTTTCCTGGTAAGTGAAGGTTTCGTGGGACATGCCCCTTGGGATAGTATACAAGTGAGTATATACCATTTGAGTCTATCTGCTTCTGGGTTAACTCACTCATTATGATCTTTCTAGCTCAATCCATTTATCCACAAATTTCGAGAATTCCTTGTTTTTAATAGCTAAGTAGTATTCCATAGTGTATATGTACCACAGTTTCTTCACCCATTCTTCTACTGAGGGACACTTAGGCTGTTTCCATGATCTGGTTATTATGAATAAGGCTGCTATGAACATGGTTGAGCAAATTTTCTTGTTGTGTGCTGGAGCATCTTCTGGGTATATTCCAAGGAGTGGATTAGCTGGGTTTTGAGGAAGCCCTATTTCCAGTTTTCTGAGAAAGCACCAGATAGATTTACAAAGTGGCTGTACTAGTTTGCATTCCCACCAGTAATGAAGGATTGTTCCTCTCTCCCCACATACTCAACAAGAATGTGGTGTTGCTTGAATTTTGGATCTTAGCCATTCAGTTGTGTGTAAGATGGAATATCAGAGCTGTTTTGATTCGCATTTCCCTGATGACTAAGGAGGTTGAGCATTTCTTTAAGTGTTTCTCAGTCATTTGATATTCCTCTGATATTCCTCTGTTGAGAATTCTCTGTTTTGTTCCAAGCCCCATTTCTCAATTGGGTTATTTGGTTTGGTGGTGTTTAATTTCTTGAGTTCTTTATATATTTTGGATCTTAGACCTTTGTCAGATATAGGGTTGGTGAAGATCTTTTCCCAGTCTGTAGGCTGTCGCTTTGTTCTCTTGACAGTGTCTCCAGCCTTACAGAAGCTTCTCAGCCTCATGAGGTCCCATTTATTAATTCTTGACATTAAGACCTGTGCTGTTGGTGTTCTGGTCAGGAAGTTGTCTCCTGTGCCAATATGTTCCAGGCTCTTCCACACTTTTCTTTTAAGTGACTTAGTGTCTCTGGTTTTATGTTGAGGTCTTTAATCCACTTGGATTTGAGTTTTGTGCAAGATGACAAATATGGGTCCAGTTGCATTTTTTTTTCACATAGACATCCAGTTAGACCAGCACCATTTGTTGAAGATGCTATCCTTCTTCCAATGATTGAATTTGGCTTCTTTGTCAAAAATCAAGTGACCAAAATGGTGTGGATTCATATCTGGGTCTTCGATGAAAGTCCACTGATCAACCAGCCTGTTGCTGTGCCAGCACCATGCTCTTTTAATTACTTGTGCTTTATAGTATAGTTTGAGCTCAGGTACGGAGATTCCTCCGGAGCACATTTTATTGTACAAGACTGTTTTAGCTATTCTGGGTTTTATGTTTTTCCATATGAAGTTCAGAATTGAACTTTCAATGTCTTTAAAAAATTGTGTAGGTATTTTGATAGGGATTGCATTGAATCTGTAGATTGCTTTTGGTAGGATGGCTATTTTACTATGTTAATTCTCCTGATCCATGAGCAAGGAAGATCATTCCATCTTCTCATGTCATCTCCAATCTTTTTCTTCAGAGTTTTGAAATTTTTTTCAAACAAGTCCTTCACTTGCTTAGTTAGAGTAACTCCTAAATATTTCATATTGCTTGTGGCTAATGTGAAGGGTGTGGCTTTCCTAATTTCTTCCTCTGCAAGCTTGTCATTTGTGTATACGATGTCTACAGACTTTTTTGAGTTAATTTTGTATCCAGTCAATTTGCTGAAGTTGTTTCTGAGCTGTAGGGGTTCTCCGGTGGAATTTTGAGGGTCACTTATGTACACTATCATATCATCTACAAATAGGGAGAATTTGACTTCTTCCTTTCCCATTTGGATACCCTTGATCTCCTTTTGTTGTCCTATTGCTCTGGTTAGAACTTTGAGTACTATATTGAAGAGATTTGGAGACAGTGGGCAGCCTTGCCTTGTTCCGATTTTAGAGGAATTTCCTTGACTATCTCACGATTCACTTTGATTTTGGTTGTTGGCTTGATGTATATAGCCTTTATTATGTTGAGGAAAGTGACTTGTATCCCCGATCTATCTAAAACTTTAATCATGAATGGGTATTGGATTTTATCAAATGCTTTCTCTGCATCTAAAGAGATTATCATGTGGTTTTTTATTTTCAGTTTTTTTATATGGTGTATTACATTGATGGATTTCCGTATATTAAACCATCCCTGCATGCCTGGAATGAAGCCTACTTGGTCATGATGAATGATATTCTTTATGTGTTCTTGTATTCGTTTTACAAGAATTTTATTTAGTATTTTTGCATCGATGTTCATAAGAGAAATTGGTCTGAAATTCGCTTTCTTTGTTGAGTCTTTGTGAGGTTTAGGTATCAACGTGACAATGGCCTCATAGAATGAATTTGGTAATGTTTCATCCAATTCTATGTTTTGGAGTAGCTAGAAGAGTATCGGTATTAGCTCGCCTTTGAAGGTCTGGTAGAATTCTGCACTGAAACCATCTGGCCCTGGGCTTTTTTTGCTTGGGAGACTATCAATGATTGCTTCTATTTCTGTAGGGGAAATGGGACTATTTAGCTTGTTTATCTGTTCTTCACTCAACTTTAAGGGAAATTAATCAAGAAAATTGTCCATTTCCCTTAGATTTTCAAATTTTGTGGCATATATCCCTTCAAAGAAGGATCTTATGATTGTATTTCTTCAGTGTCTGTTGTTATGTCTCCCTTTTCATTTCTGATTTTGTTGATTTCAATACTGTCTCTCTGCCTTTTAGTTAGTTTGACTAACGGTCTTTCTATCTTGTTGATTTTCTCGAAGAACCAGCTCTTGGTTTTGTTGATTCTTTGGACTGTTTTCTTAGTTTCTAATTTGTTAATTTCAGCCCTGAGTTTGATTATTTCCAGATGTCTACTCCTTTTGGGTGTTTCTGCTTCTTTTTTTTTCCAGGGCTTCCAGTCGTTAAGATGCTTATGTACGATGTTTCCAATTTCTTTTAAAGGAACTTAGTGCTATGAATTTTCCTCTTAGCAATGCTTTCAATGTATCCCACAAATTTGGGTTCGGTGTTCCTTCATTTTCATTGAATTTCAGAAACTCCTCGATTTCTTTTTTTATTTCTTCCCTGACCCAGGTTCATTTAGCAGAGAGTTGTTTAGTTTCCACGTACGTGTATGCTTTTTGTTATTTCTGTTGTTGTTGAATTGCAGCCTAAGAGCATGGTGATCTGATAGGATACAAGGTATTATTTCAATCCTCTTGTATCTGTTGAGGCTTGCTTTGTGACCTACAATGTGATCAATTTTGGAGAAGGTTCCATGGGGTTCAGAGAAGAAGGTATATTCTTTCTTGTTTGGGTGAAAGTTTCTATAGATATCTGTTAGATCCATTTGACCCATGGCATTGGTTAATGATGTTATTTCTCGGCTTAGTTTCTGTTTCAATGATTTATCCTTCAGTGAGAGTGGGGTGTTGAAGTCTCCCACTATTATTGTTTGGGGATCGATGTGTGGTTTAAGCTTTTTTAGCAGATCTTTTACAAATGTGTGTGCCGTTGTATTGGGAGCATAGATGTTCAGAATTGTGATGTCATCTTGGTTCACTTTACCTTTGATGAGTATGAAGTACTCACCCATTTTGATTAATTTTGTTTGAAAGTCTATTTTGTTCGATATTAAAATGGCTATGCCTGCTTGTTTCTTGTGACCATTTGCTTGGAATTTTTTTTCAATCTTTTACCCTGAGGTAATGCCTATGAGATGTGTTTCTTGAATGCAGAAGAATGTTGGATCCTCTTTATGCACCCATTCACTTAGTATGTGTCTTTTTATTGGAGAATTGAGACCATTGATGTTGAGAGATATTAATGACCAGTGATTGTTAAGTGTATTAATTTAGATGTTGGTTCCAGTCGAGCTTTTGTGTAGTTGTGTTTTTGCCATGGTATAGTTATCTATTTCCTGAGTAGTTTTGGTTGTAGCTTGACCCTTTGGGATGGAGTTTTCCTTCTAGTACCTTCTGTAAAGCTGGATTTGTGGATAAATACTGTTTGAATATGTGTTTGTCATGGAATATTTTGTTTTCTCCATCAATGGTTATTGATAGTTTTGCTGGGTAAAGTAGTCTGGCCTGGCATCTGTGGTCTCTTGGGTTTGCAGGATCTCTGTCCAGGCTCTTCTGGCTTTTATGTTCTCTGTTGAGAAGTCAGGTGTAATTCTGATAGGTTTGCCATTAAATGTTATTTGGCCCTTTTCCCTTGCAGCTTTTAATATTTTTTCTTTGTTCTGTATGTTTTGTGTTTTGATTATTATGTGATGGGCAGTTTTTCTTTTCTGGTCAATTCTATTTGGTGTTCTTTTAGGCCTCTTGTATGTTTATAGGCATCTCTTTCTTTAGGTTGGGGAAATTTTCTTCTATGATTTTGTTGAGAATAGTTTCTTGACCTTGAAGACTGATATCTTCTCTTTCTTCAATGCCTGTTATCCTCAGATTTCTTCTTTTCATGGTGTCCTTTTTTTTGGATATTTCGTGTCAGGAGTTTTCCAGATTTGGCATTTTCCTTAATGCTTGTTTCAAGATCTGTGATTGTATCTTCTAGACCTGAGATTCGTTCTTCCATCTCTTGGATTCTGTTAGAAAAGCTCACCTCTTTGTTGCTTGCCTTTTCTCTGAGGACTCAAATTCTCGTTTTTCTTCTGTCTGTGTTTTTATCATTGAATCCATTTTCGTCTTCAGATCATGATATGATTTTTTTTATTTCTTTCATCTGATTGTTTTTATATTCCTGAGTTATTTCCATTGCCTCTTTATAGGTCTTCAGAGCTTGAACCATTTATTTATTTCTTCCATCTGGTTGTTTGCATTTTCCTGAAATTTTTCCAATTCCACTCTATGTACTTCTTTTATGTCTCTCACATGTTTGGCTGCGTCTTCCTGCATTTGATTACGAATTTTATTTTTTCCTCCATTAATATCCTCATTACTAAGGATTTGAGGTCATTTTCTTGTATTTCCATTGTGTTTGAGTTCTCTGGGTTGTTTTCTTTGGGATAGCTGGAAACTGGAGACACCATGTTGTTTTTGAGGTTTTTGCGTATGCTTTTATACTGTTCTTTATACATCTTGCCATCTTTGTTTTTGTAGGGGGGAGGGAATCTGATGATAGATTCACTTGTTTTCTCATGATTTCTGTAGGCTGGAAGTTCTGATACTTCACTGGTGTGGATGGCAGGAGGTTAGCCCTGTCGTTTTGGACTCTCACAGCCAGTGATCCTCAGCTCCCCTGTTCTGTGAGTCCTGCAATCGTTCTGGGTCTCTGGATGAGCGTTGGGTCAGGCCAAGGTATCCACAGCCTTCTGTGTTCCCTGCCAAGTCCAGCCAGGGACACTGGGCCCAAACTACATGCCAAGCTCAGTTAGATTCTCAGGGCCTGAACCATCTGCCAAGCTCATCTAGGGATTCTGGGACTAAAATGCACACAGGGTCCAGCCAGAATTTTTGAGCTGGGACTGCACACCAAGCTCAGTGAGTGTCTTTTGGCCCTAAGTGCGTGCTGTGGTCATTTATTGACTCAGGGCCCAAAACCGTCCTCCAAGCTCAGCCAGAAATTCTGGATTCAAACTGCACACTGTGTCCAACCAGTGTCTTAGAGCCAGAACTGTGCCAAAAGCTCCTCTAGAGTCTCTGGGCCCAATCTGTCTGCCAAGCACAGTTAGGGACTCTGGCCCCAAATTGCTCGCCGAGCTCCACCCGAATCCCTGGGGCTGAATTGTGCACCGAGATCAGCCAGGGACTCAGGACTCATGCTGCACTCTGAATTCAGCCCAGGACTCCGGGTCTATACAGCTTGGATAGTCCAGCCAGAGTCTTGGAGCCACCGAGTCTGTGTGCACAGCTCAACTAGAGTCTCTGGGCCCAATTTGCCTGGCAAGTCCAGCTAGGGCCTCTGGGCTGAATCTGCGTGTTGACATCAGCCTGCATCAGTGCCCCAGAACTGCCCGCTGAGCTGAGCTAGTGTCTTCTGCAGAACTGCTCATTGAGGTAAGCTAATGCCTCCTGTGGAACTGAGCGCTCAGCCCAGCCTGTGAATTGCTTGCTGCGCTGAACCAGCATCTCCACGGCACTACGTACTGAGCCAAACCCAGGACTCTGGGGCCGAACTTTCCACAGAGTCCAGTTTGGGTCACAAGGCACCACGCGACCCAAATCTTGTCCAGAGTCTCCTCTCCCACAGCAACTCCCACCGGCCTCCACCCAATCACCTCCACCAGAAGGCTCAGAGCTGCAAACCTCAGCCACTGCCGCTGGTGCTGCTGCCTCTGCCACTGCTGCTCTGATCTGAGAAAATCCATGCTTCTCCCATGTGCAGGGGCACACAGGTCCTCTGCACCCTGTCCCTCTGAACCGTGGAGTATTCCTGCTGCCGTAGTGTGGGGATCTTAGTGTTCCTGGCTCAGAAATCTGTGCAATTATCTGAATTGTTCACTGCAGCTTCCAAACACGGTCCACACTGCTCACCGCCATCTTGGATCCTCATCTTTCACTTTTTATTCTATGGAGTACACCAATCCATTTTTTGAAATACTTTTTTTTGGGGGGGGAGGTAAAACAAATTTGATCTTGGCTACAGTCATTTTAAGGGATTCTTGTCCTGAGTGGTTGCTAGTCCATGACTAGTTTGTGGACTATACACTGGAGTCTGAGTTAAGTCTTAGTCCCTTGGAGTTCTCTTTTCTACTTGTAGACAGCCCACACTGTTCCACTATCTATCTACAGAGACAAAACCCATATCTCCAGACTTACCTGCTCCCAGAAACCCTGTGTCCCACCATATGGGGTGTGTTCCAAAATGTGATTATCATGTATGTCACTTCAGATCTCCTGCCTTTCAAAAGTTATTGTGACAAGACCATAATAATGAGTTTGTCTTTATTGATGGTCACAGAAGGGAAAATTCTCCAGAGCAAATCCATTTTTATTCAATGAGTACAAGTATTGGTGTGATCTGAAGCATGATCTGTATATACAAGATTGAATGACTAGTGGGGGAATTCTATTGTTGATGTCATTAAGTATTTGTGTTTGTTATGATTTATTTTTCAATTATTAAGGTACACAGTATTAAGTTTCATTTTGGCATTATCAAAAAAATTGTTTTTATTAATTCTCCTGGCTTGTCTTCTATCCCATCTATCTGAACCACTTATCTACTTCCTCCTACCTCTCATAGCCTTCTGTCCTTTTTGTTGTGTCTGTCATCATCTCCCATGTTCCAAAACACCTCTCTTCAACCCATCATTATCTCTTTTCTAGTTTCACAACCTATAATCACATTTAATGTGGAAAATTTAACACATTCCAATCTTGCAATAAATCTAACAAAGGCATTTCTGGCAAGAATGTACGAGGACAGCAGTGTAACCTGTACAGTTTATTTAACACTTGCTAAGATCATTTTGTAATTGTGCATTCCAAGGGTGTTTGTGCTAGTTTACCACGAGGTTTCCCTTGGCTTCTAATAGGAATAGGAAACAATCTTGGAATATTTTCCCATGGAATAAAGTTTGAGAGAAGAAAAAGAAATTAAGTTATATAAAAGCAACTTAGGTTGGACATTTTAACTGATCATAATAAACTTAGTCAACATTAATAGAAGTGTAATTGCCATATCAATTAAAACATTTGCTCTTCTATGCTTTGTACTGACAATCTTATACTTTTAGGCAGCTTGAGTGAGAAGTGTATTGAATTTACCAAAATCCCACATGTCGGTATTGGGTTTATACTTAAGACCACAAAGAAATAGTTGTTCTTATAACAGCATACAGTTTCTATCCAATGGCCATGAATATATGCATTTGAAAGAGTGATAAAAAGTTTTAAATTAGTTTATTCCTGAATATTTTCTAAAGTATATTATCTACTTAGTAGCTAACAAGATGAGACTTTAGACAAATGGAACAAACAATCTTGGTATCCTAAAGAATTTGCTTTAGATTTTGATTTTGGTATTGAGCCATTGACTATTTAAAGAGACACTACATGTACGTTATTGTAAATTTTTTCTATGATTTTGAAAACATGCATGTCCTCATATAATTCTGAATCCTTTTCCTAGAACACTGAGCAAGAATTGTTATCTTTAGTAGTAATATGTAGATTTTGATGTATTAAAACCTTATTTGAGGTTCTTTAATGCCTCTAACTCCCTTCTAAACCACCAACCTAGGTAGGGAAGAAAGAAAGTTAGTAGAGACAGGGTATGTAAACATTTTTAGACTAAGTTCCTTGGGTGATTCCACTCTTCAAGCCAGAGCAATAAGACAACAAAAGGAGATCAAGGAAATCCAAATGGGAAAGGAGGAAGTCAAATTATCCCTATTTGGAGATGATATGATAGTGTACATAAGTGACCCCCAAAATTCTACCAGATAACACCTACAGCTGATAAACTCCTTAAGCAAATTGGTTGGAAACAAAATTAACTCAAAAAACTCAGTAGCCTTCTTATATACAAATGTCATTCATGCAGAGGAAGAAATTAGGAAAACTATACACTTCACATTAACCAAAAGTGAAATAAAATATTTAGGAGATACGCTAACCAAGCAAGTGAAAAACTTGTTTGAAAAAAATTTCAAAACTCTGAAGAAAGAGATAGAAGAAGACATGAGAAGATGAAATGATCTTCCTTGCTCATGTATCAGGAAAATTAATATATTGAAAATGGCCATCTTAACAAAAGCAATTTACAGAATCAATGTAATCCTTAATAAAATGCCTGCACAATTTTGTAAAGACATTGAAAGGTCAATTTTCAACTTCATATGAAAAACAAAAAACACAGAATAGCTAAAACAATCTTGCACAATAAAACATCCTCTGGAGGACTCTCCATACCTGATCTCAAGCTGTACTATAAACTAACAGTAATTAAAACAGCATGGTACTGGCACAACAATAGGCTGGTTGATCAGTGGAATCGAATTAAAGACCCAGAAATAAATCTGCACACATATGGTCACTTGATTTTTGACAAAGAAGCCAAATTTATTCAGTGGAAAAAAGGATAGCATCTTTAACAAATGGTGCTGGGCTAACTGGATGTCTTCATGTAAAAAAATGCAATTGTAACCATATTTGTTAACTTGCACAAAACTCAAATCCAAGTGGATCAAAAACCTCAACATATAAACAGATACACTAAATCAGTGAGAGCAAAAAGTGGAGGAGAGCCTGGAACACATTGGCACAGGAGACAACCTCCTGAACAGAACACCAACAGCCCAGGCCTTAAGGTCATTAACTAATAAATGAGACCTCATGAGGCTGAGACGCTTCTGTAAGGCAGGAGACACGGTCAAGAGAACAAAGTGACAGCCTACAGACTGGGAAAACATCTTCACCAACCCTGCATCTGACAAGGGGCTAATATCAAAAATATATAAAGAACTGAGGAAATTAAATACCACCAAACCAAATAAAGCAATTGAGAAATGGGGCTCAGACTAAACAGAGAATTCTCAACAGTAATATCAAATGGTTGAGAAACACTTAAAGAAATGCTCAACCTCCTTAGTAATCAGGGAAATGCACATCAAAACAACTCTGAGATTCCATCTTACCACCATCAGAATGGCTAAGATAAAAAATTCAAGTGACAGCACATGTTGGAGAGGATGTGGAGAGAGAGGAACACTCCTTAATTGCTGGTGGGAATGCAAACTAGTACAGCACTATCTCAGAAAACTGGTAATAAGGCTTTCTCAAGACCTAGCTATTCCACTCCTTGTAATATACCCAGAAGATGCTCCAGCACTCAACAAGAACATTTGCTCAACCATGTTCATAGCATGGGAGAATGGGGAAATAGAAGGATCCAGAAGGTCCTAGAAACCTACAAGAACATTATGATAGGTGGATCTGGGCCCAGGAGTCCTGCTCAAACTATGGCACCAGCGAAGGACAATATATGCTATATACTTCGAAGCCCTACCCAGATCTAGCCAAAGGACAGGACATTCTTCACAGTTGAGTCGAGATTGGGACTGACTTTCACATGAACTCTGGTGCCCCATATTTGACTACATCCCCTGAATGGGGAGACCTGGTGGCACTCAGAGGAAGGATAGCAAGTTACCAAGAAGAGACTTGATACCCTATGACCATATACAGGGGGAAGAGGTCCCCTCATGCACAGTCATAGGGGAGGGATGTAAGGGGAAAATGGGAGGGAGGGAGGAATGGGAGGATACAAGGGATGGGGTAACAATTGAGATGTAATATGAGTAAATTAATAAAATACATTTTTAAAAAATCTCAAATAGCATTTTAATTGCATGAAATTCTGTTTTACATAGTTAATTTCATTTCTGAATTTTGTGAATATTACACCAACAAGTACAAGAAAATGTGTTACTTTTTAAAAGTTAATTTTATCTAAATTAATAGTCAGTCCTTAGAATAAAATTTCAAAGGAGCCACTGTTAAATTTGAGTACAACCAAAAGAGTGGAGACTGCTGATATTTTATTGAGGAAACAAAGTCAAATACATGTTATACTAAGATCCTTTTTGTTTTGAAAATAAAATAAACATCTAAAATGACGAGATGGTATGTGTGGTGTGTGTGTGTGTGTGTGTATGTGTGTGTGTGTGTGTGTGTGTCACAATGCTTGATTATGACTGAATAAGCAAAGCAATACTATAGAAACATCCAACTCAAAATAAAAAAAAAGTTAGTTGAGAGTGAAAAGAGGAAGAGAAGAATTTACATTTTAATCTGTATATGTTTTAAATACAAAAACCGAAAAGTGAGAGGATCATTGGAATATTTCTCAGTTTTTGTCTGTTTATCATGTTAATAAGACACTATATTAAGATGAGTTTGTTTCTGAAGAAAGAATATGAACTAGGAAAGGGGTATATGCATTCTCCATCTTTTGTATATTAAACACTCACTGATGAAATACAGTCTAATGCTGAGCTACAGTGTGAAATATGGCTGTCTCCAAATGTTTTGAGAGCTTACAGTTAAATAATAAATTACACTCATTATATAATGCTTCAAAACAGTGGATATGGTCTTGTTGAGAGATTTAAGAATTTACCAAGAGTAAAGTTAAATTTCAACTGATCTACCACTCAGTCTCCGATTGGCAAAGATGTCATTTGTTCATCTTTCAGGTATGTCATAATCAAGTGAAAATTGCTATTGTAGATCTAATTAAAATCTGAAATAATACCAACACTACTATTTTGCACAGTATGATAATATCTATGTTCTTTCATATAAAACATCACCAAGAAACAAAACAATGCATACAGAGAGATTCAGATAACGTACCACACATTACATTAAGAATAAGTTAATAAAGAAAATGTCAAGCTTTACAAGGACCTTGTGGTAAAGTTAGAAGAACAGAAACAAATAGATAATTTTTCATAATATAATCATTGTTGAGGGAGAATTATATACAAAAGTGTTATGCAATGACAAATTCTTGGCATGTAGTGATTTTTTATACTACATAGTATTCATATTTATTTTTTTAAATATCCAGTTTCAGAGACATATCTGCATATGAAAATAAAATCTATTACAATATGACCTTTACTTTTGAGCATGATCTGTTATTTAATATCTCCCAATTATTATATTTAAAAATAGGTTGCTGTAGCATACTGAATAATTCAAATAAACACATTATAAGTTGAGAAATGCTTAAGAATCAGAAAAAAATTAAAAGTCTTTTGAATAGGGTGAAAAGTTTTAATGCAAGGTAATTGCAAAGGAGGCAATGATGAAACTTCAACTTTGAGTGAGATTAAATTATACAAATGATTTCAACAGCAGTGGGTGTGAGGTATTTGTCTTGATGGGATGCTGTTGCAAAACTCATTTATTGGTTTTACAAATCAATAAATTAGGATCAAAAGATGTGCAGTTTTGCTAGAAACAAGTGAAAGATGTTTTATAGATAGAGGTCAATATCATGGCTCATTCTCACTATTAGGAGCTGCTCAGTGCTACTTCTTTCTCCTACTCTACTCTAAAAGAAAATAGATGTAGGACACACATCAAAATACAAATGTCTGAATAATTAAAGATGACATTCAAAACAGAGTGAAGACATGCAAAGTCTAACATATGTGGTGGTTAAGGACATATACATGGAGTCTATTCTACACATTCCTTTTTTCATAGCTTGTTCTCTTCTCTCCTCTGATGTAGTTACATGAGAAACATAGAAACATCTGTGCCATGTGCAGCATCAGTAACTTAGCCTAGTTTCTCATTTTAGCACACCATATGGTAGCTCAGAAGGAAACCCAAATTTTCCCCATGATATTATTATCATTTATTTAGAATTGTATTTACTCAAAATATGCCAAAAGTGAAACAATTAAATTTTATTAGTTATTTTACTATTGTTTTCAGTCATTAGCTTTCAAAGATGAGACACCCATCCATGCATATGCCTTCTGGAGGGCCTTACAGGGTGTCTGAGCCCCTAGAACTCTATTCTGAGTCAAATTTTTGAGGAGATATAAACATTTACTCACTCCAGATAGGATTTGAAAATAGACCAAAGTATGGATACCATCAAAGTCCAATTTGGCAAGGGGTTTAAGTCATTTCTGATGCATAAAAGGCAGATGCCTAAAAGACTAATTTTATGCAGATGAATGTCTCATCAATAGGCTTTTGAATAACAGGAAAGATAGAATGGAGCACATGAAATTAAAGTGATCCTGGTTTAAGATAAGTTTCTCTGATCTTTTATGTTGTTCCAGAATTGAAACATTTTGATGATAATAGCAGAGCTCTTTCTAATGATAAAAATTTCAAATGAGTGGCATTCATTTGTCATGTTCATATGAAGTTTGACTAAAAGATTATTTTCATATGTATAGTGCTGTATCTGTGCTGTTTTCTTTATGTGGCTTGAATAAATATCTCTTAAAAGCCTGATAGGACAAGAGAAAATATATCAATCCTTTATTGATACATCATTATTTAACTATGCATCACAATAAGTGTTATGGATAACTATGGAACCATACATTTAAATTAGTTGCACCCCTTATGGAATGGTATTCCTTATATCAAATTAAAATGTTGACTATTATATATATTACTCAGACATTGTATTTATCAAATGTAACTTTGTTTTTATATTGATTTATCAAATGTAACTTTGTGAGATACTCTAGGAAATTCCTCTAAAATCGGGAAAAAGGCAAGGCTGCCCATTCTCTCCATATCTCTTCAATATAGTACTCGAAGTTCTAGCCAGAGCAATAAGACAACAAAAGGAGATCAAGGGTATCCAAATGGGAAAGGAGGAAGTCAAACTCTCTCTTTTTGCAGATGATATGATAGTGTACATAAGTGACCCTCAAAATTCCACCAGAGAACTCCTACAGCTGATAAATACTTTCAGCAATTTGGCTCGATACAAAATTAACTCCAAAAAGTCTGTAGCCTTCCTATACACAAATGACAAGCTTGCCGAGGAAGAAATTAGGAAAGCCACACTTTTCACATTAGCCACAAGCAATATAAAATATCTAGGAGTTACTTTAACTAAGCAAGTGAAGGACTTGTTTGAAAAAAATTTCAAAACTCTGAAGAAGGAGTTTTTATATTCAAAAAACATATATGTGCACATCCCACACACACACACACACACACACACACACACACACAATGATCCTAAAGAATCAAACACATCTAGCAATAAATAATTCATCACTGCCAATGAAGTTCATGTTTCTACGTTATGGCACTCAGAGGAAGGATAGCAGGCTATCAAGAAGAGACTTGATACCCTATGAGGATATAAAGGGGGAGGACGTCCCCCTCAGTCACAGTTATAGGGGAGGGGAGTAAGGGGAAAATGGGAGGGAGGGAGGAATGGGAGGGTACAAGGGATGGGATAACCATTGAGATCTAATAAGAATAAATTAGTAAAATAAAATTTTAAAAATTTTTTTAAAAAGTAAATAACCCTGTATAGCACAAGAGAGAAACCCAACAGCTAAACCAATTTGCCTTAAAGTAAATGGGGCATTGCTTCCTTAAAATAAATAAAATAAAATCTCATGGTTTTAATTAAATCACTAATGTAAAAGTAGCTTTATTATCTTGGTTCACTTGTTACGTGGGAAGCTAATTCCCTCCTCCTGCTAACCTAGACATAGTCCTGGAAGGTTCTAGCCTCCATACAATCTAATCTAGGCCAAGAATGATTCAGCCTCACGTTTTGTTTTGTTTTGTTTTGTTTTGTTTTGTTTTGTTTTCAGACAGGGTCTCTCTGTGTTAGCCTTGGCTGTCCTGCACTCACTTTGTAAACCAGGCTGGCCTCGAACTCACAGAGATCTGCCTGCCTCTGCCTCCTGATTGCTGGGATTAAAGGCTTGTGCCACCATGACTGGCTTCAGCCTCACTCTTATTTGTTCTTTCTGAGTTCTGAGATGGATGTTCAACACAGTTGTTCTGGCTGAAACTTTCCTCCCAGCGGATTTACTTAATCTGGATTCTCTCTTGGCCCAGAACTGCTCTGTTTAGCCTCAAACTAACTCATTAATCTGCTCTATTCTGGATTCTTCCCATTTTCTGGTCTGTTCCACCTTCACATGAGTTCTCTCTGTGAAACCCATCTCTCTACTACTGTTCTGATATGGCTGCTTCCTCTCTCTGTAAAACTGCCATTTAAGGAGCTTCCCTTTCCTCTTTCTTCTCATAAGAGTTGGACACATCCTAGTCTGTCAAATCTTCTCTAATTTTTCACCTTTTCTGCCACTCAGTTAGACATAACTTTCAAATGTGTGTGCTTCCTCTTATAAAACAAAACAAAACAAAACAAATGAACAAACTTTTCCTTCCTTTGTGATTAAGGGAATTTACTACCATGCCTGTATCTAATCTTTTCTCCACCTGATACTTGCTCTATACAGGCTAGCCTTTAACTAAGATCTGTTTGCCTCTGTCTCCTGGATTAAAGATTAAATATGTGTTTGTAACCCAGGTGGATCACACAGACCTAGAAGATATTTAGATGTGATTTCTTGCCAGCCAGATCACATAGACTAGGGAGGTATTTAGATGTGTCATCTTTTACCAGAACAGTCATGTTTTGAATTGACATTCCTCTACAAATTTATCCAGGTTTTCAGTGATTTTTTTAGATTCTGCTAAAATATACATACTATAAAGTTATTATTTTTAACTAATATAAAGTCTCCTATTCAGTGATGTTCAATACAATCCAAATATTGTACAGTTATCATCTCCATCCATCTCTGATACTCTTATCTTCTAAAACTAACAAAGTAATTAACAAATGAAAAAATACACAATATTTTATTCTTCTTGCAATTGACTTACCTCACTGAATTGAAGGTCTTTATATATATATATTAGAGCTTATGTCCTAATTCCTTCCCTTTAAGGCTAGATAACATTCTATTATATATGGCGATTGCGTATTCCTTCCTGTTTCATTGGTCTATAAATATGTGTGTTGGGTTATAATTTTAGCTTTTGTAAATCAAGCTAGTATGAACACGAGTATGAAAAGACATTTTGAAGGACTTTGACCTTGCTTTCAATTTTGAGGGGCATATGCCTAGAAGTGGAACTGCTGTGTCATGGTAGTCTGTTTACAAATTTTATTTTTATTTTTGTTATTCTCATCATTTTGACCAAAAAATTTTGTTTTTCTCATTAACTTCCATAAAAACATATTATATTGTATATCTATTCTGGCTTTTTGTCTAATTTTTTGTTTTTGCTCTTCTTGTTTTTATACTTTGAACCCTCAAATTTTAAAAAGAGGAAAAAAAGCAGAAACATCTCTAAAATTACACTTAACTCTCAATCATATTGTCATGCTGACAATTGATGGGCAATATCATAAGTCCTTATGGTCTGATTACTTAGACAATGGTATCCACATTTACAAACATTGTTAGTATACTTTATTTATGATATACTAAAATTAGTGAAGGTTTCTTTCTTTGCTGGTTAGACTTTGGTGATTTTCTTGAAAGCAATGTGTCACAGGTATCAGAATACCAAAGGAAGAGACCATTCAAATTTCTTTTCTGGAGACAAAAGGGCAGCAAATGGATGCCACCTGAGCTACACTGTGAGTTTAAATGTAATCTGGGAATAAAACCTTGCCCTTCAAATTCACACTCACAAAAGCACAAAACAGGTTTTGTTCTTCTCTTTACTCACTGCTTAGTGGCAAAATTAAAAAACAGTGTCAATAACACATAATTGGTTGAATTCATTAAAATAAAGAAACAGACCAAACTATACATCAGATTAAATCCAAAAAAATCAACAGGTAAAACAGGTTTCAAACAGAAATTTTTTAATTGTAAATTTCATTGTTTTTTTGATGTATTGGAATTATTATTACATATGAAAGCAATTTCTAACTTTCATGTAACTTTTCACACTCAGCTCCTAATATATTTGATGAAGTATCTGAAATCACTGTGCAATCTTATAAGAAATTATATCCTCAAAAAGGGTCTTACTTTAGCTAAACTCTGACAGCTAGGATGTAAATCGTTGCAGTTACTATGAGAACTCAAAAACAAACAATCAAACAAACAAAAACAAACAAACAACAAAAACCCTAAAGACAAAACACAGCTCTCTATCAGCTATAGAGCGCAAAGACAACATACAACAATGATTTTGTAGAAGGATAGAGGGAAATTGAAACTATGATTTTCAAGAAAGAGAAAAGAAATGTAAATCTTTGTGTAAAGCAAATGGAGCCAGGCACAAAAGATGAATATCTGTTCTACTTTGGTTTCTGTTGCTGTGAATAAAATACTGAAGAAGGGGGTGGAGTGATGGCTTAGCGGTTAAGAACACTGACCATTCTTCCAGAGGTCCTGAGCTCAATTTTCATCAACCACATGGTGTCTCAAAACCATCCATAATAGGATCTTATGCCTTCTACTGGTGTGTAGTCACACATGCATACAGAACACCCAAACATGCATAAATAAATTAATCTTTATAAATTACATACTGAACAATATGTAGGTGAGCCAGTAGCTGAAAGAAATGCAAGGATTGATGCCTATATGTCATTAAGGAATACAATGTTTTGATGCTGTTATTGAGGAGCACTCCAAATACTGTGAGTCCTCCTGGTAGAGACCCTATCTGCCTTCCAATATTAAAGAATATCTTAAGAAAGTAACTTTCTTTTCTAGTCTCTTCTTTTTTTTTTAAAAAATACGTATATACTTTGTCTGGATAGAAAGAATTCACACTGAAATGATGTATGAATGCATGGAAGTGTGGAGACACAGAAGAAAAGATTACAAAGAATACTCAGTGAAACAGTGTTAGAGAAAATGTTCAGAGTGTAGGAGAACACAGCAGGAGAATGCTAGTTGACAAGGCACAGAAGCACTTACTAGAAACTCATTGCCAATGGACATAAAACACAGCACTTGAATTTTGTGGAGGATATTAGGATACCACATTCAGTGAAAGAAATGCTTAAAATCATAGTCCAGTCCTTCATTGTATCATGAAGGCTAGGTTTTTGTTCTCAAGATTATTCTTAGAGATCAGGAGAAGACCCATTATAGACTGTCACCTGTGTGGTGGTAAGGCCACACTCTAAGGACAGAAGCAAGTATTTACATCTAATTGATATGTTGTAGGTGGAACCTTGATTAAGTTTTAGGGGAGAAATATATCTTGGTTCCATTGAAACTAATTTTGCAGTAAACATTCAGCCTTAATTTTAAACATTTAGATTATAGAGTCTCTATATTGCTGAAGAACAAAACTAAACTCCACAAGCAGGAAGCACTAAACCCTATTGTGCAAGACTTCTTTCTTTTATCAACTCTATCCTCTGTGATCTTTACTCTCCAAAACTCTATCTCACATGATATCTACACTCTATGATATGTATCTTTCATGACACCTAACTCCCAAGTCATCTATCCTTATATCTCCTATAACCTCTATCCTCTGTGACATCTACTCAAGTTGACTTCTATCCAGCATGACCTTTATCATCCAAGACCTCTGTTTCCCACATTTTTATGTCCCCAAATCTCTATCATTCAATCCCTTGTCACCCCTATTACCCATAGTCTTGGTCTCCAAACACCTTTATTCTCTATGGCTTCTATACCCCATGATCACTAGCTTTTATGACATATATCTCCATGACCTCTATCCTCCCTGTCATCTATCCTTTATGACGTCTTTTTAGCTCAGTAGCAACATTGTCATTGTTATTCAAGCTTCACTAATATTGTGACAATTCCTGAAAGTAGGAGATTATTTTCTTAGTCTCTGTGCCACTGAAGACTCTGTCTTTATGTGTAGATTTTTTCCTCACATAGTTATCATTGTAATTAGTGTGATAATGTAAAGTCTATTGAATTAGTTTCCATGTTTCCCCTCTCTGGTACATAATAAACACAAATAATAACTTCAGTAAATAAACAAGTAAGTAAATTATGTATAAAGCAGTATATTGGTATGATTTTACATAATAATGGTTGTCATTTGGTAGACATTTGTTTCAGTCTTTCTCCAAGTTGGTGAGATAGACTTTAAAATAGAATCATTACTCACATACACTGTAGATCTTTTTCTCAAACATAATGGATAGAGAACAACTCAATCTTCATAATTTTACAAACCTATATGAAATTTGACATTAAAATACCTTCTAATTTTGAATTTGTTTGTAAATTATTGAAAACTCACATTCTTAGATTAACAGACATACATTCTTTATCAAATGTAAAAATGAAGCCCTGATCTGTGTTATAACAGTGGAAAAGAAGATGCTGAATTAATTTTTTCTTGACAACTGATCTCATAATCTTCACCACTGTGCACAAGAAAATTTTGTCTGATCATGACCACAAAAATGAGGCTCAAAAACATCAAAGTTAATGTCATTACTGTATATTAAAAGATTACCTCACCATTAAATGAATTCTTTTGTTCTCTTTCTGACCACCTTGATGAATAAATCAGGATAATGACATTCTCATTATTTTAGAAGCACATTTGCATCCATAATGAAAGAGTCCCTAAAGGGCACAGACACCATAGAAGCAACTGTCTGAATTAATTAAAATTGTTTTCCTGATTAGATACAAATTGCAAGTATCAATGACATATCAGAGAAAGTTTCTCTCTTTTCATAAGGCACAAAAACCAACTCTTTTTACAAAAAAAGTCTTATAAATTTAAACTTCAAAAAACAAATTAGAAATTCCCACATATTTCTGTATTTAAAAAAAACATCAGTGTCTTATTGGTGACAGAAATAATATTTTTGGAAGTCTTTTTGGGGTTGTTAATTTAGTGAAATAAATAAAGATGTCTGAAAGATAAATATACATACTTTTTTTCTTCATATATATATATTTCAAAAAGAAAACATTGGTTTCATATTCTTTTTTAAATTATTATTTAAATTAAATTATTATTCAAACAATGTATTTTATTTCATGTGTATGAGTGTTTAACCTGCATATGTGTAAAACACTCATATATATGACATAAAAATAAATAATTAAAAATTTTAATCAAAGAGCACCACTTGTGTTCTTGATGCCAATGGATACAACAATAGGATGTCAAATCTCCTGGAACTACAATTTTAGCAGGTTGTAAGTTGCCCAGAGGGTTCTGGGAAGAAATTAGGTCTTCTGTAAGAGCAGCATTTTTTCTGAGCAAGTGAGCCATTTCAGAAGCCCTGGATTTAGTATTCTTGATCTAAGATTTGTTATAAAAAACTCACATGATAATAATTTATTGTTATTTTAATTAATACATATTTACAAATATAAAATATAATTTTACAAACTTCAATTTCAGTAGGCAATCAAACAGTTCTCAGTCAGAAAGGATGTTTTCCTGGGTGCAAATCAATTAAAATAAACTACTTTAAGGTATTTACTAGAGCCACTAAAATATGAATTCTCTTGAAATTATTATATCTTTCCAATTATTTCCTAATTCGATTTTCCAAAAATGACAAGACCTGTTTGTGAAAGTAACTTTAGTAGAAAAAAGAGAGGAATAAAATAAAACTGTGTGTCATTGTTTGTCTAATGTTATGGGCTTACCTTATTTCAATCTACTGTTACTCTGAGAATTTTTATCTCAGTGAGCAAGATGAATGCAGATTCAGACCAAATACCTCATTGTATCATCAATGATAACTTACAAATACATCACTTTGGAACAGAAAGTATGGAATATTGTGAAAGGTCCAGCGATATTTTCTGTGCAGTCCTGCCTTCTTAATACACACAGTAATTTGTTTTCTCCTCCTCTGACCACATTCAGAATGAGTAATAAAAAAAATCTGGTCACATGAAAAAGTATACTTTATTTGATCCTTTTAATATTTTCTTACAATGAAAAAGTGAAGAGCAGTGGAATATATGTGTATGTCTTTGGGATGCTCCTTGAGCTAAATTCTGGTTTTACTACACATACGCAAGTTCTTTAGTTATAAATCATACTCTTATGTGTTATAAACTCAACTCCGACAATTCATCAGACTAGCTACTTTCTTCTCTTTTGTAATTTTCTGTTCACAAAATTTGCAGTAAGTATGATTCAGTCAGAATGTCAAGATTATGCATATCACCACAACAAATAATGAAAACAATCAACTCTTAAAACTTGAAAGAATTAGTGAATACAGTTACCATAATTACAGAGGGTCATTGGAATCTGTTCAAAAGAATAACAGGCAAGAGTCAGCAAGGAAGGTAAAATTATTTAATTCATTGGAGTAGCTGTGTATTACAGGGCCTTATACAAATTTTACCTCAGACTCATTGTACTAGAGAATACCCGATGATATTGGGCTCAGAAGTTAGGAAAACATTATAGCGCTTACACACTAGTTCCTAGCACTTACATGGTGGCTCCTAGTCCTTTTCTACTCCATTTCCACATGTTCCTACTCCATTTCTGGTTTTCTCAGACACAGACACATAAACACATGTTTAAAAAAATACTAATGCACATAAAAATAAAGACAGTTTTTTCTAAGGAAGAGCACACCAATTGCTTGTCTACTTACCAAATGATCAGCCATTAAAAACATACATGTGATTAACATTATGCAGACTGAGCAGGTTATCTTCAAGAATATATATGTATATCCATATATACATGTTAAAACAATGAATAATAAACTAAACCCATGACAAAATCAAAGAGAATTATATGGAGAGAAAGGTGTTGGATTAAGTAAAGGAAAAAGGAAAAGTAACTATATTATGTCAAAATTTTAAAAAATAAGTAAAAACACACAAATTGTAAATTCATTTTTATTTTTAAAAATGTTAATTTTTTTATTTTTCATATACATTTATATTAATGCACATATATACAATAAACTACCAATAACAGAAAGAACCATGAAACAATCAAGAGTTATATAAATGTTACATAATTAGTGTTTTGGCTATTTGTATTTAGCAGCCTTGAAGAAAACATCTTTCCTATCTTGTTGAATCTAAAATTCTGATTGTAAGTCAATATCTATCATAACTCCTCATTATTTACTTAAAACATCTATCTAGACCTAAAACCATCTTAATCCCTAAACAACTAAGCTTAATTGTAAATTAAACTATCTGGTTTAATCTGCACTCTCAGTATAGTTAGGTAATCAGCTTTATTTCTTCCCAAGTTTGTGATGTAGTTGAAGACCAGGTAATTTAGTAAATACATTTTGTTGTTGTTGTTTTAGCTTATTTGTTCAACAATATAAAATTTCAGTTGAGTAGTGATAACACTTTGGTGGAAGAGTCAGGTTCCTGATTTCTGATTTCAAGGCCAGCCAGGGATACAGAGAGAAACCTTATCTTAATAAGCCAAAGGGGGAAAAAAGAAGATAAAATTTCATCTTGATTCCTTTGTATGTTTCGTTGAAGAAGTCTGCACAGATTTGATTGTCATTGCACAAGTTTATGAGTTTAGTAATATGAGTTTGTTAATATGAGTTTGATGATAAAGTTAGTTCTTAAAAGTCATGAAACAGATCCATTTGAAGAGATAGGGGTGGAGTGGGAGGGATTTGTCAGATCCAGAGGCCAGAACAAACTACCTCAAAATCTGAGAAGCAAGCACCTCAGGGAGTGGCAGTATCATGGCTAGCAGGAGCTGGGGACAGGGGACAGTGGGAAAGATATGACAGGGAGGTGAAGAGCACATGGAGATGGAGGGCCTGATCCTCACTTCCTAGACTTGTTTGCGCCACTACCGTGAACATGTCTTGGACTGTCAGAAATAGGAAGGTCGTTAATTACTCAAAATTTCAGAAATCAGTTGATACAGATGAAAATTGTAGAAGTGAGTCAGGCCCTCCTGCTAAGAAAATTTTATTATCTCCTCAAGAGACTAAATATGAGAGGCGATCTGGATAAAACTCACAAGAAGACAATGAAGACTCAGAAGAAAAAGATATCTAGACTAAGAATGGTGATTCTAGTTCAGCAAAAGACATTGAAGATGAAAAAGATGATCATAAAAATGTATGCTAGCAAGGACAGGCGACATCTTAAGCAGCTTCTAAACAGAGAGAGATGCTCTTGGAAGATGTTGGCAGTGAGGAAGAGCCAGAAGAAGATGATGAGGCATAGTTCCAGAAGAAAGTTTCTGGCAACAATGACAATTTCCTAATGGAAGATAATGATGATGATGATGATGATGATGATGATGATGATGATGATGATAATGGTGATGATCAAACAAGAAAAACAAAAATATGGTTATGATGTCCAAACCCAAAAGGAAAGAAAGTTCTGAAACCCAGACTAAAGGCTACATTGACACCATGTCCTGGTGAAAAGCAAAGAGAAAGTGGGTAATCCCAAGTGATTAATGGTCACAGTCTATCAGGACTCATCCTGGTAGCCTGACTACTCTTCTCTGAGTGCCACCAGGTCTCCCCAGGAAGGAGAAGTGGTCAAATATGGGGGCCAGAATTCATGTCAGAGTAAGTCCCTGTTGTCCACACAACTGTGGAGAATGTGCTGTCAATTGGCTTGATCTGGATAGCAGTTCTAGATTTACTGCCTGCATTGTCCTTGGTTGGTACAGTAGTTTAAGAATACTTCCCTGGATCTAGATCTGCCAGTCTTAATTGTCTTCATTTAGGTTACTAGGACTATCTGGATCCTTCTGTTTCTCCATTCTGGGCCTTGGCAGAGGGTGTCATCTCTTTCTTCAATGCCTATTATCCTCAGGTTTTAACTTTTCATGGTGTCCTTGATTTCTTGGATGCTTTGTGTCAGAAATTTTTCAGATTTCACATTTTCATGATGGTTGCATCAAGTTTTATAATTGTATCATCTAGTCCCAAGATTCTTTCCTCCATTTCTTGAATTCTGTTAGAGAAGCTAAGCTCTGCATTATTTGCTTTCTTCTCTAAGTTCTCTCATTCCAGGCTTTCTTCTGTCTGTGTTTTTACTATTGTTTCCATTTTTAGCTTCAGATCTTGAACTGTTTTATTCATTTCATTCATATGATTGTATTTTACTGAATTTCTTCCAGTGCCTTTCTATAGGCCTCTTTAATGTCTTCAATCTGTTTGACTGCATCTCCCTGCATTTGTTTACATATTTTATTTAATTCCTCTTTTATCATTTTCATTACTAAGGTTTTGAAGTCATTTTTATGTGCTTTATTTGTGTTTGAGTTCTTGGGATTGAATTCTTTAGGATAACTGGGATCTAGAGATGCCATATTCTTTAGGTTTTTGTGTTTTGTTTTTACACTGGCTTTATTCATCTTGCTATCTCTGATGTTAGGAGGTAGTTTCTAATGTCCTTCACTGTTTGGTGATAGCAGTTCATTTGTGTCTATAGGATGATGGCTCTCACCTGTGGGGATCAAGGAACCCTTCCCTGGATTAGGCAGGTGACTTGGTTTCAGCTCCAGGGACTTTGCTCCTTACACTTGGCTCCCTACTGGGTCAACAGAGGAAGGGGCTGGTGCTCTGTGCCCAAGGATCAGTTCGAGGTATTGTAGGTAAAGCTGGTTATCCTGCCTTTGGCTGGGTTTTGAAAACCCTGCCCTCAGGCACTGGGACTTTGTAGGACTAAGCTTAGTCCAGTCCACCATAGAGTGCCAGAATCTATGCTGGTTTATGACCATTGGTTAGGTTTCTGCCTGATCTATCCAAGCTGTAGGTTTTAAGTTCATTCTTTCCAGAGAAAGCAGATACTTCCCTCTGGTTTCTGGCAGTTGGCTAGGCTTCAGCCCAATCCCTTCAGGCCTGTTCTGTCCCAGAACCTCCTGCTGAGTTGGGGCAGGTGGTTAGGCTCCACCTGAGCTTGCCTGAAAGGCTCCCTGGGCTGGGACTACTGGATAGTTTTCTCTCTGATCCCCTTGGGCTAGTTCAGTCCCTCTTGAGAGCATGGGAACACCTTCAAAGCTGTGTTGGCTGGCTAGGCTTCTGACCCATCGATTCAGACTGGTTCAGATCTACCCAAAGTGTTAGGGAACAGTCTGCTGTGGCAGCTGGCTAGGTTTCTGCCTAATCCATTCAGACTATGCCAACTTAGATCAGTCAACCTGACTGTGCGGCTATGGAGTTGTAGCTGGATAACATATCCTCAGCTGCCTGGGTCCCCATGTGGGCCCTAGATCCTTCCATGTACTGGTGAGATGATCTGAGGTTAGATCTATGCAAGATCAATACTCTTGGCTCCCCTGGGCCAGCAGACACTGACCCTGTTACTCTGTGGCCCACAGATCAGTCAGAGAGGGAGAGAAAAGGAGCACAGGTGCAATGGTACACTAGATTGCACTGGGATTTGCATAGGGGCATTTGTCTGAGGTCAGTTCTACCTGTTTTCCTGAGTTTTTTTGACCTCGAATTCTTGGTAATGAAGATGATAATGGAAGTAATGAATAAAATCTGTAAACAAATGCAGGAAGATGCAGCAAAACAGGATGAAGACATTAAAGAGACCTGTAAAGAGGCACTGGAAGAAATTCACAGAAATACAATCAGAGGAATCAATAAAACCGTTCAAGATCTGACGGCCTATAGAGAGGCACTGGAATTTAATTCAGGAAAATATAATCAAATGAAGGAAATCAATAAATCAGTTGAGGATCTGAATATGAAATTCGAAACAATAATAAAAGCACTCAGAGAAGAAAGACAGACATGAGAGGATTTAGAGAAAAAGCAAGCAATACAGAATTCTTTAACAGAATTCAAGAGATAGAGGAACAGATCTCAGGACTAGAAGACACAATCTTAGAACTTGAAACACTCATCAAAGATAATGTTAAATCTGAAAAACTCCTGACATAAAACATCCAAGAAATCAAGGACACCATGACATGATGATAATAGGCATTGAGGAAAGAGAAGAACCCCGACTCTAAGGACCAGAAAATATATTCAACAAAATCATAGAAGAAAATTCTCCCAATTTAAAGGAGATGAATATAAACATACAAGAGGCCTATAGAACACCACATAGAATAGACCAGAAAAGATATTGCTCCTGCCACTTAATAATCAAAACCAAAACTGTACAGACTAAAGAAAAAATTTAAAAGCAGCAAAGGAAAAGAGTCAAGTAACATATAATTGCCAACGTATCAGAATTACACCCGACTACTCAGCAGAGACCATAAAAGTGAGAAGGGTCTGGACAGAGGTTCTGCAAACCCCAAGAGACCACATATGCTAGCAAGAATAGTATACCCAGCAAAACGTTCAATAACAATTGATGGAGAAAACAATACATTCCATGACAAAAACAAATTCAAACAGTACCTATCCACAAATCCGGCCCTACAGAAATTGCTAGTAGGAAAATTCCAACCAACAGTGACAAACTAAAACTAAAATAACACAGGAAATAGATAACTTTACTGTTACAAAACATAACCATACAAATACTCTACTGCAACCAATATCAAAATCAAGGGTCTTAGCAGTCACTGGTCACCAATATCTCTCAACATTAATGGTCTCAATTCTCCAATAAAAAGTCATAGACTCACTGAATGGATGAATAAACAAGACACAACATGCTTCTGCATTCAAGAAACATGTCTCAGCAACAAGGATGGATGTTGCCTCAGGGTAATATACTAGAAAAATATATTCCAAGCAAACATACACAAGAAGCAATCTGGTGTAACCATTTTTATATCTAATAAAATAGACCTTCAACCAAAATTAATCAAAAGAGATGAGGAAGGACATTTCATACTCATCAAAGCTAAAGTCAAACATGATGACTTCTCAATTCTGAACATGTACACTCCTAATACAAGGGCACCCACATTTGTAAAATAACTATAAACAAAGCTTAAACTACACATCGATCCCAACACATTAATAGTGGGAGACTTCAACATCCTACTTTCACCAAAGGGTAGGCCATTGAAAGAGAAAATAAATGGAGAAATAATGACACTAACCAATGTTATGAATCAAATGGACTGAACAGATATCTCCAGAAATTTTCAGCCAAGCACAAAGAATTATACCTTCTTCTCAGCACCCCATGGAACCTTCTCCAAAATTGATCGTGTAGTAGGTCACAAAACCAGACTCAACAGATACAAAAATATTGAAATAATACCTTGTATCATGTCAAATCACCATGGTCTAAAGCTGGACTTCAATAACAACAGAAATAACAAAGAATCTACACACACATGGAAACTAAACAACTCTCTACTTAATGACACCTACATCAGGGTAGAAATAAGAAATTAAGGAATTCCTGAGATTCAATGAAAATGAAGGAACAACACACCCAAATTTGTGGGACACATACATAAAGAAATTGGAAACATCCATATAAGCAACTTTATAACACATCTGAAAACCCTAGGAAAAAAAGAAGCGGAAACACACAAGAGGAGAATATTTCAAGAAATAATCAAACCATTGTTGAAATTAATAAATTAGAAACAAAGAGAACAATTCAAAAAATCAACAAAACCAGGAGCTGGTTCTTTGAGAAAATTAACAAGACAGACAAACCATTAGCCAAACTAACAAAAAGGCAAATAGACACTATCCAAATTAGCAAACTCAGAAATGAAAAGGGAGACATAACAACATACACTGAAGAAATAAAAAGAATCATAAGATGCTACTTCAAAGGCATATATGCCACAAATTTGAAAAACTAAGGGAAACGGACAATTTTTTGATCAATTCTACTTGACAAAATTAAACCAAGATCAGATAAACAAATTAAATAGTTCTATATCTCCTACAGAAATAAAAGCACTCATTGAAAGTCTTCCAACCAAAAAAAGCCAAGGGCTGGATAGTTTCAGTGCAGAATTCTACCAGACATTTGAAGAGGAGCTAATGCTGATACTTTTCAAGCTACTCCAAAACACAGAAATGGATTGACTATTACCAAACTTATACCTAACCCTCACAAAGACCCAACAAAGAAAATGAATTTCAGACCAATTTCTCTTATGAACATTGCCACAAAAATCCTTAATAAAATACTCACAAACTGAACATAAAAACAAATCAAAGATATCATTCACCATGAGTAGGTAAGCTTCATTAAAGGCATACAGGAATGGTTTAATATGCAGAAATCCATCAATGAAATCTACCATATAAACAAACTAAAAGGAAACAACCACATGCTCATCTCCTTAGAGGTAGAAAAAGCATTTGACAAAAATATAACACCCATTCATATTTAAAGTTTTGGGAAGTCAGGGATTCATGGCATATATCTAAACATAATAAAGGTTATATACAGCAAACCAATAGCCAACATCAAATTAAATGGAGGGATACTCAAGAAAATTCCTCTAAAATCGGGGACAAGGCAAGGCTGCCCACTTTCTCCATATCTCTTCAATACAGTTCATGAAGTTCTAGCTATAGCAATAAGACAATAAACCAGATCAAGGGGATCCAAACCAGAAAGGAGGAAGTCAATTATTCCTATTTGCAGAGGATATGACAGTGTACATAAGTGACCCTCAAATATCCACCAGAGAACTCCTAGAGCTGATAAACACCGTCAGCAAATGGCTGGATACAAAATTAACTCAAAAAACTCAATATCCTTCCTATATACAAATGACAATCATACAGAAGATATAATTACGGGAAGTACACCCTTCATGATAGCCACAAGCAACATAATGTCTAGGAGTAACTCTAATCAAGCAAATCAAAGACTTGTATGAAAAAAACTTCAAATATCTGAATAAAGAGATTGAAGAAGACATCAGAAATTGGAAAGATCTACCTTGTTCATGAATCCAGAGAATTAGCATATAAAAAATGATCATCTTACAACGCAATTTACAGATTCAATGCTATCCCTATCAAAATACCTATATGATTTTTAAAGACATTGAAAGATCAATTTTCAACTTCTTTGGGAAAAAAAGCAGAATAGCTAAAACAATTCTGTACAATAAAAGATCCTCTCGAGGAATCTCCATATCTGATCTCAAGGTGTACTATAGAGCAACAATAATTGAAACAGCACGGTATTAGCATAGCAATAGGATAATTGACTCAAAAGACCCAGAAATAAATCCAGACACATATGGACAATTGATTTTTGACAAAGAAGCCAAATCTATTCAATGGAAAAAGGATAGCATCTTCAACAAATTGTGCTGGTGTAACTAGATGTCTACATGTAGAAAATGTAATTAGCCCATATTTATCACCAGGCACAAAACTAAAGTTCAAGTGTATTAAAGACCTCAACATAAGACCAGAGACACTAAACTGGTTAGAGGAAAAAGTGGGGATAAGCCTGGAACTCATTGGCACATGAGATAACTTCCTGAACAGAACACCAACAGCCCAGGCCTTAAGGTCAACAATTAATTAATGGGACATCATGAGGCTGAGAAGCTTCTGTAAGGCAGAAGACATTCTCAACAGAACAAAGCAACAGGCTACAGACTGGGAAAAGATCTTCACCAGCCCCACATTTAACAAAGTTCTAATATCTGAATTATATAAAGAGCTCAAGAAATTAAACACCACCAAACAAAATAACCTAATTAAGTAATGGGGCTCCTAATTAAACAGAGAATTCTCAACAGAGGAATATCAAATGGTTGAGAAACACTTAAAGAAATGCTCAACCTCCCTAGTCATCAGAGAAATGGAAATCAAAATTACTCTGAGATTTCATCTTACACACATCAGAATAGCTAAGATAAAAAACTCAGTTGATAGCACATGCTGGAGAGGATGTGGAGAAAGGGGAATACTCTTTCATGGCTGGTGGGAGTTCAAACTTATACAACCACTTTGAAAAGCAATCTGGTGATTTCTCAGAAAACTGGGAATAGGGCTTCCTCAAGACCCACCTATTTCACTACTTGAAATATACTCAGAAGATGCTCAACCAAACAAGGACATGGGCTCAACCATGTTCATAGCAGCCTTATTCATAATAGCCAGAACCTGGAAACAATCTAAATGCCCCTCAGTTGAAGAATAGATGAAGAAACTGGGGTACATTTACACTCTGGAATATCACTCAGCTACTAAAACAAGTAAATCCTGAAATTTGTGGGCAAATGGATAGACCTAGAAATCATCATACTGAGTGAGTTAACCCAGTCCCAGAAAGATTCATAAGCTGTATATTCACTTATAATTGGACACTTGCCCAAAGGGGATGTTCCATGGAAGTTTTCATTAGCAAGAGATTGGGATAGATGCAAGGACTTCCTATTGGGATGCTAGGTGAGAGCCTTATGGGAGAATAAGGAAATAGAAAGATTCATTGGGTCCTAGAAATCTACAAGAAGAGCATCATGATGGGTTGATCTGGACCCAGGCAATTCTCCTCAAACCACTGTACCAACCAGGGACAATGCATGCAGTAAACATTGAACCCATTGTCAGATCGAGCCAAAGGACAGGACATTCTCCTCAGTTGTGTAGAGAGCAGGGACTAACTCTGACATGAACTCTGTTGCCCCATATTTGACCACTTCCCCTTGGTGTGGAAGCCTGGTGGAATTCAGAGAAAGGATAAGCAGGCTACCAAGATGAAACTTGAAAGGCTCTGACCATATGGTGGGAAGGAGGTCTCTTACTGTCACAGACCTAGTGGAGAGGTATAGGGTAAAAGAGGCAGGGAGGGGGAGCAGGAGGATACAAGTGAGGATAAAAATAGAGATGTAATCTGAATAATAAAATAAATAATAAATAAACAACCAGAACCAGCATAACTCTTTATTCATTCTTTATTTCATGAGACCTAGTATCCATCTTTATACCTGTGAGCAATAGAGGAGTATTTTCCTTTCTCCAAATCCTTGACAGCATGTGTTGTCACTTGAATTTTTGATCTTTGCTATTCTGTCTGGTGTATGATAGAATATCAGAGTTGTTTTGATTTGTATTTCCTTGATGACTAATGTCCTTGAGGATTTCTTGAAGTGCTTCTCACCCATTTAATACTCCTCTGTTGAGAATTTTCTGTTTATCTCTGTACACTCTTTTTTAATTGGGTTACTTGGTTTGATGGTGTCTCATTTCTTGAGTTTGTTAATAATTTGGATATTACCCTTTGTTGGATGTAGGATTAGTGAAGATCTTTACCCATTCTGTAGGCTCTATTTTTGTTCTGCCTACAGTACCCTTTGTCTTACAGTAGCTTTTCAGTTTCATGAGGTCCTACTTATTAATTGTTGATCATAAAGCCTGAGCTATTGGTGTTCTGTTCAGGAAGTAGTCTCCTGTGCCTATGAGTCTATAGCTCTTACTCACTTTTTATTCTGACAGATACAGTACATCTGGTTTTATGGTGAACTCTTTAATCCACTTTGACTTGATTTTTGTGAGGGTGATCAATAAGGTTATGTGAGAGATCCAAGATGGTGGCGAGCAGTGTGGACCGTGTTTGGAAGCTCCAGTGAACAGTTCGGGGAATTGCACAGATTTCTGAGCCAGGAACACCAGGATCCCGACACCACGGCAGCAGGAGTGCTCCACAGTTCGGAAGGACCAGGGTGCGGAGGACCTGCGTGCCCCTACACATGGGAGGAGTGCGGATTTTCTCGGATCAGAGCAGCGGCAGCATGGGCGGCGTCAGCAACACCAGCAGCAGCGACTGAGGTTTGCAACTCAGAGCCATCCAGTGGAGGCGGTTAGTGTGGTGGCTGGTGGGAGTTGCTGCAGGAGAGGGAACACTGGACAGGATTTGGGTCGCATGGTGCTTGGTGACCCAAGCTGGACACAGCGGACAGTTCAGCCCCAGAGTCCCAGGTACAGCTCAGGGCGCAGTGCTGTGGAGACACTGACTCAGCAAGCGGGCAATTCTGCCCAAGGCAACAGCTTAGCGGAGCCACGGCTCCCCTGCTGTGACACAGGCTGGGTGGAGCGCTCAGTTCCACCCTAGGTCCTTCTCAGCGCAGCCGCAGTTCACCCACTGTGACGCAGGCTGGGCGGAGCGCTCAGTTCTACCCTAGGCAGCTTCTCAGCACAGCCTCAGTTCACCTGCTGTGACACAGGCTGGGCAGAGCACTCAGTCCCACCAGAGGCGCTAGCGCATATCAAAGAGCAGTTCTGCTCAAGACATTAGCTCTCCTCAGAGGGCAGTTTTAGGGTGCTGACGCAGGCTGAGGTCAACACCCAGATTCAGCCCAGAGGCCCTAGCTGGACTTGCCAGGCAGATTAGGCCCAGGGATTCTTCCTGAGCTGTGCACACAGGCTCGGCGGCCCCAAGACTCTGGCTGGACTATGCACGCAGTATTGGCCTGGAGGCCCGGGCTGAATTCAGTGTGCAGTGTGGGTCCATAATCACTGGCTGAGCTCGGTGCACAATTCTGCCCCAGAGACGCGGGTGGAGCTCGGCGTGCAGCTAAGGGCCACAGTCCCTACCCGTGCTTGACAGAAAGATTGGGCCCAGAGTCTCTAGTAGAGCCTTTGGCACAGTCCCGGTGCTAAGACTCTGGTTGGACACAGTGTGCAGTTTGAATCCAGAATTCCTGGCTGAGCTGCGCGGATGTTTCGGGCATGAGTCAATAACTGACCAGAGCAAGCAGTTTGGCCAAACACCCCTAGCTAAGCTTGGTGCGCAGTCCTAGCCCGAAAATTCTGGCTGGACCCTGTGTGCATTATGAGCACAGAATTCCTAGCTAAGCTTGGCAGACGGTTCAGGCCCTGAGATACTAGCTGAGCTTGGACGGTGGTTTGGGACTAGTGTCCCTGGCTGGACTTGGCAGGGAACCCAGAAGGCTGTGGATACCTTGGCCTGACCCAACACTCATCCAGAGACCCAGAAAGATTGCAGGACCCACAGGACGGGAGAGCTGAGGATCACTGGCTGTGAGAGCCAAAAACGCCAGGGCTAACCTCTTGCCATCCACAACAGTGAAAGATAAGAGCTTCCAACCTACGGAAACAAGTGAAGAAACAAGTGAATCTATCATCAGACTCCCTCCATCCAACTCGGGAATCTACCCGACGAAAACAAAGCTGGCAAGATGTCTAAAGGACAGCGTAAAAGCATACACAAAAAACCCCAAAACAACATGGCGTCTCCAGTTTCCAGCTATCCCAAAGAAAACAACCCAGAGAGCTCAAATACAATGGAAATACAAGAAAATGACCTCAAATCCTTAATAAGGAGCATATTAATGGAGGAAACAAATAAAATTCGTAATCAAATACAGGAAGACGCAGCAAAACAGGTGAGAGACATAAAAGAAGCACATAGAGTGGAACTGGAAAAATTTAATGAAAATGCAAATAACCAGATAGAAGAAATAAATAAAACGGTTCAAGCTCTGAAGACCTATAAAGAGGCAATGGAAGAAACTCAGGAATATACAAAAAATGAGGTGAAAGAAATAAAAAAATCAGTTCAAGATCTGAAGACGAAAATGATTCAATGATAAACACACAGACAGAAGAAAAACGAGAACGTGAGACCTCAGTGAAGAAAGCGAGCAACACAGAGGTGAGCTTTTCTAACAGAATCCAAGAGACAGAAGAACGAATCTCAGGTCTAGAAGATACAATCACAGATCTTGAAGCAACCATTAAAGATAATGCCAAATCTGGAAATCTCCTGACACAAAACATCCAAGAAATTCAGGACACCATGAAAAGAAGAAATCTGAGGATAATAAGCCTTGAAGAAAGAGAAGATATCAGACTCCAAGGCCCAGAAACTATTCTCAACAAAATCATAGAAGAAAATTTCCCCAACCTAAAGAAAGAGATACCTATAATCATACAAGAGGCCTACAGAACACCAAATAGAATTGACCAGAAAAGGAAAACTGACTGTCACATAATAATCAAAACACAAAACATACAGAACAAAGGAAAAATATTAAAAGCTGCAAGGGAAAAGGGCCAAATAACATTCAATGGCAAACCTATCAGAATTACACCAGACTTCTCAGCAGAGACCATAAAAGCCAGAAGAGCCTGGACAGAGATCCTGCAAACCCTGAGAGACCACAGATGCCAGGCCAGACTACTTTACCCAGCAAAACTATCAATAACCATTGATGGAGAAAACAAAATATTCCATGACAAAAACAAATTCAAACAGTACCTATCCACAAATCCAGCTTTACAGAAGGTACTAGAAGGAAAACTCCATCCCAAAGGGTCAAGCTACAACCAAAACTTCTCAGGAAATAGGTAACTATACCATGGAAAAAACACAACTACACAAACACTCGATTGGAAACAAAAACAAAATTAAGACTCTTAACAGTCACTGGTCGTTAATATCTCTCAACATCAATGGTCTTAATTCTCCAATAAAAAGACATAGACTAACTGAATGGGTGCATAAACAAGATCCAACATTCTTCTGCATTCAAGAAACACATCTCACCTATAACGATAGGCATTACCTCAGGGTAAAAGGTTGGAAAAAAATATTCCAAGCAAATGGTCACAAGAAGCAAGCAGGCATAGCCATTTTAATATCAAACAAGATAGACTTTCAACCAAAATTAATCAAAAGGGATGCAGAACGACACTCCATACCCATCAAAGGTAAAGTCAACCAAGGAGACATCACAATTCTGAACATCTATGCTGCGAATACAAGGGCACACACATTTGTAAAAGATCTGCTAAAAAACTTAAACCACACATCGATCACCACACAATAATAGTGGGAGACTTCAACACCCCACTCTCACTGAAGGATACGTCATTAAAACAGAAACTAAGCCGAGAAATAACATCATTAACCAATGCCATGGGTCAAATGGATCTAAGAGATATCTATAGAACCTTTCACCCAAACAAGAAAGAATATACCTTCTTTTCTGAACCCCATGGAACCTTCTCCAAAATTGATCACATAGTAGGTCACAAAGCAGGCCTCAACAGATACAAGAGGATTGAAATAATACCTTGTATCCTATCAGATCACCATGCTCTTAGGCTGCAATTCAACAACAACAGAAACAACAAAAAGCCTACACGTACGTGGAAACTAAACAACTCTCTGCTAAATGACACATGGGTCAGGGAAGAAATAAAGAAAGAAATCAAGGAGTTTCTGAAATTCAATGAAAATGAGGGAACAACATACTCAAATTTGTGGGATACATTGAAAGCAGTGTTAAGAGGAAAACTCATAGCACTAAGTGCCTTTAAAAGGAAATTGGAAACATCGCACATAAGCAACTTAACAAAACAGCTGGAAGCCCTAAAAAAAAAGAAGCAGAAACACCCAAAAGGAGTAGACGTCTGGAAATAATCAAACTCAGGGCTGAAATTAAACAAATTAGAAACTAAGAAAACAATCCAAAGAATCAACAAAACCAAGAGCTGGTTCTTTGAGAAAATCAATATGATAGACAGACCATTAGCCAAACTAACTAAAAGGCAGAGAGAAGGTATTGAAATCAACAAAATCAGAAATGAAAATGGAGACATAACAACAGACACTGAAGAAATACAAAGAATCATAAGATCCTACTTTGAAGGCATATATGCCACAAAATTTGAAAATCTAAGGGAAATGGATGACTTTCTTGATCAGTTTCATTTGCCTAAATTGAGTGAAGAACAGATAAACAAGCTAAATAGTCCCATTTCCCCTACAGAAATAGAAGCAATCATTGATAGTCTCCCAAGCAAAAAAAGCCCAGCCCAGATGGTTTCAGTGCAGAATTCTACCAGTCCTTCAAAGGCGAACTAATACCGATACTCTTCAAGCTACTCCAAAACATAGAATTGGATGGAACATTACCAAATTCATTCTATGAGGCCAAAGTCACGTTGATACCTAAGCCTCACAAAGACTCAACAAAGTAAGAGAATTTCAGACCAATTTCTCTTATGAACATCGATGCAAAAATACTAAATAAAATTCTTGCAAAACGAATACAAGAACACATAAAGGATATCATTCATCATGACCAAGTAGGCTTCATTCCAGGCATGCAGGGATGGCTTAATATACGGAAATCCATCAATGTAATCCACCATATAAACAAACTGAAAATAAACCATCACATGATCCTCTCTTTAGATGCAGAGAAAGCATTTGATGAAATCCAACACCCATTCATGTTTAAAGTTTTAGATAGATCGTGGATACAAGGCACTTTCCTCAACATAATAAAGGCTATCTACAGCAAGCCAATAGCCAAAATTAAAGTAAATGGTGAGATACTCAAGGAAATTCCTCTAAAATCGGGAACAAGGCAAGGCTGCCCACTCTCTCCATATCTCTTCAATATAGTACTCGAAGTTCTAGCCAGAGCAATAAGACAACAAAAGGAGATCAAGGGTATCCAAATGGGAAAGGAGGAAGTCAAACTATCCCTATTTACAGATGATATGATAGTGTACATAAGTGACCCTCAAAATTCCACCAGAGAACTCCTACAGCTGATAAATACTTTCAGCAATTTGGCTGAATACAAAATTAACTCAAAGAAGTCTGTAGCCTTCCTATACACAAATGACAAGCTTGCAGAGGAAGAAATTAGGAAAGCCACACCCTTCACATTAGCCACAAGCAATATAAAATATCTAGGAGTTACTTTAACTAAGCAAGTGAAGGACTTGTTTGAAAAAAATTTCAAAACTCTGAAGAAGGAGATTGAAGATGACATGAGAAGATGGAAGGATGGATCTTCCTTGCTCATGGATAGGGAGAATTAACATAGTAAAAATGGCCATCCTACCAAAAGCAATCTACAGAATCAATGCAATCCCTATCAAAATACCTACACAATTTTTTAAAGACATTGAAAGTTCAATTCTGAACTTCATATGGAAAAACAAACAATCCAGAATAGCAAAAACGATCTTGTACAATGAAAGGTGCTGTGGAGGAATCTCCATACCTAATTTCAAATTGTACTATAAGGCAATAGTAATTAAAACAGCATGGTACTGGCACAGCAACAGGCTGGTTGATCAGTGGAATCGAACTGAAGACCCAGATATGAATCCACACACATATGGTGACTTGATTTTTGACAAAGAAGCCAAATCCATTCAATGGAAAAAGGATAGCATCTTCAAGAAATGGTGCTGGTCTAACTGGATGTCTATGTGTAAAAAAATGCACCTGGACTCATATTTGTCACCTTGCACAAAACTCAAATCCAAGTGGATTAAAGACCTCAACATAAAACCAGAGACACTAAGTCACTTAGAAGAAAAAGTGGGGAAGAGCCTGGAACATATTGGCACAGGAGACAACTTCCTGAACAGAACACCAACAGCACAGGCCTTAATGTCAACAATTAATAAATGGGACCTCATGAGGCTGAGAAGCTTCTGTAAGGCTAGAGACAATGTCAAGAGAACAAAGCGACGGCCTACAGACTGGGAAAAGATCTTCACCAACCTTACATCTAACAAAGGTCTAATATCCAAAATATATAGAGAACTCAAGAAATTAAACACCACCAAACCAAATAACCCAATTGAGAAATGGGGCTTTGCTGGGTCTTGTAGTGTGGACTGGCATTTGTGGTCTATTAGGGGATCTCAAGATGTATTCCAAGGCATTTCTTGCTTTTACCATCTCCGATGAGAAATCAGGGTGTAATTCCAATAGGTGTGCCATTATATGTAACTTGGCCTTTTCCCTTGCAGCTTTTACTATTTTTTATTTGTCTATACAATTATTGTTTTGATTATTATATTGTGGGAGGATTTACTTTTCTGGTCTAATCTATTTGGTTTTCTGTAGTTCTCTTGTATGAATAAAGGCATCTCTATTTTAAGATTAAAGAAATTTTATTCCATTATTTTGTTGAAATATTTTCTGGGACTTGAAGCCAGAAATTTTCTCTTTCATAGTGTCCTTCGTTTATTGCATGTTTGAGTGAGGATTTTTTTTCTTTAGATTTAACATTTTCTGTGATGGATGCATCGATTTCTTCCATTCTGTCTTCTACACCTGAGATTCTCTATTTCTTCTTTTGTATTCCTTTAGAGACCCATACCTCTGTAGTTTCTGGTTTTGTCTCTAAATTCTTCCTCTCCCAAATTTCATCAGTTTTTGTTTTCTTTATTGTTTCTATTTCTGTCTTCACATCTTGAACAATTTTATTGACTTACTTCATGTGGTTGTTTGTATTTTCCTGCCTTTCGTTAAATTATTTGTTCAATTCTTTTACCTGCTTGTTTGCATTTTTCTGTAAATTTTTGGGTGGTTTATTCATTTCCTTTATAAACACCTCAGACTATTTGCCTATACCCTTATATTTCTTTAAAGATTTTATTTGTTTCCTCTTTCATCATTTTCATGAGCAGAGATTTAATTACATTTTCTTATGTTTCAGTAGTGTTACTATATCCAGGGTTGCTTGCTCTAGAATTACTTGGTTCTGAAGACACCATATTGCTCTTGGTTTTGTTTATTGTGGTTTTTCACTGGCCTTTAATCATCTGGTTGTCTATGGTATTGGCTGGTAGATCCTGTTGCCTACTGAAGTTATTGGGGCATCAGAAAAAGCTGTGGGTAGGAAACTGGATATTCCTGAAGGAGCCATGCTAAAATTAATGAGAATGATCTCAAAATGCTGCTTGTTCTCAGGGACTTGCCTGCAGCCTTCCTCAGATGCATGGTCCTGGGGCTCAAATGGGCTCCTCAGGATCCCAGAGACCCTCCTGTCAACAAAGGAAGTCCCAGTGTCATCTTCTCACTACTGGCTTTTGTGCCAAAGTTAATGCAGTCCCTGCCAAGACACTGTGCTCTCTCAGAGCTGCCAGTTTTTAGTACCTATGAGCTCAGTGGATGGGTTGAGCTTTGGAGTAGTGGCTGGGGTTGTTTACATGGTTAGACATGCATATCAGGTACAGTGAGAAGTGACACCTGAGTTTGGAGCCATGCTTATCCAGTACCTGCAAAGTATCTACTCCACAGGGTAGTCCAAGGTCAGAACCACAAGCCTCTGACATCCAGAAGTATTCCACAGATGGTAGGAGCAAATGTGGTAGGCTTATGGCCTGAGGTATCCACTCCATAGAATGGGGTGAGGTTGGACCTGCCAGCCACTGGTAACCAGAGGGAGCAGGATTATGGCCTGAGTCTGGGGCTGTGGTGGCAGGACCCGTGGAAATTTTCCCTGGGATTTAACAGGAATATCTGAGGTTTGAGCCATAAATTTCCTTCACAATAGATTCTCACCTTACCTGGGAAATGCAGATGTTGGAGTTTTGGGGTCCACAGCACAGCTTGATAGTAGTTCTGCTTTCAATGTAGCCCTGCTAATCAGATACTATGCACACTCAGTGCTGCCATCTTGGATATAATTAAGATAGTTTTAAAAATTCATTTAACTGTTGAGTCATACCTAGTTTCCTAAAAATGTATCCTTGAACAAATAGAAGGCAAATGCCTTTACTGTGAAAGTAGAGTTCCCTGAAAATGACATTAGGTGGTAAACCAATATGTCCACATGACACTTTTACACTGAAAAACCTATGTTCAAACTTTCTCATTACAAAATATGTCTTTTCACACCTGATTTTCACTGTGATCTCAAATATCCACAAAAGCCTACTGAAGCCTGAGACCACACACAGTCTTCTTGGAGCTCTTTCTCCTTAATATCTCCATTGGCCTCCACTCCTTCCATCACAAGGCATGCTCTTCTTTTCCACACTTTTATCCTGCTCTTCTTCTTCTTTTTTATGTTTCTGCTCTTCTTTTCTTTTCTTTTTTTAGTTCCTGCTCTTCTTTTCTTTTTTTCTTAGTATCTTCCACTTTAAATTTCATTTTACTAACTTCAATAAATACTTCCCATGAAATCCTATCCTAGTTTTAAAAACCAGTAAGATTTTTCATGATGGAATGGTCCCAAACTTCTTTAAATTCTCTTTTAAACAATAATCTCCCACATTTTATCTAATGCTTAAATACCTATTTTTTATATCAAGATATGTATCTTATTAGATGCCCCCTCTAAGTTTTCCTATTAATTAGTATTACCATTTTCACTCAGTTATTTTGAATAAAACTTCTATAATCCCTTTATCCAACATCTTCTGCATTTACTAGGTTACAAGACACATTCAGTTTTAATTCTCCACCATCTTTCACATGATAAAGGAAAGAACAATGATTAAAAACAGTATCATTTGTCCATCTTCAGCCCATTATCATGACTTCATTTATATTGAGATTCTCTGGGCTTTGCTTACCTACTGTCTCACTTAGTTCTCAAGGGCACATTAGAATAAGAGTATCTGAATTGATACTGGGCACACCGCAGAAAATAATAGTCCAAAATTCATTTGCATATTTTGCAAGCTCTAGTCACAAAAGAAAATAAGTGTTCCTTCATTCTTCCTCTTGTCTTTCAAAGTTGGGAGTGGGGTTTCAGTTTGGCCTGTATCACTAGTGAAAGTCTTGTCTGTTACTGTTGATACACTTTCAAAATTGACTGCAATATGTTTATTGTTGTAAAAGCTAATTTAATCATTCCCTTGAGATAGTGTTTCTCACTGATCCTGAAGCTCAACTTTTTCTGGGTTGGCTGGCCAGGAAGATCTAGCAATTGTCCTGTGTCCACTCCACCACACATATGCAAGAACTCATGTGATAAGCCCACATATTCATTGATGTCTTTTATACAGGTGTTTGGGATCTGAAATCAGGTCCAAATGCTTGAATAGCAAGGGATCTTACACATTCAGCAAAGTTGATAGTGTCTATGCTTGTTTTGTTCTTTTGCATTTAATGATAGATAATTATTTTGAAACTATAGAGAACACCTAGTTAATCACTCTTTTATAAGAGGGCATAGAAAATTATGTCTGAAGGTAGCCATTTCCTTTCTCATTTCTTTGTGATAAATGTGTCCAGTCTTTAAAACCTTCATCAACCATATGTTTTCTAGAACATTTATTGGCCAAGTAAGCCACAAAATTTCTCTAGATTGCCCTCCTTATAATTAATATGAAATATCCCATTTTTCTTAAATATAAACAAGATTATTAAATTCTTATTTTCTTTTGAAAAAAAGAGTACTGAGAAGATTCAAATAAGGATAAGTTGAATCAATTTCTGTCAGTATGTTTAAATTTGAGCTTAATCTGAATGAGCAAAAGGAGGCAATGGGCATTAAGTGGTTCATCCTCATTCATTCTCACAGAAGTTCTTTACTTTGGTAAGTCACCCACATACCATCCTTCCAATTCCGCTAGAATTACTTACAACAAAGCCCAAGCTGCAAGTCAAAATACTACCAGTGACATCCACAGAGTTGGCTTGATGCATAAATCACATCTCTGCCTGGAAAAGAGTCAGGGATTATTTCTCCCCTTGGATAAAGCATTTCTTCATCCAAATGAATCAAACACAAGAGGCATAAAACTCCTTCTATCGCCTTCATGCCTTTCATTTTTTATTGCATACTTTATGACTGGGGCTTGGAGTTCCATTTTTCTTTTTGCTGCTTTGGATATAAAAATGGGCTATGACTATGATCAGAAAACATAGGCAAGCTGCTATTCATTCCTTCATTCTGGAAACTGCATTTGAAATGAAAGGTCAAAAATAAACAAGTAAATTCCATTTCCTGAATGAATGATTTGTACCAAAAGCAGACTAATGAGTGATGTAAAATGACAATCCCCTGGAGAAATGGGCACTTAGGAAGCACTCACATCTTGCTCTCTGTAGTACCACTGTTCACATACTACTCATTACCATCAATGGTTATGATTTAATTTTTCCTAAACTGAGTCTCCTGATCCCTTCATAAGACTAGTAGGAAACCAGTTCTATGTAGTCTGCTTGGGAAGGGTAAGGTGATACTTCTGATGCCTGCATGGACCTGTTCTTGGTCAACATCATAAAGAATACTTATGTAATATTCTAAAGTTGTCACAGGAATTACTTGAAAGTAGTTGTCATTAGAAAGATAACTCTATATCTCAAAGCTCTTCAGATAAAATTAGAACCAGGTAATTTCAAGCTGGTGTCTCATGAGCCCTCTGCCCTGACATTGAAGATTCCCATTTCCTCACTGTGTTGACATGGCCTTTCTCCTGTTCATTCTCATCCATGGTGACTCTTTTCTTACAAGGTCACCAGTCATATTGCATTTTGGCACCATTCTTCTCACTCCACTTAATATTACTTTTCTAAATATCCTGTCCCAATGTATACCCAGCTGGAAATTAGGACATCAGCATGCTAATCACTGGGGTGGGGTAATCCCTTCTACCCTAAACAGTAACCAATAACATGAAAGTTACAAGTATGCACACCAAAATACTGCTTTGTTTTTTGAACAAAAGTAGAATGAACACTTTTAATTATAGAAGGTCAAAATAAGGCATTATTCATTTAGTAAGATAGAAAATATTGTTAAGAACTTTAGCAATATATGATCTAGATATAGGAGTTAGAATTTGCCAAATGAGCAGTAGTATTTGTAACTGGAAAGAAGCCGAAGTGGTGGTTACTATATCATATCCACATTGTCTGATTAAGAATCATGCACGTGAAGAGACTGCCTGACAGGAGTTAGTTCATCAGAGGAAAGGACTGTTTTACAGAGAAGGTGATGATTTAGTGTATGTACTTTAAATAGAGAAGGAAAAACCTACCTGTACTGTCTTTATGCTGGTTGAAAGAATGTGGCCTTACTCTTGTTTATCTTCTAAAGTTTTTTGTTTTGTTTTGTTTTGGTTCTTTTGTTTTTTTTTTTTTTGTTTTATTTTGTTTTGGTGAGGGGATTGCCATGATTTTTTTTTTTTTTTGCCTCTTGACCCAAATCAGAAGCAAAAATGCTATGTTCTCACATTTTCTTATCCATTACTCTAGTCATAGAAATTATATTTTGAAATATGAAGCTATATGCTTAATTTTCACCAACATTAATTACAAATGGGAAGAAATTACTGGAAGTGTTTTGGGCAAACATACCCTTCAAATGCATTGCTCCCTATTCTACAAAAGATGAGTGAGATGAGATGTGCCAGAGTTATGAATAGCATTTGCATTGAGGAGTCCTTGTGAATTCAGCAATAAAAGTCTATGCAAAATTTATTTTCTCTTGTAATATTCTTTACATTTTCCCCAATGAGAACAAATGGGTGTAAACTGGTAGAAGTATTGAGCAGATTAATGTTGGATTTAATAAATCAGTGAATAATTAATAAATATAAAATTGTTTATATAGCAGAAAATAGACATGAAAATTGAGATTAATAGGTCTTTCATAAGATAACAATCCAAAAAACATTACTTTGAGGGTTCTGTCATTATATATATATCAATACCTTCTATAATAACATTAGTTACCAGCTTTGTTAATTAAGGACCATATATTAAATACCTACTGACTATGCTAATACATGTAGGTCTCTATCTACATCTATATTTGCATATTATTGCCATTTTACTCCCTGTGTTATCTATTTTTTAATTTTTTATTAATTTATTCTTATTACATCTCAATGGTTATCCCGCCTCTTGTATCCTCCCATTCTTCCCTTACTCCCATTTTCCCCTTACTCTCCTCCCCTATGACTGTTCCTGAGGGGTATTTCCTCCCCCTGTATATGCTCATAGGGTGTCAAGTCTCTTCTTGGTAACCTGCTATCCTTCCTCTAAGTGCCACCAGGTTTCCCCCTCCAGGGGATCTATTTTATTGCTACCACTCAGGCAATCAGTTATAAAGCTCTACTCCTAATTCAGTGATAACATGACAATATTCTGCACATCTCTGTGTAAATATCTACTATGAGAACTAGAGGATAAGATGCATAAACATTGAAATTAGAGCCTGCAGCTATGGCTCAGTGGTTAAGAGCAACTCTTTTAAAAACATATTTATTTAATTTATTCATATTACATCTCAATTGTTATCCCATCCTTTGTGTCTTCCCATTCCTCCCTCCCTCCCATTTTCCCCTTACTCCCCTCCCCTATGACTGTGACTGAGGGGGACCTCCTTCCCCTGTATATAGAGCAACTGTTTTTATTTCAGAGGATCCAGACTTGGTTTGTAGCATTCATATGATAGATTAAAACTATATCCATCTGTAACTTCAGTACCAGAGGACCCAATTGCCTTCTTTTGGCCTCTGTAAGCATTGGATGCAGATGGTGCACAGACATACATGTAGGCAAAATATTATTACAAGAAAAATAAAAATAAAGTAGCCTTTTACATATTGTAGTTTTATTTTATTCTTAATAAAAATCACTATGTAGGGTAATATTGTACCTTATGTATTATATTTGTATCTTACCTCAACTCTATGCATTTGGCCATTTTTTTCTTCCCAATCCAGTCAAACATGTACAATAAAAAACTTCTTGTATGATTGCTAATGTTTCTCCATACTTATAAATGTGTGACTTTCTTCTTGAAGCTATATGTTAGAAGCTAGTGTTTTCCCTTTTCCCACATAATTAATATGAATTCAGTCATGCAGTATTTAAAATCCTCTGTTTGAGGTGGTCCATGGAGGTGACTCTAGCTGAGACTTCTAGTGACAGCAGTTTAATAAGCCCAAAGTGGCCACCTTCTGTATCCAAATGGGACTTTCAGTGATGGGATGGGGACACCACCCATAAAACTTTAGGCACAAAAATTGTCTTGCATACAGGAAATGTAGGCGTAAAGATGGAACAGAGATTAAGGGAATGGCAAACAAATGTGTCGCCCAACTTTGGACACACCCCATGGGAGAAAACCAACCCCTGTCATTGTTAATGATACTCTGCTATGATTGTAGACAGGAAACTAATGTAACTTTCTTCTGAGAGGCTTCATCCAGCAGCTGACGGAAACAGAAGCAGAGATCCATATCTAAACAATGGGATGAGTTCAGGCAGTCCTATAGAAGAATGGAAGGAAAAATAGAGGGAATCCTAGGTGCTAAGGATACCATAAGATGACCCACAGAGTCAACTAGCCTGGACCCATGAAAGCTCCCAGAGACTGAACCACTAACAAAAGATCATGCATGGACTAGACCTAGACCCCCTACACATATGTAGCAGATGTTCAAATGGTCAACATGTAGGAGGCATAACAATGGTAGTATGGGCTTTCTCTGACTCTGTTGCCTGCCTTTGGATCCTTTCCCCTTAACTGAAATGCCTTGTCTGGCTTCAGTGGGAGAGGATGCACTTACTCCTGCTGTGACTTGAGATGCCTGGGAGGGTTGATAACCTTTGGGGGCCTCCCTTTCTCTGAGAAAAAGGAGAGAGGCGAATGAGAGGATGGGGAAAGGGGCATGAGGGTGGGACTGGGAGGGAAGGAGAAATGGAGCTGGGATCAGGCCATAAAGAGATTTATTTAATAAATAAATGGAAAAATAAAAATAAATAAAATCCTCTGTCTATCCCTAAGCCACTTTTTCAATTTGATTTCCATCATACTCAAGTTACACATTTAATATTTATCCACACATTTCAATCAATGCAACATTTTCATGATATTGCAGCTTTTAATTAAATTCTAATTCCATTTAATATTTAATTTCATGGGGTGGATACATTCCACTTTTAGTTTTGAAAACCTTTACTTACAGCTCCTTCAATACTTTTTCTGAGATTTTCATACTATCATTTTCCCAATCTTCTCTTCATTTCAGATCTTCCTATATATCCTTTTTCACTCAATTCTAAATTCACAGCCTCCTTTTTCATTAATTCTTGTTACATATATTTTTTCTGAATATAACTTGATTTGTCTGTATAATATTACTTATATGTATGTTTTCAGAGCTTACCATTTGGTATTAGTATTGGATCAATATGATGTGCTCTCTCCTGGGTAAGATTATTTCTCCTACCCTCAGCACTGATAAGTTTCCTGTAGTTTTTGTGTAGGTTTGCATTGTTATCCTCTTTTGTATCCTTGCATTATGCTTTTTGTTACCATGACTCCCTGGGCTCTCTGAGTACTGTTTGGTGCCCTGAGCTGCAACAGTGTGCAATGGGGACTTACCTTTCACCTCTTCTGGGCAATAGTTATAATATTTCGAGAGTTTCTTGGACAACCCTAACTAACAATTCAAAAAGAACTTACTATGCTTAGTGTTGAGGTTTGGTTAGATCTCTTGAAAGGTTAACTGTCAGACAATATAAGAGCATGTATGTATGTGTGTGTATGTATGTATATACATATGTGTATGCATGTATATGTACATATATGTATATGTTTATGTGTATATACATATATACAGAATTATATAAATTCTACATTTCTTAGGTGGTTAACAGTATTTTCTTTATGACTTTTTCAGACACCCTTGCTATTGCTTTAGCTTCTTCTTTCCTTCTGTATTAATCTCTTCCTTTATATGGTTATAGCCCCATATTTTCGTTTTCCTAATAAGGCCACATGTACCTTATTTTAATAAAATGATCCATGGATAAAGGATAAAAGGAAACCCAGCATAAATGATGATTAATGAAAAATTCTGTGTTCAGTGATTATGACTATTTTAAAATATTAACTCATGTTTATAATGTTTTTTGCTTCCTAAACCCAGAAACAATGTTTTAAAGAAGCTTTTCATAGGTTACATATGTTTGTCAATTTGTTACAGTGAACAACACATTATTCCATTTATCAATTCATTACTAAATTAGGCTCTTGTAATTTCTGTATGTAAATGGATAGAGAGTTAATTTTTGTTGTATGAATGTCTTATATTGCTTATATTATAGGAATTCTCTACAAGAAAATCTAGTTAATCAAAATTACTATCAAATTCTCATGTATAAGTATGGTACCAATGCACTTTGGGAAATTTTAAAATAAATATTTTATGTAATTTAGAATTATTTTGGAAAACATAAGCATTGCAGAGTTAAGCAGACAAATAATGTATCAAGGCAAATATTGATGCACAGAGTTTGTATTGTAGAGAGAATGATAAGGACAGTCTGTCAGTGACTTCCAGAGGGAGTTTCTGAGGTACCACTAATGTTAGATACAGTAAATGAATGAATAAAAGATTGTTATTGTTGATGAGAAGTGAGTATTTTGTGTGTATGTGTGTACATGTCCATTTGTATGTTCACATGTGTGTATATTTGTGCATATGTATGTATGTATTTATGTATGTATGTATGTATGTGTATGAAGGCCAGAGGTTGACATCAGGTGTATTCTTTGATCAGCCTCTTCTTTATTTACTGAGTCAGGGTTTCTCATTGGTCCTAAGCTTGGCAATTCAGCTAATATAGCAAGCCAACTTCTCCCAGGAAATCCTTGTCTTTGCCTACTGAGGGCTAGCATACAGTACACTGTCATGTCTAACCAGCTTTGCTTTATTCAGATTTTGGAGTCATAATATTGACCTTGTGGCTACTCAAAAATCACTGTACCTAAGGAACCATCATCCCACACCTTCAGGTAAGTTCTAATGTTATTAATTTAAATAAAAATAAATAAATAAATAAATAAATAAATAAATAAATAAATAAATAAATAAATGGCTCCCACCTTAAATCTAGATTATGATATGTCCAGCACAGGTCTCAAAGAAGACTGCAGATTGAGAGATATTCTTTAACTTTGGCCACTGTGACCAATAGGCAAGTTTCAGGGATAAAACTGATGCTTAAGCAAGGAATAGGAGGATGCCAAACACAAACCTTAATTATAATCATATCTCAATCTTGCTTTTCCTGTTCTCAGACATTATCTTACTATAGATCAGAAGAGCAGATACCTTGGTGTTTATTATTTTTCCCCTAATACTTATGCTATTCTTGTTGAATGCTTACAGAATATAACCACTGATACACACCCCTAAAAGAATGTACCTGTGGTGAAAACATCATTATGATTTAAAGTGAAGGAATTACAGAAATCCCATATTAGTTTGATACAGCAATGAGAATAGACACAGTGGAAGGACATAAAAAGAATACTGAAAGAAAATGTGCTTTCATATATATATGACATCAATAGTTATATCTGGGTACATTCCTCTGTCAAACAAAATTAATGTTTCTAGATGCATTCTGTATTTTGTTTTGTTGTTGTTGTTGTTGTTGTTGTTGTTTTATTTTGCAGCTATTGCTGTAGCTGTTAAAACTTTATATATATATATATATATATATATGGAATGTATCAATCTTTTTATTGACAAAGAATTTCAATACCAGCCACCAATGATACATTTGTATATTCTATAGTGCTGATGTATTAAGAGCAAGCATCTAAGGACCAGGTAGGTGTCTATTACTCATTAATTTAGTATTTTCACCACTTCATTGGTAGAATAAGAATGCCATGAAATACAATTCTATGGTCCCCATCATAATGAGAATCTATTAAATTAATGATGAGACAGGTGTTCATCATTTAAAGGATTCTTGAGGAGACTACTCACTTAGCCATTGATAACATTACTGAGACATTTCTTATGTTCCTACTTCCTAGGGAGTCAGACGCTGCTTTATGGCTTCTGAAGGCGTTGAATGAACATGGTGCACATACAGACACACAGATACTCATATTCACACAATAAAGATAATTTTAAGAAAGATAGTTCACTTCTAGACACATTGTGGGGGATGCAGTTTTTAAGGAGGCTTACCTGTGGATTTGGAGAACACATTAGATTTGATCTGAATCTTGAAGAGAGTTTTCAGAACAGAGTTAAGAAAATATTCCAATACAGTGAGATGATAACAATCATCATGAGTATAGAAACTATAATTGTAAGAACATCCATAATTATAAGAAATTGAGTGTGGGTACTGGAGAGATAGTTCAGAAAATAAGGTGTTGCTGCACAAGCGTGTGAACCTGCAGTTGATCTCAAGTACACACATTCACAATTCTAGGAGTAGGAACACAGGTACCAGGCACCCTTGTCTGCTTGGAGAGTCTCAGCCCAATGAGAGAGAATCTAAACAAAATGGAGCTGGCTTGTAGGCTTTGAACTTTTTTCAAACCTACTTTATTTGGGGTTCTTTAGTGCTTATCCTTGCTGTCCAATGCATCTACCCTAGAGAAGAGAGAAAAGAGGTTAATGGGTAATGGAGAAGTAGATACTTTTAGACTCAGTTCCTTGGTGTGATTCCACTGTTGTAGTTGGCAGGATTACAGCAGACCCATCAAACAACAAAACAGCAATTCAGCAATGGTGACTGTAATCATATTCTTTAGAACCTAGAGCAGCTGCTGGAACCTAGAAACATGCCTTTATCTTTTAAACAACTAAAATTTGATTGTTATACTATGGCTATCTTGTCTTCAACCCTATCAGAGGCTTAAGAAGGAACATGACTGAAAAACACTTAAAGAAATATTCATCAGAGAAATGTAAATCAAAATTGATGCTGAGATTCCATTTTACAACCATCAGAATGGCAAAGACCAAAACGTCCAGTCACAGACACCACATGCTGGTTAGGATGTAGAGAAAGAGGAACACTCCTTCATTGCTGGTGGGAATGCAAACTAGTACAACAACTTTGGAAACCTCTCTGGCACTATCTCAGAAAACTGGGAATAGGGCTTCCTCAAGACCCAGCTATTCCACTCCTTGGAATATACCCAGAAGATGCTCTAACACACAACAAAGACATGTGCTCAACCATGTTCATAGAGGCCTTATTCATAATAGCCATCCTATGTGTCCCCCAGTAGAAGAATATATAAAGAAACTGTAGTACATTTACACTATGGAATACTACTCAGCTATTAAAAACAAGGAATTCCAGAAATTTATGGACAAATGGATTGAACTAGAAATGATCATAATGAGTGAGTTAACCCAGAAGTAGAAAGACTCAAATGATATATTCTCACTTATAATTGGACACTACCCCAAGGGACATGTCCTATGAAAGTCTTTACTTAGCAGGAAATTTGGCTAGATGTGAGGACATCCTACTGGGACTCTAGGTGAGAGAAGTATGGGAGAATGGGGAAATAGAAGGATCCAGAGGGTCCTAGAAACCTAGAAGTACATTATGACAGACAGAAATGGGCCCAGGAGTTCTGCTCAAACTATGGCACCAACCAAGGACAATGCATGCAATAAACATAGAACCCCTACCCAGATCTAGCCAAGAGACAGGGCATTCTCCACAGTTGAATAGAGAGTAGAGACTGACTTTCACATGAACTCTGGTGCCCCATATTTGACCATGTCCCCATGATGGGGAGGCCCAGTGGCACACAGGGGAAGGATAGCAGGCTACCAAGAAGAGACTTGACATCCTATGAGGGGCAGGAGGTCCACCTCAGTCACAGTCATAAGGGAGGGAAATAGGGTGAAAGTGGGAGGGAGGGAGGAATGCGAGGATACAAAGGATGGGATAACAATTGAGATGTAATAAGAATGAATTAATAAAAAAGAAGGAAATATTATCTAATATGTGGGAAGTGGGGGCTGAAGCTTCCAAAGTATAGACATGACAGAGACAGTTGACTGCCTGAATAGTCACCAAAGGTTTTTCTGTATTTGGGTGGAATTCAGTCTTCAGCCTACAAGCCCAGAATATCTGAAAGAGTTTTCTGCGAAACAAAAATTTCAAATCACTAGCCCACTGAATTTCTGTTAAGTTGGACAGTCAATTTCTCATTGTCATGCTTGTTGCAGTTTGTACAGTCAGTCTGTAATGAGCAGCAAAGATAAAAACAGGTTTTTGTTTTGTTTGGTTTGTTTTTTTGTTTTTGGTCCAGTGGCTATTTTCCCACATTTGTTTCTTTGATGCCCACCCATCAACCTCAGTGAAGTGGATTGGAGGCACTGCTAGGAGCAAATGTGTCTCTCTATCAGAAAGACCTTTATTATTAAATGTCATATTCTCTACACCTCTGAGGTGTTTGAAGATCATCTATCTATTGATTGAATTATTGATGTCAGTATATCTAAAGAAACAAATATTGTTTGTTTCTAACTAGGTACTATCTGCTTAACCTTGAAAACATATACACGAAACTATGTAAAGCTTATTTCTATATTTAACTAAACTATTATCTAACAAGACTACAAGTAAAATTTATAGGTGATTAACTACTAACTTGCATCTCCAACCATCCTGAATAGTTTGCAATAGCTTTCACATTTTAAAATGAGTTGCACATGTACAATACATTAAGCAAACTTGAACAAACAATCCTAAATTTTATCAGTATACAATATACACAATACATTAATCAAAAGTTGAGCAAAATAATCTTAAATTTATATTGATATGAAATATCAATGTAAAATATTTCAGACAAGAAGATTAAATAATATACCTTTTACCCTATAATTTTATACCCTGTTTTATCTTTCCCTCTTTATATTCTTTCGCCTAACACTAGAAAGGATAGCAAGATAACAGAGAAAGAAGTATAGAGAAGAGAAAAAAAATCCCTACATGTAAACTTTACTAACTTATAAACAAGCCCTGTATACAATAAGAATCATTGTAACACATCAAAAACACACACTCCAACTATTCGGAATGTGTACAATGTGTCATTTTGTTTTGAGGGGGGTACAAACATCTTTTGGCTACCATTAGATAATTAGAGGATGTTGGCAAAGTGCTGGAAAACCTAGCTGTATTGTCCAGTTACTGTGAGATCAGTCTTTTGGGTTAGCCATTTTGAAGTTGATATGCATGCAGATTCTTGAGGAGCCAGTTGCTGAGGTAGTCTGCTAGACTGAATCACCTGGTCTGCTTGTTCTGTTTTTTTTTTATTATCTGATCTTTTGCTCAGAAAATAAACAAACTTCTAAAAATAATAGTATATGTACATTTATAAATATATATTGAATATACAAGGAGCACAAATCATCTAAAGATAAATTTCTTCTCTATTTTTGATCAGGTATAAGGCACCACGTTTATACATCTCATTGAGCTTTCATGTTCATGCTGCATGAAATAATGGTATGTCATGAGGACCAGGTAGTCCATAAGATTCCCTTGCTATGTGAAGACACTCATGATTCAGAAAGTAAGAGACCTAATGGTCAGATCTAATCTTTATAAGTTTTGTTGTTAAGCATATTTTTCATTTCCTGTTGATACATAGGCATAACCACATCCCTATCTCAAAACAGTTATGTTTCTATTCCATTGCCAACAGAACTTTACAGTATATTGGTTGCCCTAGTTCCTCAGTCTTTTTTTTTTATATATATATAAACCAATGTCTCTCAGCTGCTGTTGTTCCTTTTTCATCAACATTAAGAAAATTCAGCTTCCAAAAAGCATTATTTAATCTGTCCCTGGGGGTCTTTACCCTTTCTTTTTCTAATAAGCATAATTTTTAATATATGATTAGCTCTCTAAAGCTGCTTGTCCTGTAGGATTGCATGGTATACCAATAATGTGTTTTATATTATGAAATGCAAAAAGATACTTCATCTTATTAGATACATATGCAGGAGCATTGTCACTCTTAATTTGTGCAGGTATTCCCATAATTGCCATTATTTCTAATAAATGTATAATTACACAATCAGTTATTTCAGAACTTAAAGCAGTCGCCCATTGAAACTCTGAGTATTTATTAATGGTATGATGTATGTACCTTTGTTTTTCAAATTTTGCAAAATGAAACACATCTGCCAGGTTCCATTCCTTAGATACCCCTAAGTTAGCTTTCAGCAGACAATGGAGTTTGGTTATACAAAGAACATGTAGGACATTTTTAATTTTTTTCTTTGACTACCAAGTGATAGAGAATTTGCTCTTTAAACATTTACTGTACACTTACAACTCAATTATAATAAAATGTTTAGTTCTATACTTTGAAAGTGTTTTTGCAGGCTGTTTAGGATAAATAATTATACACATTAATTGTTCAGTGATCAAATCATGGTCATATAAATTACTAGTCTATTTTTATCATAAGAAAATACCTTCCATGTATATCAGATAGATATGATTCTATAGAAGGATAAGATAAAATAGTTAGATGAGGTCTTAAAAAATCTCAGAGACATTCAGAATATGGCAATTAATGATGTTTTTATTATTTTAAAGACACATTTACAATGAGACAGGTTAGGTCCTGGCAACACCCAGCTTACCTCAAAGAAGATTAGGACAACCAAAGAATCTCCTTATGGAGGTGGCTTCAAATATGGCAAACATACCACTGGGCAAAATGTCTTAGTTTCTACATACAGAATTATGCCTTAAAAAGAGGCAAGCTTGTATGCAGGGAGAGTGGACTGCAAAACTCTGTCAAGTCAGTGTAAGTAATTCCACAATAGTGCCTGCCTCACAAATATGTCTGTCAGATATATTGGATTAGAAGGCTGGAGATGATGTTCCAATGTTATAGAGAATTTTGGGTGACTGTTCAGGAAGCAAACTGTCTCTGTCATCTTCTCATTTGGGAAGCTGCTAAGCTGCATTCCCTGTATTCTCAGGTGACTAATTTTATTCCTTTTCAAGTCCCTGGTGGGCTTTAACCATAGATAGTTTAGTTTTAATATAAAGCTCAGCTGTTTGGGGTTAAGATGTTTTTAGGCCTAGATAAATATTTTAAGTTAATAATGATGAGCTATGATAGATACTGGTTTACATTCAGAATTTTAGACTCAGCAAGATAGGAAAGACCATTTCTTCAAGGCTGCCAAATACAAATAGCCAAAACACTAAGAACATAACATGTATGTATTTCCTGATTGTTTTGTAGTTCTTATTACTGTAGGTAGTTTATTGTATATATGTTTAATAATATACATGCATGTGTAAAATCTATTTAATTAAAAATATTATAAAAGAAATTGGTTAAGACTTCTCCAGGTTCTTTAGAGCTGGTGGCACTCAGAGGAAGGATAGCAGGTTACCAAGAAGAGACTTGATACCCTATGAGCATATACAGGGGGAGGAAATCCCTCTCAGGAACAGTCATAGGGGAGGGGAATAAGGGGAAAATGGGAGGGAGGGAAGAATAGGAGGATACAAGAGATGGGATAACCATTGAGATGTAACAAGAATAAATTAATAAAAAATTTAAAAAAAAAAAGACTTTTCCAGGGCCTAGAAATACCTTAGTAAATGAAGTGTTTGTTTTACTGGGCTTCTCATTCATGCCCTAAGCTCTTAAGTCTGCAACACAACATTGTTCATTTACTGCATCTTCAGGTTGGGTTTGTTGGTCTCTTAAGTTGGCATAATGCCTTTCCCAATCTTTACCAAGATTTATCCTTCTTGTTATATTTTGTTGTTCTCTTTTCATGGCTCCATTTATCTACCACAATAACCACTGTAACTGTTGACCAGCTTCTAACACAGTTGACACCAATCCCTTCCAATCTTGGAGAATAAGTCTATGTTGCATAGCCCAAATATTTAATTTTTGTTTAACAAATGATGGATGCATTCCATACCATACAATAAACTCTTTAAAATGCTTTAAATCTAGCATATCTACTGGATGCCATGTCATTCCTTCATAAGACTCACAACCACCATAATCAGGGATACATTGCACAAAGACTGGAAAAGGTGATGGTGTCTTTGTAGCCCTATAGAATTCTTCTATCAGAGAATTTGTTTCCAAGCCCTTTTCTCCTGTCTGCATTCCTGTTCCTCTGGAAGCCTTTTGTTGTCACCAGCTTCCTGTTATTCTCTGCCCCCTTATGCATGCAGGTGCTCTAAACACCTGGCACATGGAGGAAGGTGAGATGGCTAGAGTAGAGAACTGTTGCTTTTTTTTTTAAGAAAGGATGCATTTTATTTTTTTTAACTTTTTTTAAATTAATTTATTCTTGTTACATCTCAATGGTTATCCCATCCCTTGTATCCTCCCATTCTTCCCTCCCTCCCATTTTCCTCTTATTCCCCTCCCTTATGACTGTTCCTGAGGGGTATTTCCTCCCCCTGTGTATGCTCATAGGGTATCAAGTCTCTTCTTGGTGACCTGCTGTCCTTCCTCTGAGTGCCACCAGGTCTCCCCCTCCAGGGGACATGGTCAAATGTGAGGCACCAGAGTACATGAGAAAGTCACATCCCTCTCTCCACTCAACTGTGGAGAATGTTCTGACCATTGGCTAAATCTGGGTAGGGGTTTACATTTACCGCCTGTATTGTCCTTGGCTGGTCCCACTCAAACTAAAGCACCAGCCATATGTTTTCTTAATAAGGAAGATATGTTTTTAAAAGTTTTATATTTATGTGATTTCAAACAATAAACTTCTACTTATCTATTCCCTTGTATGTAAGAGCAAGTTGTCCTTCTGCTATCAGGTGAATCTGCATACTGTAGTGTAACCAGTCTCTATTCTGGTAAGGTCAGTAAGTAGTTCTCAATGGTAAGTTACACTTTCTGTAGACAGATGCAGACTTATGTACTTTGTTCACATGTGTGCATTTGCTGTTAACACTTCATGAGCTTCACACAATATGTAAAGCAATGTCATATAACCTTCTAGTCTCATAAATCTGTATCACTTCATTCCTTATATATCAGAAGCACATGTCAAAATTTTGGAATTTTCTTTATAGTTATATTATACTATATAAGAATCTATTCCCACCTCTGAAATGATGGCAAATCTTTTCACCTTGCTTAATAATTTTCTTGTCAGAACCAATTTTACTCATATTGAATGCAACACACAGACTGTCATAGCCACTTTCTCCAAAACATGAGAGGCAACATGAGAGAGGTTTCAGTTGCATTGCTCACTTCATATGAAAGAAACCCTCAGTTACATGCTAGCTCCTCTTTAATGGGGAGGATTCTTTGTCTTCTCTGAAAACCAAATGAAATTTATGTCATCAGGTTTTCCATAGGCTTGAGCAATTTGATTTCCAACTTTGTAATATCATTTTGTGACTCATAAAGACATGATCTATAGCAATAATTTAAGTTATTACAATGAACTACATTACTCCAGTTCATGATGCTTATAGTCGAAGTTAGATGTGACTCATTTTCACTAAAAATCGACTAATAGATGTTGGGGGGAATTCTCACTGGAGACAACTGTGTGAGTTCTTGAGAAGAATATGAAAAAATCCATGTCTGACTCTTTGTCCTGGAAAATATGAAATCCAGTGAAAATTAACTATGTTCTATTCCAAGTCAGACTAAAGCTTCCTTTCCACATTCAATGTGTTTGTTTTAAAATACCAAAAATTTTTATATGTGAAAATGCATATGTTCCATGAGATTAGTATCAAGAAAATAAAACACTGTCAAGGAATTGTGGCATCAGAGTCTGTGATGGCTCATCAGCCTAAATAGCTGTCCTAAGAATGTCAGAAAAGCCACACCCCTAAAGGATTTCTCTTAAGTATGTTGAAAACTTTAGAAGCAAAGCCATTTTTCGCTTAATTTTCCAGAAATGTAGGGAGAGGGTGTAATCTCTTTTTACAACTATAAACATTTTTAAATTTTTTTCTTTCACACTATTTAACTAGACAGCAAAATGGAAATATCCTATCTAATTCAAATATAAGCTACAAAGCAATGATACATGCCGAGAGTACCAGGACATTTAAACCAACAGAGAAAGAGTCTTATTCATTAACATTAGAATCTTAAAGAAGGTCACTAAATAACATGACTATATTCATTACCTTTAAGAAAGTAATAGAATCAGTAGCACTCTCAGAAATTAATGTAACTTTAAAAGTCAAATTTGAAAAAGGAAAACACTTAGAGAGTGTTACATGGGAAGCAATAAAGAATGATTACATGACTTTATTGCTTTCAGAGTAGGAATGATACTCTAAAAAAAAGCACTGTGCATTTGTATTAGTACTGATTCTCTGAGTCTCTTCATTTAATATTCACAATGAGGCATTATAACATAAATGTACATTCTATGCACCTAAACTCAGTGTTATAATAGCTATAAAGGCAGTCTGCACTCAAATCCTCCAATAGTTACACTTTCGCTTAAACTTACCTTCTCCCTTTAGTAGAAGTCATTGGTTACATAGCATGAGCTTAATATTAGAGAAATCTCATCCATCAGACAAAGGAATGTAGAACATTTTCTATCACGCAGCACATATTTTCCAGAGTACCAGATTTCCTTAGTTTCTTAAGAAAATTTCTGTATCCTAGATCTTGAAGTCTATGGAAAATGTCTACGTAAGTATCACATTTAATCCCTTGAATGTTAATGCATAGTTATATAAGTTTACAAACTAGCTGGTGCTGGCATGTTTATCATTGTTGTTATCATCATTTACTATCAAAAAGACTGAGAGGCAGAATGGAGAAAGGTTTTTTAAAAATGATACCAGCTCCTATTTTCAGTTTTTAAGCAGCATTCTCTTTACAGATTTCTTTCTTTTATCTTTTCCATGACATATAAATTATAGCTACACAAAGTGGGCTGCATTCTGTAAGTTATTACCAATTTTGACTCACATCAATAGTTGTTCCTTTCATAAAAACTGTTCAGGGGGTATTTTAACAATGAGTAGCCTCAAAACTTTAAGGATTTGACAATAAAAATGTATCTGAAATGCAAAGTCAATCCAGCAACTATGAAAGCATCATCAAAAGCCACATCTGTTCCCTGCGTAGTGAGGACATCTGTACAATTAATTTTCTTTTGCTAACTTCTCAATCAACCATGTATCATTCTTTAGAGTTTCTCTGTGATAAACAGGTTTCTACATGAAAGCAATTGGGAGGGCTGGACTATCCTTGGTATATACAGGCATTATATTCACAGGAATGTGAAAGCCACACTGGAAGAACTTGTCATTTACTTTCCAAATTGTCAATATGAAACAAGGAAAAGTAAAGAGCTTGTCAATACTGAAACTTAGCATTTCAAAAGGCTTCTCTCCCAAGAGTGAAAGCTAGTCAACTGTGAACCACAACTCAATAAGGATCAAAGAGAATTGCAGCAACTGCATATATTCAGTTAATAAATTATTTTAATTTGTTTTTAGTTTATTTCTGACATCCCACTGAGAAGACCTGACCTCAGCACAAGATTCATGTTGAAGAAATTTTCTATCAAATCTGTGATTGTAGTCCTGCCAACTCAGGGTCAGGAGGAGAAATTCAACTGGTTCAATTAAACAAATTAACATCGAAAGACCAAATAGTACTTCAGTGCCAATACAAAAGCAAGCCTTAATAGTCTTACTTTATATATATATAATATATATATATATAGATAGATATAGATATATATGAATGATCATGTACAGAATAGTATTTTAAAACAGGAAATTTCATTTAGTCACTGGACTTCATGTCTTTCTGCTAAAGGGGATAGGTTCTTGAATTTAATTATGAGGATGGGTTCCATCCACTTTCAGTGCATTAGCAGTGAACCAAGAGTCCCATATGAGTAGCTGAGTTCATATCCTAACTAGTGGATTCATTGGAATCTCATATCCATAGATACCAAGAATCCGCAAGGCTCAGGTAAAAAATATCAGTGGGCATAAAGCATCACAGAGAGACAATAGGATTAGCCAAATTTACCAGTAGTTCAACAGAATGTAGGGAATCTAAAAGAACTTACTCCACTTGCCAAACATAAGTTGTTCCATTCAAATATACCTTATTTTAACCTTGTTCTTAAAGCAGCTGCCTGCATGTACCTGCCTGACATCTTTCTCTTGCCTGGAGCAGTAATAAAATCTGGGTGTACTAGGAGGACAGAGGGGAGGAGGTTTTAGTGGATATAAACATGTTTTTATTTTGATTCCAAGTGCGTGATGAGAAACTGCTTCATTAGAGGGGCATGATGCTTGTCTAGTGGACAGAGACTCCTGAGAGAGCACATGATAATTGTCTACTGGGACCAGCCTCCAGCAGGGGTATGATTTTGTCAGCTGAAAAACAGCCTATATGCACTCTGGGAGGGCATAATATTGCCCCAAAACCAAAAAAGATCACTTTGCATCTCTTTGTATATATTGGCTTTTTGGCTTCCCATTGCTTCTCTTTAAGATTTTCTTAGAGAGAAACACTCCAGAGAATACATAAGATTGCTGCTATGATTGCCATTATGTTTGCTAGATTTCTGGTTTGCTGTTTAGCTTGGCTGCTGGAATTCTGATGACAAAGAGTAAAATTTCCCCAAGAACTGATTCCAAAATGGTCTACCTCTCTGTCCCCACTAACCTTTCTCTCCTGTTTATGGTTGGCAGATTGGAAGGTAAGGAGGGCATTAAAGATCCACAAATAAAGTACATTTGAAATTATCAATGCCTACAAGTGTTGCCCCACAGTGGGTGCCAAAATGTTAATGTTATTTTTATAAAACTGTGTTTGTTTCTCAGTTTCTTTCTTAACCCAGGTATTACACAAATAATTGAGACTAGACTATATTATTTTAACAAGCTTCATAGCATAAGAACTGAGCAGTTCTTATATTATTCTTAAACCTCTAAGATAACTTGGTTTCCTTCCACCATATCCCAGAGATACTTGTACTTTGTAGCTTTCTTAATCTGGTATCTCTTTCCTGATATCTCCTGGACATCTGTTTCTGCTTAAATCACCTACTTCCTTATCTATCTCCTTAGCTGGCTGGCAGGAAGTCCGTCCCTATTATTTCTCTCTTCAGGGATTGGATGTAAGGTGTTCTATTGGCACAGTTTATACAGCATTAAGGCAGGAATTTCTCAGAACAAAATTGCAGCCAGATATGGAAAGTACAGAAGTCACCATGTGAATTAAGATGTGTTAAAAGATTTAAAGATTTTCTGATGATGAGAACAATGAAATTGATTGGAAAGATTCTGATTTTCTGCATCTTTCTTCTTTCTCTGCCTTCTTTTCTTTTCTTTCCTTCCTTCTTTCATTTTTTCTTTCTCCTCCTTCCTTCTCTTCTTTCCTTCTTTCCATTCCTCCATTCTTTCTTCCCCTTCTTTCTTCTCTCCCTCCCTCCTTCCTTCTCTCCCTCACCCTTCCTTCCTTCCTTTCTCTTCCATCTTTCTGTAAGTGAGAATGTAGACAGTGGCTTTCTTTACTACATTTTATGCACCCTCACTACCTGTAGGTAAAAGGTTATTGTTCATTTTTAAAATAATTTATTCAGATTCCAACTCAATTGTTATCACATCACTTGTATCCTCCCATTCTTCCCTCCCTTCCTCCTGCTTTCACCTTATGTCCCTTCCATATGTCTAAGACCAAGGGGGACCTCCTCCCCCACTATATATGGTCATAGGCTATTAACTCTCAACATGGTACTTGGTAGCCTGCTTAATCTTTCTTTAAGTGTCATCAGGCCTCCCACCTAAGGGGGTTGGTCCAATATGGGGCACCAGAGTTCATGTCAGAGTCAGTCCCCGCTCTCCACATAACTGTGGAGAGTGTCCTGTCCATTGGGTAGATCAGAGTAGGGGTTCGATGTTTACTATTGTATTGGCCTTGGTTAGTGCAATAGTTTGGGCAGACCCCATGGTCCCCAATGCACCAATCACGATGTTCTTCTTGTAGGTTTCTAGGACCCTCTGGGTCCTTCTATTTCCCCATCTCCTATATTTCTCTTACTTAGAGTCTCAGTAGGATGTCCTCACATCTATCCCAATTTCCTGGTAAGTGAACACTTTCATGGGACAACAACAACAACAAGGCAAGGCAAGACTCTCAGGCCAAAGTATAAAGATATAGATAATAGATAGATAGAAAGAAAGAAAGAAAGAAAGAAAGAAAGAAAGAAAGAAAGAAAGAAAGATAGATAGATATAGATATAGATATGGATATATAATGTTACCTTTGTGGCATCATCTCTCAGAACAGGTAAAGCAGGAAGCTGAACAACACTCAATTACAAAGAAGAGAACCTGGAAATCAAGAAAATGCCCAGTAAACAATAAATATACCACACCAGGAGACTCAACACATTTCAAGTACAAATCCACAGAAATAAATAATAGCAATGTAAGAGTCAAAATCTGAAAACTGAAGATAAAGAAAAATATTCTTGATAACAGCAAGAAAAGAAACAGCATCTTACTTACAGTGAAAATGCACACATAAGTACATACACAAGCCGCACAAAGACATTCAATAAAGGTATAAAAAAGAGATGAAGAAGTATACTTTATATTCATTGAAGGAAAAATACACCAAAATGACTTCTCAATCCTGAACATCTATGCTGTAAATCAGAAGTACCCATATTCATAAAAGAAACATTACTAAAGCTTAAATCATATATACCACCCCAAACATTAATAGTGAGAAACTTCAACACCCAACTCAACCCCAATAGAAAGATCATCGACAGGAACTAAATGGAGAAATAATGAAACTAATAGACACCATGAATCAAATGTATCTAACAGATATCTACAGAACATTTCACCCAAACACAAAAGAATATACCTTCTCTCAGCACCTTATAGAACCATCTCAAAAATTGACCATATACTTGGTCACAAAGCAACCTCAGCAGATACAAGAAGATGAAAAAAATCCCTTGCATTTTATTAGAAAACAATGGACTAAAGCTGGAAGTCAGCAATAACAGAAACAATAGAAACATACAAACTCATGGAAACTAAAAATCCTTACTCAATGATGTCTGGGTTGAGGACAAAGTTTAAAAAATAAAATAAAAGACATCCTAGATTTAAATGTAAATGAAGGCACACCATACCCAAACTTATGGAACACAATGAAAGCAGTGTGAAGAGGAAAGTGCATACCATTAAGTGCCTTCAGAAAGGAATTGGTGAGATCACATACTAGAAAATCAACAACACACTTTAATGCTCTACACCAAAAAAGAAACAGATAGACCCAAAGGAAGTAAATGGCTGTAAATAATCAAACTCGGATCTGAAATCAATAAACTACAAACAAAAAGAACAATTCAAAGAATCAATGAAACCAGGAGCTGGTTCTTTGAGAAAATCAACAAGATTGACAAATACTTAGCCAAACTAAATAAAAAGCAAAGACACACTATCCAGATCCACAAATTCAGAAAGGAAAAGGGAGACATAATGACAGATATTGAGGATATCCAAAGAAATATGAGATCTTACTTCAAAAGGCTGTATGCCACACAATTTGAAAATCTAAATGAAATGCATAGTTTCCTTGATAGCTGCTGCCAAATTTCAAAATTGAGTCAAGATCAGGTGAACAAAATAAATAGTTCTATATCTCCTTAGGAAATAGAAGCAGTCATCTAAAGTCTCCAAACAAACAAACAAAAACAAAACAAAAAAGCCCAGGGCCAGGTGGATTCAGTGTAGAATTCTACAAGGCCATCAAAGGAGGGCTAATACCAATTCTTTTCAAACTATTCCATGAAATAGAAATAGAGGGAACATTAACCAAACTCATTCTATGAGGCCACAGTCACTTTGATACCTAAACCACACAAAGACCCAACAAATAAAGAGAACTTCAGACCAATTTGCCTTATGAACATTAATGCAAAGGTACTCAATGAAGTGCTAGCAAAGCAAATCAAAGAAAATATATCAAAAATATTATATACCATGACCAGGTAGTCTTCACCTCAGGTATTCAGGCATGGGACAGTTCAGTATACATAAAAACATCAGTGTAACCCATTATATAAATAAATTAAAGAAAAAACACATGATCAACTGATTATTTCCTGCTATTTTGCAAGCAGGTTCTGGTCCAGACTCTGGGGCCTGGGCCCATGTCCTCTGTGGGCCATTGGATGACCGGGAGGTACCCATTTCCCTGAGATTTCCCGAGGCCAGGAGCTCTGGTGCTTTACTTTCTAGAGTTCAGTCCCATATACTGAGTTCATACTATTTTGCAGGCAGGTTCCGGTCCAGTGGACAAATTGATTAAACTAGAAATGATCATAAAGATGAGTTTACCCAGAAGCAGAAAGAGTCAAATGGTATATACTCACTTATATCTAGAAACTAGCTCAAGAGGCATGTCCCATGAAAGTCTTCACTTACCAGGAAAGTGGGTCAGAGGGGAGGACATCCTATTTGCACTTTAGGTGATGGAAGCATGGGAGAATGGGGAAATAGAAGAATCCAGAGGGTCCTAGAAACCTACAAGAAGAACATTATGACAGGCAGATCTGGGCCCAGGGGTCCTGCTCAAACTATGGCACCAGCCAAGGACAATACGTGCAGTAAACTTCGAACCCCTACCCAGATCTATCCAATGGACAGGACATTCTCCACCATTGAGTGGAGAGTGGGGACTGACTTTCACGTGAACTCTGGTGCCCCATTTTTGACCATGTCCCCTTGATGGGGAGGCCTGATGGCACTCAGAGGAAAGCTACCAAGAGGAGACTTGATACCCTATGAGCATATACGGGGGAGGAGGTCCCCCTCAGTCACAGTCATAGGAGAAGGGAGTAAGGGGAAAGCGAGAGGGAGGGAGGAAAGGGAGGATACAAGGGATGGGATAACAATTGAGATGTAATATAAATAAATTAATAAAATATTAAAATTTAAAAAAAGAAAAACAAAAGAACAAAAAAAAAAGTCTTCAAGAGATCAGAGGCACATACTTCAGACATAGTTATACCAATACTTGGCATATACCCAAATGTTGCTCTACTATACAACAAGGACATTTGTTCTAATGTGTTCATAGCATCCTTACTCATAATAGCCAGAATCTGGAAACAACCTAGATGTCCCTCATCTGAAAAATGGATAACAAAACTGTAGTGTGTTTACTCAATGAAGTATTACTAAGCTATTAAAAAGAAGAATATCTTGAAATTTGAAGGCAAATTGATGTAACTCTAAATGATCATCCTGAGTGAGGTAATCCAGACTCAGAAGATACACATGGTATATGCTCCCTTATAAGTATACATTAGCCACAGAATATAGGATAACCACACTACAATACAGAGACATGAAGAAGCTAAGTAAGATGTAGGAGAATGCGTAATTCTCATTCAGAAGAGTAAATAGAATAGCCAGCAGAAGCAGTTGAAAAGAAAGAAGAGGAAGGGAGTCTACCATAGAGGTCCTATGAAAGACTCTAACCAGCAGGGGATTGAAGTAGATGCTGAGACTCACAGGCAAACTTTGGGGCAGAACACAAGGAGTCTTATAGAAGAATTGTGGAACTGAAGGAACTGGAGGGGACAGGAACTACACAAGGAGACCAATGGAACAAATCAGGACAGTGGAGGGGGGGGTGCTGTAGAGACTGATTCATCAACCAAGGACCATCCATGGTGAGGAACTAGACCCTCTGATCAGATGTAGTACAAAGGCAGCACAGTCTCCTTGTGGGTCTCATAATATGGGGAATAGAGACTATTTCTGACATGGACTCTGGTGCCTAAATGTTTATCACTCCCGCCTGGCAGGGCAGCCTTGCCAGGCCATAGAGGAAGAGGATACAAGTAGTCCAGATGAGACTTGATAGGCTGAGGTCAGATGTTTGAGGAGGTGGATGGGATATGAAGGAGAGAGGATAGAACTGGAAAGTGATGAGGGGTGAGGCTACAATCAGGATGTAAAATGAAAAAATTTAAGTAAACAACTGATAAAAATTATATAAATAAAGCAGCACAGTTTGATGGTGTTCTAAATTTAAACAATTTCATTCTGAATGGGAAAAATAACAAGGGAAAATGGAATTAATTTTCATATTCCTTTTATCTAGAAATGTATGTCAGAAAAGGCTGTACATGAAAATATAGCTATAGATACATATATACTTAAATATATACATATAACTTATATATCCTATACCTATCACTTATAATGCTCTACAAATAAGTATGTAAAGGTAAATCAAAGAATCAGAAGATGCTCACATGCACTGTAGCTGGAATGACTGTCTTTACACAGGAATATGGAGATCATTGTGGCACAATTCCTGATCAGAAGCATAAACTGTACAGGTGACCAAGTCTCTATGATCTACTTGTAGGGGTTGGATTTGTACTCTTATGTGACAGATCCAGGAAAACAATTTATATTTTTTACATTTTATTCCATATGAAGACACAGAATTCATCCTCTTCAGGAAAGGAAGTAAAAATACCTCTTGGAAGCAGAAACTAAGCAACCAAAAATCAAATCTATCAAAACCTTCATCTTAATTAATCACTATCTACTGATTATACATTATTTAATTTGTAGTGGCTCCCTTTATTTGCCTTACAAGGAGTAGTAACACTACAGAAGCCATACCTAGATCTATTCCCTACCTTGGGATAGTTCAAACCGGAGATTCTTCTTTCTCAGGCTACTGAGTACAGAGATTGCAAGAATATACCAACACATTTTGTTCACACAGTATTTTCATGTTAGCACCAGTACTAGATTAATTTGGTAACTAGATGTACAGTGTTACTACAAAAATTAACCATACAAGTGGGGATAAGTCTGTACCAGAAAATGGAGGAAGGAAACAAATTATAGGAAGAAACAAATCTTGATAATCATGAACTATGTTACATTCCATATAAGTCAGAACAAGTGAGCAGCCCACATGCCCACAGGACGATAGCACTCCTTCAGTTTGACCGAATCCACTGCCACCTCTTCCCTTCCCAATGCATGATCCACACTGGCAAGCCCCTTTTTCTTCCATCAAGAAACTTAAAGTTCTTTTTCTTATTTATGAAAATTTTGTATTTTATTTCTGAGATTATATTATCACAACATTTCTATCTTCCCTTTCCTCCCTCCAAACTCCTCCCAACGCTTTTTAAAATTTGTGGACTCTTTTTCAACTAATCATATTTTTATAATTAAAATTTAAGAGGAGCAAAATAAAAAACTATATATTGTCAATGTGAATGCTAAAGTGGAAAAAATCAGTGCACTCAAATTTAAGGCCTGTTATTTAGTAATAACAATGGAGATATGTTGTTTTAGACATATTTAATTTAATGTTATAATTTAATTTTTGAAATTTAATATTAGACATATTTAAAACTCAGCAATGAATTACAGATACATAGGAAGTGTGAGCCATCTCCAGGAGATGGAGTACTCTTTTGCAGATTCGTTTTTAAAGGGTTCTTAGAACTGATGGTTGTAAGTAGCTGACTATGGGGCTGAAAACATGAACTAAAAGGAGAAAAACTGAAAATTTAGTGTGAATAGCTAACTCTGAAGCTGAGAGAAAGCATGAGAAGCAGAAAATTAAACTAGAGGTTTAGAACAAGTATGTTTAGTAAGGGAAAAGGAAGTGCCTTCCACCTGCCTAGCATATACACTTAGGCATCTGCCAAAGCTGACACAAAATAGAACTAAAAAGGAAAAATAAATATGCTCTTAGGCAATAAAGAATACTCAGGGATAGAATTAGGCTAGAGACCAGGATGTTTTTGGCTTCCCTTAATATCCAACAATGAGGAAGAGGAGTTAAAGTTTTTAACTCAGTATAAAAAAAAGTGTTGGGGGTAGTACAGAAAGGTGGCTCTCCCATTAAGTGTCTTTGCTGCTCTTGGAAAAACCACATGTTCAGTTCCCATAACCAATGATCAGCAGCTCACAAGCACCTGTAACTCCAGATCCAAGAAATCTGATGTGCTCTTCTAGATTACACATGAATGTACACATACATGTGTATAATCTTCATATAGGCACACTCATACACACATAATTCTGAATAAATATATGTATAAACAAAGGAAACTGTTCCTTGTGGCCAGACATCACATTCGCCATTTTGTTTAGGTTGGTCTCAGTTCCTCAGAAACAGAAAGGAAGCCATCGGGCTTTCAATATTTGGAGTCTCTTAGAAGCTCAGAGTAGGAAATTATGTTCTGCATTTTCATGTTTCTTTATATACTACCTAAAACATTTAAAAGCAAATGGAGTGACTAATAGTCACAGGATTCCTTTTAGAGTTGGTTATTTTGTCCTTTTAATACAAAACTCACAGGAACATTAGTGAATGATGGTAGCTCAGATTTTTCTCATGTAAAAATTAAGTACCAACCCTCTAAAGCATTCTGAATGATGTAATCATAATATTTCTGAAGGAAAAACAAAAATAGTACATTTAAAGTAGCTTGTATATGGAAAAAAAGTTATGTAATGTTTATTTGTCATGAGTCGAGTAGTGTAGTCAGTAATGTCAAAATGATTTTCTTTTCATTTGGTTTCATTACTAATAGTTGCTACCCTCTCTCAGTGAGGCCTCCACCCATTCTGTGGAATGATTCATCACTATGTGAGTGCTTCTTTGCTTCTCTAACAATTTATTTTGTTAAATTGTATATGTGTCCGTGTCTGTGTTCGTGTCCGTGTGTGTGTGTGTGTGTGTGTGTGTGTGTGTGTGTGTGTGTGTGTGGTGTAGATCAAAATACAACTTGCAGTAGTTGAGTCTCACCTTCACAGTGTGGGCCATAAGATATAATTCAGGTTATTGGGTTTAGCAGTAAGCATCATTATCCATTGAGATATTTCAATAGAGTATCCTTCTCTTATTTCTCTTGCTCAAGTTTAAATTTGAACAAAGTCTTAATAACTAATGAGAACCTGTCTTTCTTGGAAACAGAATTTCCATACCAACATTTCCACTTATCACATATAGTATTGTTAAAATAATATTGATCATGTACCAAATATTAAATAGAGACTGATGATAGAAATAAAGCCTATAAAGCCTGAATCCATGATCATTGGTGATTTTGTACTTGAGAGCAATAGCTAGGAAGTGTGAGTTAGTGGTACTATCTCCGTGCTAAGCACATATTCATTCATCTAATTACTGTTATAAAATTATTATTAGAAAACTACTAATATGTACATTTTTCAATTGAGAAATTCAAAGGAAAATATGTAAGAAGCATACAAAACAAAGATTTATTTAAATGTGCCAGGTGTTTCTGGTTCTAGAAACAAGTATGTGTGCCTCATACTACTCTGTAGGGTTCCAGAAGCATTTGTGCTACAGTATGGTCTTGTACTTTGTATTGTTAATTATTTTACTTCCAGAGATCAGCTTGCTGTCTCCTAAGCAGACAGTGACATACCCCAGTCATTCCAAAATTACTCCTGATTGGCTAAATAAAGCCTCTAATGGGGTTGAAGACCATATAGTTTAGTCTAACAATTAAGCTTAGTTGTTTAGAAGTTAGTATTATTTGGTCTAGATAGATATTTTAAGATTACAGAGATGAAATATGATAGATATCGATTATCATTCAGGAGTTTAGACTCACCAAGATAAGGAAGATGTTTTCTGCAAGATTGCCAAATACAATTAGCCCAAACACTATGAAGGTAACTTTTATATAATTCCAGATTGTTTTGTAGTTCTTCTTGCTGTATGTAATTTTTTATTTATGTGTAATAATATAAATACATATGCCAAAAATAAAATAAAATCTTTACAAAAAAAGATGCCTCGCAACAGGAAATATGGAGCCTATACCATCCATCTCCTCTAACCATGCAGGATGTCCAATCATGGATTGTGACACCAGCACAGCCACAAACTCTTTGACCTACAGTTTGTCCTGCCTATAAGACAGAAGTAAAGAAGGAGGAGAAATTTCAGGAATGAACATCCAAGGACTGGTCTAGTTTGAAACCCATGCCATGAGAAAAACCCATGCCTGACACTATTAATGATATTCTGCTAAACTTATAAACAGGAGCCTAGCATAACTGTCATTAGAGAGAATTCACACATCAAATGCTGAAAACTGGTGCAAATACCTACAGAAAAAAATAGGTAGAAGTTGGGGATTCCTGAAATAGAGGGAAAGGAAGATTTGTAGGAGACAGAAGTGTCACCACAAGATAACTTAGGGAATCAACTAACCTGGGACCATAGTTGCCCACAGAGACTGAACCTCAAGCCAGAAAGCCAAATAAGACTGAGCTGATCCCTCTGCACATATACAACAGTCATGAAACTTGGTGTTTATGTGGGAATCCTAACAGTGGGAGCAGGAACTATCTCTGACTCTGTTGCCTGCCTTTGGGACACATTCTTATTGGGTCCTCTTCTAGCCTCAATAGTAGATGATGCACCTAGTCTTACTTGATGTGAAAAGGCTGGTTGATATCCATGGAAGGCCTCCCTTTTTCTAAAGAGAAAAGGAGGAGGAGTGAATTTGGAGGGTAGGACATGTGGCTAGTCTAACATGAAACCTGGTATGAAGCTAGAGCAATGTTGAAATGTTGAGATCTGTAGGAGAAAGCATTGTTTCTTCCCTGATCTGTGCCTGCATTGCATTCCTCAGCACTATCTCAGCAATCCTTGAGGTAGTCAGAGTAGTCACAGAAACAGAGAGACAGTGGGAAAGAATATGGCGGACAGAGGTGGAGAGAGATAGACAGACAGACAGAAACACACAGAAAGAGAGAGAGAGAGAGAGAGAGAGAGAGAGAGAGAGAGAGAGAGAGAGAGAGAGA
>OU015751.1:63287193-63298926 GCA_907169655.1 Acomys percivali | reverse complement strand
AGAGAGAGAGAGAGAGAGAGAGAGAGAGAGAGAGAGAGAGAGAGAGAAGAGAGCACAGATTTTATTTTGTGTCTTATTTTTGTTGTATGACAGTATAAACTGTCACTCTAATGTCCTAGGCTTACAGTCTCACACACACACACACACACACACACACACACACACACACACACATGCATGCATGCACGCACACACACATTTATCCACTATCATATATCCTATGTGCCCCAGAACCTCAATTCCATGAAGGAATCAGTCTGATAGGGAGGAAAAATTTCTTTCTCCCCAAGCTTAGTAAAACACTTGTGACCTTTAAAATTAATAAATTTATTTTAATAATTGATCAATCTGCTTTAATATATAAAAATGTTTTTATTCAGAATGTTGATGTAGCAAGACATCATCTTACTTCTTCTCACTTAATAACATGATTGAAACTATAGAAAAAGTCAATTTTAACACCTTTCACTAGAAAGAAAAGATGTCATTTCAAACAGCAACAATAGAAAGCATGTTCTTTCTCTTTGCAAGATTTTTCACAGACCACAAGATAATGATAGATGTACGGAGATTACATGCTTCCAAAACATTCAAAACTTTACCTATTTCATAAAATTTCTTAGAAACTTTAGTGAGAAATTTTTCAGTTATGATGTAGACATGGTGACTGAGTGGCTATTTAAGGCACCAATGCTCTGAAAATGTTGACATTTGACTGCTTAGAAAAGTATTCACTTCTTGCTTGTTATTTATAACACTGAGGAAGGTACACCATATAACTTGCAAAATATTTTGTATCATTGAGGGAAATTACAGAGAAGCTAGCCAGTAGCATACCATGGGCACAATGTAATTTAGGATTACTGGGAACAATAGATAAGGCAGCAGTAAGGGCCATATGTGAGAAGTAGGGAAACACTGAGAGGATTAAATGAATCTCAGACTAAGATTAAAGACATGGAAAATACAGTCATTATAGAATTATAGAGCCATGAATGAGAGAATTTTAGTAAAAGCATAGACTGGGAATGAAGAGTGGTCCCAAGTAGATTACCATCCTGTGGAAATACTGCATATGAGCCTACTTGTTTTATGCTTTTCTCCTTTTTTGACTCTCTTCTGTCTACACCTAAATAAATATTTTCAATTATAAAAGGGTCTGTATGAAGTAAATAATTCCATCATGGTTATCTACATAATTATAGAAAAACGAATAATTTCCAGGGAAATGAAAAGTGTTGAAAGACAACTTAAGGTTTTCATACATTATTATTCCATTTATATAAGTAGTATTTGTGTATTAATTTTATAATTTTAAAAAAATCAGTAAAAATCACTCATTAATTTAACCATTAAATCTGAAATATTAATCTCCATACTTTACATATATCAGTAATAAACAGAAAAGGGGGAATAACGAATATATAGAAAGAATCTTATTCTCTAGACCTCACCCTGCTGCCCAACATCTTGCCCAGTCAATAATTCATTAAATAATCATTTACCAACAGTGCACTAGGGGCCATACAACTATTGGTTCCTTGCTGGCCACTAAGTTTTGGAGTAGACAAGCAATTACTATTCATCACAGTAAGAGATTCTTCTCAGCATGTATTCTTAAGATTTGCATAGAAAATACAATTTTACCAGTGAACTAGAAGACAAGAAGACAGTTTATGGCAGGGGAGAACATAGAAGGACTTACTGAAAAGGGAATTGATGATCAAGCTTCCGCAAATTGGCTACTAGCCATGTTTACATGGAATAGAACAAAATTTCTAGAAAGTCTTTATTTTTAGGTTCATTGAAATTAGGCTTGGTGAAGATGAACCAGCATGTCCATCTTTTGATGTGAGCTCTGGTGATCAATATCATGCCCAGTGTTTCCATTGAAAGTAAAGCAAACTCAGGTACCCAGGCTCTCTCTTTTACTCCTTACTGAAATTAGCATTTTTGCGAGTGTATTTCTTGATTTTCCCATTGGATGAAATGCACTATAACTTCCCCTAAATAAGAAGCCCCTGCCAATGCCCACAAATTTTTACCAAAACAACAACAACAAAAAAAAATACTTGGAAATCAATTTGGAACAGGACATGAGATCACTAATTAATGAGTAGAACTAACAATGTGCCTACAAAATTATAATATATAGAACTTGGCTTCAGATTCAATTTCCAGCTCAATATTTTGTCAGAACCTGCCAACACTGGAAATGCCTTCCATCTCTTGGCTTTTCATAACTCATTTGCTTTAATTAGGACCAGATGATAATTGTTATGTTCTTGGGATTAGATGATAATATTAAGTAATCAAGAGGTATATTCTGTTAAATATTGTCTCTAGCAAAATTTCTCAAGAAATATCATGTGACATTCTGTTTTTCTAAGAGAGAATTTCCAACTGTTAAACACGTGCCACATGGTAGCAAATGGAGACAGGATAAGAAGCATCAAAGAAGAAGGAGGCCACAGTCTTCTCATTCTGAAAAAGTCTAAAAACAAAATGAAGAATAATTTCCCTCAATGGTAATGTCTTCCAAATAATAGCAAAATGTCACAGCCAGAATATTGGCATGGATACAAGACTGAAGATATTCACAAAACCACAGAATTCTGCTGAGTCCTCCAGAGTGACACTGTATTCCCATCTTTTTTTTAAAAATTTTTTTATTAATTTATTCTTCTTACATCTCAATGGTTTTCCCATCGCTTGTATCCTCCCATTCTTCCCTCCATCCCATTTTCCCCTTATTCCCCTCCCCTATGACTGTTCCTGAGGGAGATTTCCTCCCCCTGTATATGCTCATAGGGTATCAAGTCTCTTCTTGGTAACCTGCTATCCTTCCTCTGAGTGCCACCAGGGCTCCACATCCATGGGACATGGTCAAATATGAGGCACCAGAGTTCGTGTGAAAGTCATACCCCACTCTCCACTCTACTGTGGAGAATATTCTGTCCATTGGCTAGATCTGGGTAGGGGTTTAAAGTTGTCTTTGGATGGTGCCTTAGTTTGAGCAGGACCCCTGGGCCCAAATCTGCCTATCATAATGTTCTACTTGTAGGTTTCTAGGACCCTCTGGATCCTTCTACTTTGCTATTCTCCCATGCTTCTCTCATCTAGAGTACCAATAGGATGTCCTCTCCTCTGTCCCAGTTTCCTGGTAAGTGAAGGTTTTCATGGGACATGTCCCTGGGGCTAGTATCTAGATATAAGTGAGTATATACCATTTTAATCTTTCTGCTTCTGGGTTAACTCACTCATTATGATCATTTCTAGCTCAAGCCATTTGTCCATAAATTTTGTGAATTCCTTGTTTTTAATAGCTGAATAGTATTCCATAGTGTATATGTACCACAGTTTCTTAATCCATTCTTCTACTGAGGGACACTTAGGCTGTTTCCATGTTCTGGCTATTATGAATAAGGCTGCTATGAACATGGTTGAGCAAATTTTCTTGTTGTGTGCTTGAGCATCTTCTGGGTATATTCGAAGGCCTTAATGTCAACAATTAATAAATGGGAACTCATGAGGCTGGGAAGCTTCTGTAAGGCAGGAGACACTGTCAAGAGAACAAAGTGACAGCCTACAGACTGGGAAAAGATCTTCACCAACCCGACATCTGACAAAGGTCCAATATCCAAAAATATATAAAGAACTCAAGAAATTAAGCACAACCAAACCAAATAACTCATTTGAGAAATGGGGCTTGGAACTAAACAGAGAATTCTCAACAGAAGAATATCAAATGGCTGAGAAACACTTAAAGAAATGCTCAACCTACTTAGTCATCAGGGAAATGCAAATCAAAACAACTCTGAGATTCCATCTTACACCCATCAGAATGGCTAAGATCAAAAATTCAAGCAACACCACATGCTGGCGAGGATGTGGAGAGAGAGGAACACTCCTTCATTGCTGGTGGGAATGCAAACTAGTACAGCCACTTTGGAAATCTATCTGGTGCTATCTCAGAAAACTGGGAATAGGGCTTCCTCAAGACTCATCTTTTTTTTTTAACCTACTTTGCTCTGATGTACTTTGCATATTCTCCATCTCTAGTGTTCCAACATTTCAATACTATTAAGTAATATAGATAAGAGGACATAGCTGAATTGGTAGAGTGCTGGCATAAGCATGAAATCATGATTTGATCCTCAGCCCAATACAGTATCAGGGATGATAGTACAATCCTGTAATACCAGAATTTGAAAGGTTAATGCAAAAGAAACAAAATTTAAGGCCACCCTTGACTGAAGTGAATTTGAGAACAGCCTGGGTTACATGAGTTGCTGCCTCCAAAGAGGAAAAAAGAATAGGCAATGGAGAATGTTATGAGATAGATTTTTTTTCACTCAGAATAATTTACTAGAAGTTAACTCAAGATATTTATATTATTCAACACCATTTGCTTGTTTTCTATTAAGAATTGTTGAGTCTCCTTGATGAGAAATACTGATTGGTGGTCTTTCCTCTTTTAATATGTTTGTCAGCTATCAGAATACCCATAATGCTTCTGCGTCTGCCTCCTCTATGCTTGAACTACAGTCTACCATCACTAGGCCAAGTCTTTTTCACAGAACCTAGAGATCTGTACTCAGATTATCATGCTTTTCCAGAAAACATTTGACTCAGTGAGTGATCTCCTTTGGACACCTTTTCTACATTTTGAATATAGTTTTCTGAAGTATTTCCTCCAGATCCATCTAGAGCCACATGAGAAAATGTTGCAAATAGTATCCAGTCATCAAACATGATGTTAGACACTCTATTGCGTTGGCTCATGTTTTAAAATTGATTTTATTTATTATAATTTATTCACATTACATGACAATTGCTAGCCCCTCTCTATTATCTTCTCATTCCCATCCTCCTTCTCCTTCCACCCCATTCCTCTCTCCTAGACCTCTGATAGAAGGGGACCCTCCTCCCCCAGCATCTGATCACAGTCTATCAGGTCTCTTTAAGATAGTTAGCATCTCCTTCCTCTGTGTGCCCATGAGGCTGAACTACCAAGGAGCAGTGATCAATCATGGGCATCAGAGTACATGTTAGAAGTTCAGTGGAAGTCCACCCCAACCCTACCCCCAAATAGAGAATTAGCTTTCCATCTGCTATATCTGAATAGAGCTGTAGGTTCACTGCATGCATTGTCCTTGGATGGTGCATTACTTTTCTAGTCTCCCCTGTGTCCTGATGTGCCAGCCTTGAAGGTCTCCCTGTGCAGCGGCTGAATCCTCTGTGTCCTTCCATTCCCCCAACTCTTCTCTACAACTCTTAGCACTCAGCTCAGAGTCCAGTTTCAAGCCCCAGTGTCTGCCCAGGTTTTTGGTAAATGCTTCCCTTCTTCACCCTTAGTGTCCCAAATCTCTGTTTTATAATGTATTTTCAGTTTATAAATTTTGTTTTAGTTCCTTATTAGTGTATGTCAACATGGAAAAAACTTAACTTTCTAGGGATTTGACTTTCCTTTCAATGTTCCATTGTGGTTAATCTTTATTGTCAACATGATGGTATTTAAAACTGTCACAGAACATATATTTGGTGGGCATTGCTATGAAGTTTTATCTAGAGTAAATAAATTAAGGTAGTAATATACACACTTTCTGGGCAATCACATTCCAGGAGCTGATACTCTGCACTGAATAGAAAGAAGAATGTGACCTCTGTAACTTCACTGAGACCCGATACCTCATCTTCTCCACCATGCCTTGCCCACTATGTTATACTGTGCCCTCAAACCATGAGTCTAAATCAAGTTTTCCTTTCTAAAGTTGCTTTCTCCAAAGGCTTTCTTGTAGGCTCCATTTCTTAACAATTAAACTTTATTATACAACCCAACTAGTTTACACAAGAGGGAAAAAAGGTTAAAGAGAAGAAAGAGTGAACCTTCCAGTATCTGTTCCATGGGATGGGTCCTTAGGTGTCTCTGGCCTGAATGCTGGTCCAGCCTGTTCACTGATTCATGTGCACTCAAGCCAGGTCTGCCCCTGCTGCTGCTCTCTCCTCTCCACCTGCCTGTGTCACATGTGAAGGGCAGTCTCCTCCTCCCATTGAGGGTCAATTAGAAAAACAATAGTCCAAGTGGAGCCCCTAGGTCTGCTTCCTGAATTCCAGGCCCAGGATGGCTCCACTCAGTCTATTACAAAGTATCCATGAGGTGTCCAAGGGTAAAGTCCGCCAAGACTGCTTTTACCTGAGACAAAGCTTACAGTCTTTCCCAGACATTCTTTCAACAGGAAGAAAACTGATATTTGACAACAGCTTTTCTCTATCTAGCTGATCCCCTACTTTAAGATTCCCTACGCAACACGCAGTTGTTAACATAAACCTGTCTCCTTCTCTGCATTGTCACTTTTAAAGGAGAAGTTAACCATGGTATCTATTGTTTTCTTCTGTAAGCAACTTGTTGTTATTGTATAACTCTCTCTCTCTCTCTCTCTCTCTCTCTCTCTCTCTCTCTCTCTCTCTGTCTCTCTCTCTCCTCACCTCAGCCCTCTCGTCCATTTACTCATTACTCCTCTCATCTTTCTCCTACCTCTCTTCTTCCTACCACTCTCTTTCATACCCTCTCTTTCTCTCTCTGTCTCTCTGTCTCTCTGTTTCTCTCTGGGATACTTCACAGCTCCCTTTTTCCTTTTCTATCCATGCTTACTTAATAAAATTCTCCATATAATATCTGTTGCCTGGCATCTTATTTTTTAATCATTAAATTGTTGCTGTGACTCGGATATGAAAACTAGAGGACTATTCCATTGTCTTCTGTCTGCAACAAATTCCTTTCTCAAAGTATGATGTTTTCCCTCTGCTGCTTTGCTCTTTCTCTGCTCAGCTCTGCTGCCACCTAAAGCCGGTTGGGACCAAGATGGTGCCATTTGTGAGGCACCACATAGCTCTCCCTGGACCTGAGTTCTGCAGCACTAATTAGAGAACTGCCGATGGCTTGGACAGAGTAACCTGGCTGCGGTCCAAATGCCCCGCCATTAAATCGCCATCCTTGTTAACAGACTCTTGCTGGTAACCAAATGCCCACCATAGAATGTGAACAAATTTGCAACTCGCTTTCTTGGTCCAGAGTCTGACGTCACTCCAGCCTCTTGGTTGGTCCTGCCAATACCAAGAAATGTTGGCAACATCGGACTGGTTATGTTCTGCCAGAGCCTGAGTTTCCTATTGCAAGTGGGTGATTCCTTCAACCACCATGGATGGGGACCTCTGTGGTGCTGATTGCAGCATAATCCTGCAGCTCCCACACTCTCAGACCTCAGCCGCAAGCACTGGGGATTTTGGGGCGGCAGGTGTCTCAGTGACTCCTACTCCACTTTGGGTCATCCCTGCCACACTGGAAGAATATGGATGGCATGGAATATGGACAGGATCAGCTTGGAACGGGAAGCTACCACCACCTCAGTGTTTGCCCAACTGCTAAAACACTAAGCAGCCTGGTCAACGCAGCTTGCTGTACCAACTATGCCCCAGCACTGGCAGTTAGAGCTAGACATCATGGCAGCCTGATAACATTTTCAAATCTGCCAGTCACTCGTTGATAACAAAGCACGGCGGTAGTCATGCTGGTTTCGATACAGAGGAGGTGGAGCTATTGCCTTCTGCACCGTCTTTGTTAAGGGCAACCACATGTCTATACGCCATCTTTGTTTATGGATATAGTGTATATGCTCGCCAGCCCTGTTCAAATCCTTACTAAACTCCAAACGTAGCTTCTAGGTTTTACAGTGGTTACCTAATTTTGACTTTTACATTTTAGAGATTATGTTTTCTCCCTGATCCAAAATGTTTTTGTTTCTAATTTATGTCTTTACTAATTTCTAGATAATTAAATAAATTATGTTCCTCCTGTCACCAGCTACCTTGGATTCAACTACAGGCTTCCTGCCTAATGGGTTTGATATGGTTTTTAAATTATTCTACAATGTTCTGCTGTACTAACAGTCATTGTTTACAATGTTAAAACTAAATCGCTGTCTTATACTTAGCCTCATTTTGTAAATATAATGTTATTAATCATACAAAAATCAATTCTTCTCTTCTATTGTCTGTCTTATATGTAGCTTCAAACTATAAACAAAGTTTGGCTATCTAAATACTCTTAAGGTAGACTGTGGTCTCACTGCCATTTTAACTAAGCAGAGGATAGTTCTTAAACCCCCATATAGGAACAGGTAAAAGTAGTTTTAAAATCTTTAAAACCAGAGAGGAACGTTCCTGACAGGCTTAGCCACAGCCAAAACTATGCTCCAGAACTTAGCCACTGGCCTTAGGTGAGGAAATACAAGTCTGCAGTGGCCCCACCCACCAGGGTCCAGGCTGAGATAGCTCCACCAGGAACCTGTTTCAGATGCAGCCGAAAAGGAGACACAGGCCCCACAGCTGCATGAAAGCCACAAACCCCGTCTGTTGGCTGACTGGCCTATGGATGTCAAAATGCTCATAGATGGGCTTGTCCGCAGTGCCCACCCATAGGAGGTTCAACCAGCACAAGAGTTTTGGACAGTCTCAGCCTCGAAGCTCCTTGCCTGGCTGAGTATGGATGGCTCCTAGATTCAACAGCCTTGCCAAATCAAGGATAACACTACAGGTCCATTTTATGCTCATACTCAGGCTACACAATCTCATTGCTAGCTTCTATAATGGAAGGTTTCAGATACCTTCGAAGCCTTCTTTATGCTGAAGACCAAACTTTAACTGTCAGGTCTGGATACAGTCTATGTTGTTACCAGACTTCTTTTTACTATTATCGTAGCTAAAGGAGAGTGACTACTTACAACAATTTCACCTATGTCTTAAAGCTTCCAGAAAGATGTTTTATGAATGTTAGAAGATCTAATAAAGTGTTTTATAAATATTGGAGGGTCTGAGAATGGGTTTTAGGGTTGATATATACAAGTTATTAATGTTAGATGGCCTAAGAAGGTGTTGTATGCATGCCAGAATGTCTAAGAAAGTGTTTCAAGTTGGAAAATGCAAGTTATGAAGATCAACATGTCTAAAAGGATACTTTATTTCCTACTGTTGCTATCCTGTTGCTATGTGGTTGCTATATTAACTGTTCAGAGTGTTGACACTGATCAATAGAGTTTTAATTTATTAGTCTAAGTAAAACATTCCACTATACTTGTCACAATTCCAAACTCAAGATGTTAATTTTCCTTATTTGTCTTTTACTTAAAATGTTTCTCATTGTCCTTAAATTATATACATCCCATCTTTTCGAAAGACATCTTTCATGATATGTACTGATGCTGAAAATCAAGTAAGTCTTTTCTCTTCTGCTATAAAAGAGATCTCTGTCCTCTCCATATTATTGTTCCATAGAGTTCAAAAAAAGTTCCATAAGGCTTCTGCCTTTCCTAAACTCCCTTCAATGAGTACTTGTGCTTTTAACATAAAGTTCTTTTCCCAAACCTCTACTATGCTATATGTCTACTGCTTTTTCCTACAATGTGTACATGTCTAACAACGTGTATTTCCCAGAAGATTGCAAACAGGGATCATGCTAACATGTGTAAGATTTATCTCTTTTTCTAAACTTAAAAGGATTCTTATAAGCTAACAAACAATCTATCAATCAGGTCAAATGCAATCCAAATGAGTACTGCCAATCCAAAGCCTAAATTTCCTACTTTTCGCCTATCTCTGAGAGTGAGATTCCTTCCTCTTTCCCTGGGTTTGAGAATACTCTCACTAATTACCTGATTGTCACCTTTCTGCACTCAACACCAGTTGGTGTTGACGTAAATACTTGCCTTTGTCTAGGAGGCTTTCGACACCTCTCTGGTTCACTGGGAGTGGAGGAGGAGGAGACTCATTCCTGGTCTGCATGACTGTGACTGCCTTTTTCACTGACCTAAAACTAGGAGTTGTAGGAGTATTCCCACTGTGTGAGGCCACCAACACAGTCCCCCTGCTATTGTCTGTCCACCAAAAAATCCTAGTATAACAGGTGGCTGTGACCACTGACAAGTTGTGTTCTTTTGGTTGCTGATTGGTACTAGCAGGTCACTGGGAAAGTCTGTAACTATCTTTTGAGTCACAATCCATTTCTGGGCATGCCTTAATGGATTACTAAAATCACCTCCCCATGAAAAATAGTTTATTTGACACTTTTGCAGGCACCTCTGGCATGAGTTCTAGAGACTTTCAAATACCTATACCCATGTAAAGGGGTGCTAAGCTTACACACCTCTACAACCAAACTTGGACAAATCCAAAATGAGACCTTTTTTTGACAGTCACAAAGATATTGGGTTTATTCACTTCTTAATTTGTCAGTGCTTTTACTCTTTTTTCTTTCTTTTTTGTTTGTTTTATTTACTTTTTTAAAATTGATTTACTCAGATTCCATCCTGATTGTTATCCCCTCATTTGTATCTTTCTCTTCCCCCCTCCCTTCCTCTTGAACCCCACTCCTCGCCCCTAGGCCTGTGACAGAAGGGGACATTCTCCCCCCATCCATATGATCACAGCCTATCAGGTCTCATATGGATAGCCTGGTTCCCCTTCCTCTGAGTGCCACCAGGCCTCCCCACCAAGGGGAAGTGGTCAAATAGAGGGCACCAGAATTTTTGTCAGAGTCAGTCACTGCTCCACACACAACTGTGGAGAAAGTCCTGTCCATTGCTATATCTGAATAGGGCATCTAGGCTTACTGCATGCATTGTCCTTGGTTGGTACAGTAGTATGTGCAGGCCCCCCTGCGTCCAGATCCACCAAAATAAGACTTCTTAATTATTGCCAGAAATTGGGTAAAATGGAAAGAAGCTCCCTATATCCAAACCTTTTCTTTGGTCTCCCATGTTCAAGCCTTTTCTAAGGTAATGTAAAAGGAGGCTCTCCTTATTTCCATGCCTTGTCTCTTCTTTTCTCTTCCAAGAGTTTCAAATGTATGCTTAAAGGGAATTTTCTCCCTAACCTAGTAACTTTGTCTTCTGCCCACATATATCTTCGAGTATCCTGCCAGACTTACTACATCCAGGACATTGTCAAAGCAACTACCCACAGTTGCTCCAGTCTAACCTCATAGATCGTGTCAGCTGGACCTGCATTGCCCCTCCTAGCTGCAGATGTTCTCAGACCCTGAACAACAAATGCAACAGCCTGTTCTTCCAGAACCTGGTTAGCATTTCAGCCTTTTAACCCCCTGCTCTACTGTCAGCAGGACATTGATTACTTCACCCCTGTCCATTTACAAATGGATGAAATGGTGTGCTCCCGCCCTGGGACAAAGAGCTCTGGTTTCTCCCAGCACTCCTCTGTCTCTATCTGCTGCAGGACATGGCAGAAATTCCCTGCCCTCTACCCTGAACTTTCAGGACAAAGCTTTTCCTTTCCTTTCACCATGCCATATAATATGGACATTTTGTTGTTATTGTTTTTTTTTTTTCTCTCTCTCTTTCCCCCCTTACCTACACTTATATACTTTAACTTACCTAACATAAAAAAAAATTCAATATCTTCATTTTTTAATTATAGGAAAAAGGAGGAATATTAGGATTCTACTTCAGTCTGCCTACCTGTGACATCATTGACTATCCACCTTGGGGTGTGGTCCTACCCAGGGCTATATAAAAGGAACGACCAACCTTGCCCACCCGCTCCTCTCTCCCTCTCTCCTTATTACACCTCATTCCTATAATCTCTCTCTCTCTTTCTCTCTCTCTCTCTCTCTCACACACACACACACACACACACACACACACACACACACACACACAC
>OU015751.1:63272412-63287183 GCA_907169655.1 Acomys percivali | reverse complement strand
CACACACACACACACACACACACACACACACACACACACACACACACACCTCTCTCTCTTACCTCCCTCTGTCTCTCTTTTTCTCTGGAATGCTCTAAGGCCCTTTCCTTCTCTCCTCATGTTCATTTAATAAACTACTCCATCTAATATCTGCTGCTTAGCATCTTACTTTTTAATAATTAAACTGAGCCTATTTACACTATGGTGTCATGTGTTGGATTTTATTTAAACTTCTCTTAGTTGGATTTGCATAACAATTTTAGCACAGGAATAGAAGCATGTATCCATTATTCTCAGGTAGAAATGCAGATTTCCTCCATTCAGCATTAGGATTAATATGGGCTGAAAAACAATTTCACAAAATACTAATTTTATTATTACAAGAATTTTTGAATTATTTCATTGAATAAATATACATATTATTGGACTATATGGACAAGAGAATAAAACTTAAATCTGTAGCTGTCTACCAATTATATTAAGTTATAGCTATGATATATTCTAACTCATATACTTTGATATATAATGTGTTATTTACAATATGTATTACAAAATCACAACACTGAAATCCCAAATAGTTATTGGTCTTTCTTGTTTAAAGACTTGACACAATTTAGTTCTTCTACCTGGTTTGAATATGATGTTGTAACCAGGAAGACTATAGATAGCTAATTCTTTCAAAGTTTAGTTTAATTTCCCAATACAGACATATTTTAATTCTTTCTCCTCTGGTACCAAAGGCAATTTGATGTCATGTAATTTGACCCGGTGCATCCTTATAGTTTTGTTTTTGTTATTTTTTTTTTTTTACCATTTTTAAGATTAACTTAGAGTGGACAAATTATGTGTGACATTTTTCTTGTAATACATTTCCTGTCTAGCCCTTTCTAATCACAGAGATTTGGCAGAGTGTGCTGACTCATCCCTTCCATGGTTTGTTAAACTATTCCTGTGAGATCATTCACAACATGATTACATAAACCTCTGCTACTCTGTAACATGACCCTAAGCCCCAAGTTTAGCTTTGCCCTGGAAGTTAGATTTCCTCCCTTCAAATTGGATCAACTGAAACCTACTTATGAATTACAAAGGATATGGATTAAAATCATGTCCTCATCCAGGCAATTTCCCACTACACAGAACTTTGCTACACTCCTTTATTATGTAAAATGTTACTTATCTGCCATGACTTAGTCACTTATTAATTACTACAAACAGTGAGGGTTTTTTCTAATAATGATGCATTAATTACTCCATACTTCAAACGGGGGCATCCCACACTTAGACAATAGCTTGTTGCAAACCAGTCCTGAAAAACTTGGATTAGAGAAAGTGTGAGAATGTGACTTAAGTCCTTCTGATCAGAGTCAGCTGTCTGAAATTTTCCATTTTCCTGAAGATAAAACCCTTCCCATTGGTGATGAAGCTGACATAAACTGAATTAGAGCTTCTTAGATCTCATATAACATCATATAACATGAAGTGGTCAGTCCTCTGAGTCAGCATGAGATAACACGAGATGAAACAAACAATAATGAAGTATGAGCTGCAAGATGGTTCTTCATCCAGCTATTTCCATTTATATTTCTGCACCTTGTTGTTTCAGTAGCTCTCAGTTTATTCAGGAGTGCTCAGCATAGGTTTCTCAGAAAAACAGGCATAGACATGATTATTGCTACAATGGAGCTCCTACTTCATCTGCCACACAAGCTAGCTTTTCACTCATACATTTTTCTTTTTTCTTTCTTTCTTTTTTTGTTTCCTGAGCATAATATTTCTTTTTTTAGTAATTTATTCAGATTAAATCTCAATTATTATCTCATCATTTTTATCCTCCCTCTTTCACTCTATTCCCTCCCCCCAGGTCTGTGACAGAAGGGGATCTCCGGCCCCACGATATGGTCACAGCCTATCAATTCTCATCCTGGTAGCCTGCTTATCCTTTCTCTGAGTGCCAATTGCCCTCCCAAACATGAGGAAGTGGTCAAATATGGAACATCAGAGTTCATGTCAGAGTCAGCCACCACTCTCCACAAAACTGTGGAGAACATCCTGTCCTTTGGATAGATCTGAGTAGGGATTTAATGTTTACTACCTGTATTGTCCTTCCTTAATGCAGTAGTTTGAGCAGACCCCCATCGGTACAGATCAGCCCATCACGATGCTCTTCTTTTAGGTTTCTAGAACCATCTGGATACTTCTATTTCCATATCTTCTATATTTCTCTTACCTACAGTCCCAGTAGGATGTCCTCACATATATCCCTATCTCCTGGTAAGTGAAAACTTTCATGGGACATACCTTTTGGGCTATTGCACAATTATGTGAGTATATACCATGTGAATCTTTCTAGGTCTTGGTTAACTCACTCAGGAAGATCATTTCTAGTTCCATCTATTTGTCTGCAAACTTCAGGATTTCCTCCTTTTTTCAAGGTGCTAGTATTCCATAATGTAAATGTATCACAGTTTCTTTATCCATTTTTTTGACTGAAGAACATTTAGGTGGTTTCAAGGTTCTGGTTATTATGAATAAGGCTGCTATGAACATGGTCGAGCATATGTCCTTCTTGTGTGGTAGAGCATCATCTGGGTATATTCCAAGGAGATTTATAGCTGGGTCTTAAGGTAGTCCTATTCCAAGATTTCTGATAAAGCTCCAGATAGATTTCCAAAGTGGTTGTACAAGTTTGCACTTCCACCAGCAATGAAGAAGTATTCCTCTTTTCCACATCCTCCCCAGCATGTACTGTGACTTGAGTTTTTATTTTAGTCATTCTAATGAGTGTAAGATGGAATCACAGAGACATTTCAATTTGCATTTCTCTGATGACTAAGGAAATTGAACATTTCTTTAATAGTTTCTCAGTCATTCAATATTCCTCTGTTGACAAATCTGTGTTTAATTCTGAGCCCCATTTCTTAATTGGGCTATTTGATTTAGTGGAGTTCAATTTCTTGAGCTCTTTATATATTTTGGATAATAGACTTTTGTCAGATATAGGGTTGGTGTTGGTGAAGATCTTTTCCCAGTCTGTAGGCTGTTGCTTTGATCTGTTGACAGTGTCTTCAGATGCCTGGGCTTCATGTGGTACCTGGGGTTTTCTATGAACTGGAGCGGGGTGGGTGGGGGTGGTATGAGAACAGATCCACCAATTTCTCTCAGATTTTCCCAGGCTAGAATCTCTGGTGTTTCACTGTCTGGAGTTCAGTCCCATATACCAAGTTCATGCTGTTTCACAGCCAGGTTCTGGTCCAAACTCTAGGGCCTGAGCCCCTGTCCTCTGTGGGCCATTGGATGATTGGGGGCTACCCATTTCCCTGAGATTTCCCCAGGCCAGGAGCTCTGGTGCTTCACTTTCTAGAGTTCAGTCTTATATACCAAGTTCATGCTATTTTGCAGGCATATTCTGTTCCAGACTCTGGGGACTGGGCCCATGTCCTCTTTGGGACATTGGATATCCAGGGGTCAGACCATCCTGTGGTCTACACTGTGTGGACCCCTCTCACCTAATATTCTCCAAGTGTTGTAGGCTATGGCTCCTGATAGGGTGCTTAGTCTCCATCTTGTAGACCAGATACAATGCATGTTTGGTGCTGCCATCTTGGAATCCCCTTGAGCATGATATTTCAAGTTACCAATCTGACAATTGTTAGGGCCACTTCTGCTCCATCTGTCTCTTCTTCTACTCATATTTTTTCTACTTACCATTGTATCTATTTAATTTGTAAACATATTCATCTTATATGTTATGTCAATGTTTTATACATTATAATCTAAACAAATGTTATGATTCAAAGTCAACAATGTGGTATGACATTCTATTTTTTGAATTGAAAACAGTTGGCATGTTTGTGGAATTATTATATGAGAAGGTTGTGGTTATTTTCTTGCTTCTGGGTTCCCAGTAGCATTATAGTGATGCAAATTAATATGATTTTATTTCCCCAAAGGGTATCATCTATGCTATTCATTCATTCTGAAACAGAAAAAGTCAGACAGAAAGGAATATGATTTGTCACTGTGACTTTATAGAATTTGCTTAGCATCCTAAATTCTTACATTAGCTTTTTTTATTCAGCTCTATTTATAGTATTTCAAAACTGCTGAGAAATTATCTCCTCAAAGAAAATAAGTTCATATTCTTAATAGCTATGCTCAGATAAGGATACTAATCTATTCCTTACAGAATTATTCTAAAGATAAAATGAGCTGTCTTTTCTCTCCAATTACCCTGGCAATTCCTTGAGATTAAAAACCCTGCTTTCTACTTCCTTTCCCTTTACACTGTGCCAGCAAAACATGTTTGGTTATAAAATATTTTTTTAAAATCTGCAACATTGTTGGCAGCCAATGGAAATCAGTATAGGCATCTTCTATTTCTGAGTATATAATTTGTAAGGATTTGAGTGAATAAATCAAGATAGATGCTATAGTGAGGATCATGAGGATGATTCACTGCTGAATGGCAGGGCATTAGAGACTAAACAGTGAAAACCTTGTCACCAAAGTAAGAAAACTTAACGTGGGGACTCAGAGTTCAAATAGTGTGGAAGGATAAGCCCTTGCACTGTACAAAAAGGAAATTGCACGATGTTGTGAGAGACATACCAAGCAGGGAAAATGTGGTGGCAAAACAGGGAGTAAAGAGAAGCAGAGATATGATGTTGACTACACACAAGATATTTGACTAAATGAAGGAAAAGAAGTTCTTAGAAAATGGCATTAAAGCAAGATGTAAGTAACTGAGTGTATAAGACAATTCAAGTAAGTACTTTACAATCTGAAAGTTGAGAAGTGCATACAGAACAATGGGAATTTGTCAAAAGACAAAACAAATCCAGAAAGTGGGAAGAGTCAATATAGCTAACTCACCCAAGTGAATACTAGAATGAAGGAAAAGCAGGCATCAATGGATCTGAACACACTATACAAGAACTGAAAAGAAAAAATAACCAGGAGTGCAGGTTAATAAAAAAGTAAGAATAAGGTTAAAGAAGAAAGAAGATATTTTTCTGTAATACTAGAGTAATCCAATAATTCTTTTTAATAATTTTGAAAGGAAGCAACTTCTTTTTCATGACAGAGTTTCTTTGTGTAGCCTAGATATCCTAGACACACTTTATATACAAATCTGGCCTTAAACACACAGTGATCTGTCTGCCTCTGTCTCTCTGAGTGCTGGGATTAACAACATATGCCACTATGTCTCACCCAAAGAAATAAATTTTTTTATTTAAAATATTATATGAATTTAATTTAATTTTATGAACCCCAAACATGGAGGAACCTCATAACATAGCTATCATCTTTAGGCTCAGATTTTTTAAAAACCTACTTTATTTAGAGTTCTTAAATGCTTGTACCTCCCTCTTAACCCACCAGCCAGGAGAAGGGGAGAAAAGGATTTGTAGGAAATGGAAGTGGTGGACCATTTTAGAAAGTTCCAGGCAGCAATTCTACTCTTTGTTTTCAGGATATCTTCATTACAGCCAAATAGCAAACAGCACCACATCTTAATGTTCATAGAAACAACGTTCAGTGGAAGTACTGAGATTTCCAAGAAACATCAGGTTTTCCAAGTGAGTATGAGGGAAAAGGTAAATAAGAGATTGTCTATTTTCAGTCAAAAGAGGAAGCACCAATGACCAAAGGCATCAGTATGGAGCCTATGTGTTGTACACAGTGGTTGTTTCCTACTCAGCCTCTTCCATGAGCCTGCCTTTCCCCCAGAGGTGACAACCCAAAGTCTTCATATTGTAAGGTTTGACACATCTACAATTTATGGGACAGAATGATATTGAAAGAGACTGTCTCCCAAGGATCAGCTTGCTTAATTAATTCTCTGCTCTGGATGTGAAATTAGAGTGAATGCCTGCCATTTATCAGGGAAGGTGGGCAGAGACATGTGGAAAACCCTCTGGAAGACAAAAGGAAAGAGGAGGAACAATTACATGAAGTCCAGGCATAAAGAAGTCAAATGTGAGGGCTCCAAATTCTCCAGCAGCAGTTCTGGTGCCAACTCACCTCCTATTGCTGGCTTTTCTGGCCTATATTTGTACCTTTTCAAAGCAGTATTTGTATGGTTGTGTGTGTGTGTGTGTGTGTGTGTGTGTGTGTGTGTGTGTGTGTGTTTTAGATATTTTATATAAGTTGTTTTTTACATGGAATCAAAGTATTGTTTATGAAAAAGTGAGTAAAGAAGACAGTCAACAGTCACCAAATTCAAAGAAAATTATTAACATATAAACAATATATATTAACATATAAAATTACAGATTATTTTAAAACATAGTTAAAGAAGAGGATATGCATAAGACATGTCTCTGAGAACATGAATATTTTGGGCTGCTCTTTTTAATACAGCAATGTCTGGTAAGCAGGAATGAACTTTCTGGAAGGAGAAAAAAGATGAGAATATGTTCACCCAGCATCCAGTAAAGGAGAGTGTGTGAATGGTCAAAGAAGTCATCAACTCTCTTAAATTCTAGTAGTAGTCTGGTTAACTGAAGACAAAAGTGATCATTAGATTTAAATATCTGAAAGTCATTTGGCAAGTAGAATTGAAATCAGCTTAGTTAATCTCTCTCCTACTACATATCATTTCCACTTAATGAAAATAGTCCTTTATTACAAAGTGATTATATAACTTCTTATTAATAAATTTATGTCCTCATTTATCACCAATAGATTATTTTTAGGTTAGGAAAATAATTTGATTAAATTAGTTTCAAAATATAATTATATTTTCTTTCTACATCACTATCTTCAAGTTTGAGCCAAGCTTGCCTTAATTTTATAATCTTACTTTTTATTTTTCCTCCATTTTTAAGTGACCTCTAAATCAATAAATGTTCTTTCATGATACAAGTGGGTGTCTTTATGCCCTATTCACAGTGAATTTTAAGGTCTTCAGTGTGTTTTTCCTTCCAAAGACACTTGCATTTTGAAAAATTATCCAATTATAGAGCTGTTGGTTAATATAAAAATATGCATGCCACTAATGTATCCTTAGGGTTACTGCATCATATAAGTCATTATTGTAGTTCATAGGCATCATAGCTGGGAAGGAGTACTGTTGATTACTTCTTTCCTTTGGAAGCTTTCATGGGAACTAACCTAAATTCCTGCTAAAAACTAGATTTCTACTTATATTTCTGGTACCAGAAATATGCATTCTAAACAAAGAAATGTTCAGATTTTTAGATATCTTTTTACTAAAAATTAAATTATCAAAAAATCCTTCTAAAAGCAGAAAAGACATTTAACTTATTTGTTACCTAAAATAAATTTGTTAACTTGCTTGTTTGTTTGTCTTAAGTTATGCACATTCAGCACTTACTGTCTTGAAATATTGTCTTTTCCTGTTGTAAAGAAACTTGAAAATATAGTCTCTGGGAGTTTCAGACACAAAATGATTGCATTCATCAGAAAGGAAACAGGGAAATTTTGTTAATAAAACCAATTTTAATCTAATTTTTTCATGTTCATTTGGAATAGCACCTTCTAAGATATTTTAGTGATAAGCCTAATTCAAAAGTTTGGATCCTAATATTGTATTCAAATTATTTTATATGTAAGAAATGTCAAACTGTTATGATATGTAATGATTATGCAGCATACCATGGAAGGTGAGGAGTAATGCAATGTAATGCAATGGTTCTTGATAAGTAAGTTCATTGTATAATGGAAGAATGAGGGCCTTGGGAAGGATTGGGAACAGTGAGTGAGCAATGAAGGAAGAGAAAGAGTGGCAGAGAGGGTAAAAGGGGGATGCCTAGGACAGTAAAAATAGTGTAAACTGAGAGAAGCTGAGGAAGGAGAGAGAGAGAGAGACAGACACACACACACACAGAGAGAGAGAGAGAGAGAGAGAGAGAGAGAGAGAGAGAGAGAGAGATTCCAAAAAAGCAAGCTGGGAGTTTATGGGGTCATTATGTCTGGCACACACTTGACACACCTGGCTACTGAAGGTGATGATGTAAGCAATTGCTACAGCCCTGAAGGTAAGCCAGCTGGATCACCTATATGCTAACAAAAACTACTAAGTAAATAATTTTAAATAATTTTATGGCTGCATTTGAAATAATAACCCAATGGCTATTTTGTACTTTAAAAGTACTTTATGATTCATATCAACTGAATTTATAACTGGTTATATAACTGGAAAAGATAGGAATATAGATGATTGACTATTCCTGGAAATAAGGCAAGAAGAAAGATTAGGGAATATGAAAATATAAGAAAAGATCACACAAAGTTGTATGCAATAGTCTTAGATCTTGCCTTGAATAAAATGAAAACAGTAACAAAGAACTCGTCTCTATACACCCTTTTCTTGTTTTTGTTTTTGCTTTAGCTAAAGAAAGGAAGAGTCTACCTCCAGAAAGTATAGCTACAAGCTAGTCTTCATCTAACCTCCAGACTTTATTCTTCCTTCCCAGGTGGTTCAAAAAATGTCAACTCAATTAGTGTTGAATATCTTTGCCCGGTAGTACTTTTAAGTATATTGCTCAAAGGAAAATTGGAATCCTTTTGTAGACATACATTTTAAAAACAGATCTCTCAAATATTCACATTATATGGTGCTCAAACCCATGCATGATCTCATAGTCATAAAATGTACCACAAGATGAACTGAGGGACTAAATATGTCTGCACAAACAGATCACGAAAAATCAAAGTTCTATAAAAATGTCAAGAATTTAAATTATCAGTATAGGCTATGAATAAGGCTGCTATGAATATAGTTGAGAAATTGTCCTTGTTTTATGGTAGAGCATCCTTTGGGTGTATCCTCAGGAGTGGTATATTTGGATCTTGAGGTGGCACTATTCTTAAATTTCTGAGAAAGGTACAGATTGATTTCCAAAGTGGTTGTACAAATTTGCACTCCCACCAGCAATGGAGACGTGTTCCCCTTTCTTGACATCCACTCCACATGTAATAATTATCATGCAGCATTGTGATATAGGCTGGTCTCTCTGTTTATTTGGGTATAAAGCTGGTTAAAGAGTATTTCACTGAAAAAAATAATTCAATATTAATACTCCTTTAACAGGAAAGAGAGATGCCATAGTTTTGTTTTTGTTGTTTGTTTTTTTATTCTGGCCTTTAGCCATCTTGCTGTCTCTGATGTTGAAAGGTAGCTTCTAGTGTCCTTCACTGGTCATTGAGAGCAGATTGTTGGTGAGTGATTATAGGTCAAGAGACCTTGCCTGAGGGGATCAGGGAACTCTTCCTTGGAATAGGCAGGTGACCTGGTTTCAGCTGCAGGAGACTTTGATCCACACCCTGGGCTCCCCCACTGGGTCAGCAGAGGTAGGTGCCAGCGCTCTGTACGCCAGGATCAGTTCGAGGTTTTGTTTGGATAGCCAGTTATCCTGTCTTTTGCTGGGCTTTGAATACCCTGCTCTTGGGTCCTGGGTCTTTGTGTCCTAGTCTCAGATCACCCTAGAGTACATGAAATCCTGCTAGCTTCTAGCAGTTGTTAGATTTTTGCCTGATCCATCCAGGCAGTGGGGCCTAGGTTCCTCCCAGCAGGGAGAGAGCATCTACTGGTTTCTGATTGTTGTTGGTTGGCTATTTTTCTGCCCTATCCCCTCAGACCTGCCCAGCCTCTCCCTTGAGCAATGGCTGGCCATATTGGGTTGTGAAGCCTGGCTAGGCCAGGTCAGTTCTGCCCAATAGTGCAGGAACTGTCTGCTTGGGCAGATAGCTAGGTTTCTGTCGGTCCTGTTTAGACAACGCTGTGGTGGGTGTATAGCATGTCCACAGCCTCCTGGAACAACATGTGGCACCTGGGGTTTTCTGTGGACTAGCAGAGGACAAGGGGAGTGGCCTGAGGACAGATACAACTGTTTTTATTGAGATTACCCCAGGCTAGGACTCTGGTGCTTCATTACCCAGAGTTCAGTCCCATATACCAAGTACATGCTATAGAACAGGACTGCAGTTCAGAGGCAGGTTCCATTCTAGACTCTGGGGACTGGGCCCCAGTCATCCTTGGGCTGTTGTATGGCCTAAGGCCAGACCCACCTGTGATCTGTTTTTTTTTGTTGTTGTTGTTTTTGTTTTTGTTTTTTTGTTTTTTTTTTTGTTTGTTTTTTTGAGACAGGGTTTCTCTGTGTAGCCTTGGCTGTCCTGGACTCACTTTGTAGTCCAGGCTGGCCTCGAACTCACAGCGATCCGCCTACCGCCACCACGCCCGGCTTCCCATCTGTGATCTGTACTGTGCAGACCTCTCTCACTTAGTGCTCTCAAGGTCTTGTGGTCTGTGGCTCCCAGTCGGGTCCTTAGTCTCCTTCCTGTAGGTCAGATACAGTGCATGTTCAGAGCCACTATATTGGAATCCCTAGCGTTTTTATAATTTAATGGCCTATAGGATTATAAGTTATATGTGTAACAGGTTTCATGACATAACATCTAAAAAATTGTTGTATTCCAATGCATATATGTGCTGAATCACCATCAGCCACAACTGGCAAAGACATCTCCAAGACAGTAACCATGTCTAAGAAATGTGTAACCTTATAATCATTCTTTATAGAATTTAAGGCAAAAGCCTGTTGGAATTCTGAATATGAACCAATGGCATGGTCCCTACATTTCAGCTCTCTAATCTCTAATGTCTGCAAAATGGAGCATGTAAGCCATTGTATGACCTTATTTCAAGGCAACACCAAATAGGATAGGCATTGCTACTTAGCATATAGACTGTCATCTAGTTATTGAACCTTGATGATATACATACAACATTCAGTCTGAGCATATTGGCCTATCCAACACCTTAATGGGCTGCCATTCTGTAATTTCTCCAAACCTTCATGGACTTTTCTCATCTGGAACTATCTCTTTTGGCCTTATTATAAGTTCTAGATTTGATTTCTCTGAAGGTTCCTATTTTGACTCCTCCAATCTTTATTCTATAGCCTTTAATTTAGCATCTAATTTCTCAGTCTCTTCTTTCTCCAAATCTCTCATATTCTGATATCTCCCAAAGAGGATATACAAAACTGTAACCATCACTGAAAGAATGATTTGTATGCCAAGAGAAACAAACTCATATGGAATCCAGAAGCAATATATCACTGTGTCTGCCATCTTTATCAAAGCAGAAGATAATATTTTTTAATCACAAAACCTCTTCCTAAAGGACTTTACTTTCTTAGACCCAGCTTTCTTGCTAGACCTTACCAGTTCAGATGTTTGAGGTTTCTCAGTCTGTCTTTAGTTCCTGCTTCCAGAGCAAAGCTTTACCTCTACCTCCCTCAATGTATGCTGACCCCTCCCCTACTCTAGAAAATTATAGGGTCCACAAGTGTTTGCTCCTTTGGCCATTTCTCCAGTCTTCAGGAATGTTTCTTTAATGTTAATATGTATGTATGTATGTATGTATGTATGTATGTATGTATATATATATATATTACATAATACATAATATATATATATGTTACAAATACATTAGCAATATAATTCATACATGCACACACAAACTTCTATACATCTTTTTACCAGGATAAATACTTAATACTTGTTTGATAATAGCAGAGAAATCTAAGGAAGGAGATATATATATATATACATATATATATATATACATATGTATGGATGCCCTGAAAAGCCACACAATAAGGATAAAATGGAGGTGTAAATTAATAATCTCCTCAGCAGCAAAAATATGTCTTAACAAAGGGATTATATTTGATATCCAGAAGTATAATGCAATGTGGCTTCTGAGAGAACACAAATTGTTGTTCATCTGTTTGTTTTGTTTTTATTTTGTGGCAGTGGGAATGGAACCAAGGGCTTCTCACATACTAAGTGAACACTTCACCTCTGAGCTACTGAATTACACACTATTATTTGACATTATACAGCTTAATTCTTCCTTAGAATTCTCTGTTATTATCAAATAAGTATTGAGTATTTATCCTGGTAAAAAAAGATGTATAGAAGTTTGTCTGTGCTAATGCATTTGTTATGTACATGTTTGGGGAGTTTATATGCCAACAGAGTCACACATCAGCTAAATTCTAGCACATTTAAAAATATTTCCCAAGGTTTAACAGGAGAGATGTAGAATGTGTAAATCAGTGCAGTACATTTAGATGACATACTTCCGTGTGTGTTTGGTATTTCCAAAATAAAAGCCTAGCAAACATAAAGGGACAAAGTCTTAAATATTAGTCCCTGGAATTAAGAAAAAGACAAAGCAAGAAACAAAAACTTTACTCAGCCATTCAAATGATTCAGTAGAACCTTGCTTGAGTATATAAATATAGAGATTTTAGTTGTCTAGGTCATTCCAGAACAAAATACACGTTTTCAACCCATATATTAAAATGCTCTAATTATAATTAGAACTCCAACCTTTGATCCTCAGCCTTGACCGTAATTCTGAAAGCATGTAGAAATCAAAAAGAAGAAAGAGAAGGAGGAAGAAGAGGATGAAGAGGAGGAGGAGGAGGAAAGAAAAGAAAGAAAGAAAAATAACAGCAACAAAATGCTATTTTTAATTATAGTCTATAAATGAAAGAATCAGTTGAGAGATTTAAATTTTTCTACCCACCTGCTATGTTCAATAGCTCTAGATTTAACATAAAAAGGCAGATGGCATGCTATCTTCCCATAATACACATTTATTTTGATTTAGTTTGCAACAAACAGACTAAAGTATCCATGAAATTAGCAGGATAGTGTTATTTTAAAAATACTTCTTTAAAATTCCATGGAGTTTACAGTTTAGCCATTTAGTTAGCCATTATTTTATAGAATTATAATTTTATATTATATTATAGCAACAGATGCAAGATAATTTAAGTAGAATTTACAGGGACTGGAGAGAGAGCTCAGCCTAACATGCATGAAGCTATGAATAGTATCTCTAGCACCCCATATACTAATTGTTCCTGGTGACACACATGAAATCTAGTACTCAAGAAGTACAGGAAGAAGGTAAAAATGGCCAATATCATTCATGACTATATATTGATGTCAAGGTTATTAGAGACACAGAAGCCCATGTCTCAAAGATAATATTTATTCATTTCCATTAATCCAGGATGTATGCCCTCTCTAATTGGATGTCCCTTCCCCTGACCACTCCCTTGCACTCAATGTTTTTGGGTTTTGTTTTTTTTAATAGAGCTGAAATTTAACTCCTTGTGGATGAAGTTCTAAGGCTTGTATATCATTCTCTCATATGATTCTGAACTTAGGTAAATCATTGGGTCTTTCCAAATCTATTTTGCTAAACGTATAAATTATATTTATCTTAAGAAAGTGACATAACACTTAGACATATGTGAGTTTCCTAAGTTAAGTTTACACACACAGCAGTCACTAGGAAATGGCCATATTGAACTTCACTTCATATGACATGTTGTAATGGCAAGAAAAGAAGGGTCTTTGCTTTATGTACTTACTGCTTTGCTTAATTCACATACATTTGCTTAATCAAAATAGTCATCTTGGGCACAACTGTTCCAAAAACACACCATTCACCCACAATTGGCTTGGATAATTTTACTAAAGACTGTTCACTGTCAACAAGAGTTTCCTATAACCGTGGTCCAGAAGAAATACTGTTATGTTAACCCTTGTTCTTCAGAAACTGTGAAATCTACTAAGAATTGTATGCTATCCCTCTGCACTGGGTGAAGGTGGAGAGTGGGTTCTTACAACATAATGAGGAATTGCTTGAGCCACAGCTGACTGTTCTCAAATCTAAAGCTCTCTGTAACCCAGGACAGTAAGTTACTAGCTTTTAGGGCCAAAGTCAGCATTTGGTGACTTACCCATTTCTCTTTATTTCATTCTCTTTTCAAGGGTATAATGGAGACAGAAAAGTATATTGTCATTCTCTGCTAAAAAGGTAATTTTCTCCTGACTCTGAAAGCCTGAAACCCTTAAGTGGAAGACATCCTAGCCTCCAGGACCTCCAGGATTCCTTCCTTTATGGGAATATGTACATGTCACCAGAGATTTATAGTCAAATAAGCCCAGGGTATTTCATTTAGCTACTGATGACAGGACAACCAACAAGTCAACTGCATAGTGATTCAGATCACATCTGAATTACCAAACTTCAAGACAAACACTCTTGAAAACAGCTGATGTCTATCATCACCAGTAGCCTTATTCTCACACTTTGTAACTGTCATTTATAATGTGAATTGAGATGGGGATTCCTTAAGTGCCCCAAGGGATTTTATGTTACTCATTTATCTTTAGTGACACAATCTCCAGTACTGCTGGAGATCCCTTGTTGATAAGGAGGATGACAATTCTCTTACCATAGTGCCTATACAAAGAAAAAATATACAAGAACAGCTATCCATGACAGTGTAAACCCACGTATTAAAATTAATGTTTTTTTTCAAGATGAACATAATAGGTTTTAAATTCAGTTGAGTTCTCATGCATAGAAATAAAATCAATGCCTTCCCATTACTTGGGAAGAATAAAATTTTTGATTGTTCATTCAGAGAAAAAGAGTATATTCAATAAATACCTAAATAACTGAGAATGTGTAAGTTGTTTATGACACAGAGCACAAGTATAGGCCACAAAACAAACATTGATGCAAGCTATATCACTTACTATCTCTGTGATTTAAACCTGTTGAGCCATAATTTCAGCCCTATAAAATTGGTACAGTACAATAAGGGTTGTAGCTATAGAGATACAGTTCTCAAACCTAAACAAATAATCAATTGACAGAGAGAGAGAGAGAGACAGAGAGAGAGAGAGAGAGAGAGACAGAGAGA
>OU015751.1:63258359-63272402 GCA_907169655.1 Acomys percivali | reverse complement strand
AGAGAGAGAGAGAGAGAGAGAGAGAGAGAGAGAGAGAGAGAGAGAAAGGATAATCTTTGTTAAAAGAGTTGTATGAGTGGAGATATAACACACAGCAATGGACACTTGACTATCATATCAAGTGGTTCTATAAAAAACATTACATACAATAATGGTGTTAGTTTCCAAAGTTATGAACAAGTCATCAGAAAAACTAAATATTTGGAAAAGAGTATTAAAGCAAGATACCCAATTGGATGTGGTGTTTTCCCATTATCTTTCAATATACATCTAAAAGCCTATCTACACTGGAATTACCAGTATTCCCATGGTGCCCTAATATAGGAATATATTAATTTCTGTAGGTCTGCCACAAATTCCATGGGCTGCAAAGAAGCTACATGTTTATCAGGTGTTGATTAATACCCATATGATTACATTCTTACTGTACAGTTTATTGGGAAAATCTCTAAGGAGAAAAATTTTTAAATAATTTTACCTTATTTCCAAATTGCAGAAAAAATATGTTTAGTGCCTGTGCTATGGTCTATATGAGTATGCTGGCTAATTTTATGTCAGCTTTAGAGAGCTGTATTAACTTGGGGAAAGGGAATGTTATTTGAGAAGCTATCTCTACCACATTGGCCTATAGGCAAGCCAGTGGTAGATTTTCTTGATTTATGATAGATGTCAGAGGGCCCAACTCACTGCAGGCAGTGACTCTCCTAGACTGGTGGTCCTGGGTGCTGCAAGAAAGCAGGCTGAGCAAACCATGTGTAGGAAGCCCATAAACAGCACCCCTCTACAGCCTGTGCTTTGGTCCCTTCCTCCAGGTTCCCATGCCTGGGTTCCAGCCTCCCAGGAACTGACTTAAACCTCACTTTCTAATATAGCATTTAACTCTGAGGAAACATCATCTCTGTTAAATCAAATTTAATTGTAGAGTAGTAGCATAGGAATATGTTTGTGTTTAACATCTTATTCTAAACTTTATGTGTAGTATACAACTTCATTCATAAGAGATAGCTAAAGCAGAATTAATTGCTCCTCTTTTGTAGAGTTCTAGCCTTCTTCAAAATGATACATAAGATAGAAAATAGCGATGAGAATTATTTACTTGAAAGCTTGAATGTGCCCTTCATTTACATAGGGAGCTAGATATAATGGCTGTCAAAAGTGTTAAGTATATGACATTTTATTTCCAAAATATTTTAACACTATTATACAGTTATAGTTTTAAAATATTTTCAAATAATTGAAAAATCATACTATAGTCATAAAATATTTTATAGAGGATCTTTATCTGCTACAAAAGCTTTAAAATTATTTCTTACTTCAAATATTGTTGAAGATAGTATTTGTTTAATATTAGAAAAAAATTATGCCACAGCCACTTAGTCAAAGTCTCGTTCAGTGTCAGAATCTATTCAATTTTGCATGTCCCAGATTGATGGAAGCTAACTATCAAACAGCACTCCATAAATATTTATATTGTAATCTATTATTGATATCCTGAAAAAATTTTGCTATAGCATGCTAATGGTTGTAACATGACAGTTCCAGGTGGAGCTGAGCCACTATTTCAATTTTGTTTTCATAACACAGATTTACATATACAGATTTCATAACAGATTTACACATACATAAAAATAAAACCACCAGCACTAGCAATGGATAAAAATCATGACCAACAAACTAAGGCATGATAATTAGTAAAAATATTGATTGTAAGAATATCCTAAACTGGTGATTCAAATTCCCCTTTACACTGAAATATACTAAATTTATTGAAAGTGACTTCTTAAGCTACACTGACTTTCTTTGAATCGCATAATATCATAATATTATAGAATATATCCCTATATTCCTGGCTTCCAGATGAAAGAAAGGAGTGGTTCTGCAGTAAAATGATGAAAACAGAGGCACAAAGCCAGCTGAGATTCAAAATCAGGGCTTCTCACTCTCATTCTTACAATGCTGAGAACTGTTTTCGCACTGACATGTCCTCTGTTACTGATGGTATGTCTTCTAGTCATACACTAAAATTCCCACTACCCAACATACTTAAACAATGTGTCTACCAGTGATCATAAAACTACCTTCATGTGCAGCCAGTGGCTGTGTTTGCTTCACTCTGTCCTTCATGTGCTTTTTGTTTTTAGGCTGTTCATTCACTAAATAAGATTAGTGTCCTTCAAACTCTGGGTAAGTGGTTTTCAGTTATCAAGACAGAAACTAATGGATAAAGATGGGGTCAAGCCGGGAAGCAGCATGCTGCAGGATGTGGAAACAGTAACAGAGGAAACAAACATATAGGTGCTTCAATTCCGAACCTGCTTGTGCTAGTTGTGTGACTTGAAATGAGTTAGCACCAATATTAAATAAGAGAGTGTAATAAAAACTTAGTCTAAAAATAGCCCACAGCAGCTCTCTTGTCAGTTGTTGAATTTTTATAAATGAAAAAAATTCACATGATCATATTTTAACATCTGTAACAAAGATGATTTTTAATTATCTGTTTTAGAAAAAAAGATGGTTTATTACTGTTATCATCACTAATGATTAGCAAAGCATCCATGGTCAAATCAGGCTGATAGTAGTGACTACATTATAAAATACAGCCTTCTCTATTTCTCTATTAAACCCACTCAATATTTCTACAAATTTAGTCTATAATGTACTATTCATCGTCATCATGATTCTTGTTTAAAATAAACTGAATTTAGAATGAGCAAAAGATTGAGCTTAAAAAGTGGGTCCAAGAATTGCTATTCTTTTTTCTCAATGAAACTCTTCTCGTGTGTTCTTGCCTCCTCTATTTTGAGAGGTGCTGGGACTACAAGGTAAAGGGTTAATTAAAGCAAAGAAAAGTGATCATTCTTCTGTTTACATGCATCTGTATCTATAGTATCAATATTTGCATATGCATTCATATATATGTGAATACATGAGTGTCTGCTTGTGTGAATACATACACGGAGGATTGAAGTTAACGTTCCGTGTTTTGCTTGATCACTCTTTACATTTTCAGGCAAGGTCGACCATTCAAGCCCAAAAACTACGGATATGGTTGTTTGGCTGGAATCCCTGATTGCCACTGCACACGCTGGAGAACCTGGTCTTCTGTCCTCCCCCCCAAACCTGCTCACACTAGGAAACCACCTCACAAAGGAAAGAGGCCTAGAGCCCAATTCCGCATTCTTGGCAGCTGTTGCAACCTCCTCCACTAATGCTGCCAGCCACCCAAATCCCCACCTATGTGCTCAACTCTTAACCATACTTGGGCACAAACCAAGCTTATGGCTGACTCAAGATCACCCTTTTCCTTTAGTCTGTAGCACTTGCCTGCCCTCGGCCCAGCACTTGAGTTCCTTGGCCTCGTTCTCTGGGACTGATGAACCTGCCTGGGAGCAGTGTCTAAAAATTTACAAGTCTCTGCTTTTACTTTTATCTAATCTGGTCTATATCTGCATCACCAAAAGAAAGAAACCCAGGAGAAGTTGGGTCCAGCCAATGGACCAGACTCCTGGTGGCATGGGAACTGTACTTCTCTCTCCCGACTTTCTTTCTCTCACGTTACACAATGTTGTCACTCACTTTCACATCAGCCCAGGCCCCTCTGCATAGTCCACCTGGCTTGGAGGGGAAGTCATAGTACTCATGTATGGAGGTGATATCACATCACCAATACTCCTTAACAACTAGTCACTTCTATCCCTCCAGTAACTACAGCTTCCATAGGCCCATGCCAGGGCCAAAAAGACTGGTTTTCCCTTAGGTCGGGGTAAGACAACAGCAAACATCCCGCCAACCTCCCTGTGTCAGCCGAGGGCCCTAAAACTTGTTCTAGTTGTACCGCTCCAACGGCCCCTCCTCTTTCCTCTTTGCCCTTTCAGCCCAAACACAGCTCCTTGATGCCCCATCCCTTCCTAAAGCTAAATACTCTTGATAACCAAATAAAATACAATGGGAATTTACTGACCTTGTGATAACAGCTCCCTTAGCCAAGGTCTTTGCCATTTTCCCAACTTATTAAACATTTCGTTTCTGGACACTGCCTTCAACTTGAATCTAGTCATAAAAACACTATGATATTATTAACTTATTATAAACTCTTACATATAATAAAATCAGCAAGTTAATTATGAACTACCTCATAAACATATTCTTTACCAAAATAAGCTTTATTTGTCCTCCCATGTATATATGAGATTCAAGTCTATATACGTATTATGTATCTTGGATTTAACTATGTATATGTGCATATAACTTGGATCCAACTCTCATTTAAAAATATATAGATTTACTAAGAAAGGAACTGTTTTGAAATAAAAACCATACGGCTGGCTCTCCTTTAACTTGGGTGTTGATGCCACCTGAATTTAATCAGTCACACATCTGGCAACCTGCCGTATGGCTTTATCACCTTAAGAAGACCACATAGTATAAATTATCAATCATAAAACTTGTTAGTACTAATGATCTCTCTGTTTATTTTTATATCTCCTCTTAAATTAAGAAAGGAACAAATCTCAAATAGTTTAAATTGGTATGAACATTTATATGAATAAAAATTTAAAGTTATATTTGCTATGATAATAAAAATTTAAGGCTATAAACGTATATGCAAATTAACAAAAGTTAATTTAAGATGTAAGCCTAACTACTTATATCTTTACTAATTGTTCAATATTGAACTGCTAAAAATATAAATAAACAGCAACATATTTTTGATAAATAAGATGTTTAATAATCAATATTTATACACTCTTAAGGTCTACTCAGGGTCACAAAAATATATGTCTAGCTTATTTGCCTTTTTAGCTATATTAATTTGGCTAAACCAAATCATACAGAAACCTGCAATGGCCTGTAACAGTAAAATTTAAAAGGATGAATACAGTTGCCAGTATCTTTGTGGACTATATCTATGATTAAAAGTTTTATTTGAATACTAAAAGAGCTTCAATTACAAATCATAATTGTAAAGGCTAATTCTAAAGTCCTAGTCTTATAATAGGTACTAAATTATTGCAAACTGTTAATCATAATTAAAAAATATAAGGTGGTAATCACTCATCTTAAAAGTGATCAAATTCTTTAATGTTCTTAACTATACTTACAGTCATGCAAAAAACTAATATAATTAATTTTAAGACTAAAACTTTATATTGACTGTTCCAAAAATCAACTACCTATGTCTCATCATAAATAATTGGATTAAAAAAAAAGATGTAAAGTCCATGTAAGGTGTGTGGATATAAAAATTTAAGTTATAACTATCCAAAAATGTTTTATAGTCTAAGAAGGTATTTTAAATAAGATATATAAATGTAAATTATAAAGGTTAGAGGGTTTAAAATATGTTTTAAGGTTGGTAAATGCATGTTGTGAAGAATAGAAGAGGTAAAAGCTTAAATAATGATAAAAATTATTTAAGGTATATAAAAGAAATAAAAAATGCTTCAGATTCCCTTACTATGCTATTGTTGTATGTAAATGTCAAAAGTTCAGAATTTTGACATTAATCATTGGAGTTCTGATAAACTATTTAGTCTAACTCTGGTACAGTACTGGTAATATCATCTTCTAAAGCTCATGATTTTAAATGTCCCACACAAAGATGTAAAGCTGCTTCCTTTTCTGCAATATGAGTCTCAACATAAATCCCAATCAATGGTAATGCTAATCTGCCTAAAATTTACTTTTTTGTAAACTTAAAAAGATTCTTATACATTTCAATGGCCCTACAATACTGAGGGCCTTTGACCTCATCCTGGCTGAAATGAATGGCAACTGCATGTTCCTGCAAGGGAAGAATACTGTTGCTATATCACCAAATCTGGCCTGGCCAGGAGACCCAGATTAAGTCATTGCAGAAACCAGGGGAACGACTTCAGATGGCATAACCAACCACATTCTCTCCCTTACTCTGATAGCAATCCTCCCTTTTGAGTGGCTTGCCCTTATTATGGGATCAGTCATTGTCATGTGTTTATTTTTTTCTTCTAGCCCTCTTGCTTTCTTCTCTTCTTCCAGGAACAGGTTCACAAAACCTCCAAGGTGACAGTTAACCAAATGCTCCTACACCCATATCTTCCTTTAAAGGCCAGCCCACCAACTATTGACTCCCCCTCCTCTTCCTGATGCCATGGCTTTGGGAATTAGACAGATCTGAGGTAGTGTTAATAAACCCATAGAGATATGGATGTGTGGCTGAAACCCAAAGATATCAGGATGTTTGACTGGAACCCTTGTCTACCCCTGGACAAGCTGAGAAAATCCTTCTGCCTTCTGGTCTCCAACGCTGCCTGCTCTAGGAAGCCGCTTAAAAAAGGAAAGATGCTAGAGCCTGGTTCAGCATTCTTGGCAGATGTCACAACCTCTTCCGTGATGCTGCTAGCCACCCAAGTCCCCACCTAAGTGCTGAGATCTTGACCATTCTTGGACACACAGTCCCTAAAACTTCTCTGCCTTAGCTCAGGTGCGTCACTTTCTCAACCCTTCTCTTTGGAGCTGATGAAACGTGCCAGGGAGAAGCACCCAATAAACCTACCTTTATTTGTTTTTAATCTGGTCTAACCTACCGTATATCTGTGTCATCAGCTAAGAAAAACTCTATTAGTGGTTAGTGTCTTTAGCCAGCAGGTCCAGTGATCCTGTTTGCATTCGGAGCTCTGGAATTATAGGTTGAATGCCAAAACTCAGCAGACTTTTTAAAAGATTCTAGGAATCTAAACCCCAGTCTTCAAGCTTGCAAGGCAAGTATTTACCAACTGAACCATCTCCCAGCCTTCCTGAGACAGGAAAGGGAGAGAGAGAGAGAGAGAGAGAGAGAGAGAGAGAGAGAGAGAGAGAGAATACTTTACAATATGTTCATAGCAATCTACCTCAACTCACCTGCAAATTTTGTAATGGGCATCTAAAGGTAGAAACACAGATACAAATAAATACACTGTCAGCTAATGCCCATAGTGCTTAATGAGATAGCTAAACCAATCAACCTGTCCCTGTGTCAATCTCAGTATCTCATTTTCAGTTTTATTTTAAGACTCTGTAATGGAGTTGCAGACATCTGTTTGAAGAACAGGATTCCCTATTCACAATAGCATAATTAAGAGGAGATTGTATTGAAAAAATCAAAACTATTCCCTTTGGTCGTCCATCAAGATGCACTGCAGAAATATGATTATGCAGAATCATAAACACTCTCTGCTCCATCTTCCTTCCCTTAGTTGATATCTTTTCAGTCAGATGTCTTCACACCATTTAAAACTTTAATAGCATCTGCTTTTATATGTGACTTCTTTATGGATTCTTAATCTTCAGCAATCATTCTCTAACAAGTTGAAATCCTCATTTGCCTAGTTTTTGCATTCCTCAGTACAGCTCCAGAGTCATACATTTTAAAAGCCCACAAACCACTCTCTTTCTCTGTTTTGTTGTTCTTTGTGATGACTTAGTGTTTTGAGAAGTATGACATTTGAGCTTCTCTTTTTTCTCTATTATCACTTTCTCACATTCAGGAAATTATAGAAATGTGAGTCCTCAAATGACATATGAGAGAGGGTGTGCATACAAACAAAATACACTATTGCATGGTAGAGGCAGAACTTCAATGGCAACATGTTTCCTCCAAACATATTTATCAAATTAAAGAATGGGCACAGAGAACTCTCACAGGTGGCATCAGTGAGTCCTGTACGAGTGCTGAGAGAACTTTGGGCATTATTGGAGTATATTACTATTCCATGTTTGATAATTTCTGTCTTTTGTTTACTGTGACCAAATCAAACAGAGATGAAGAATGATCAGAAGAGAGCTTGTAATTAAAGAGAAAGAAAAACAATATATCTATGCACTTGTTTCTTGCCCAGGAGCAATGAACATTTCAGAAAAGCCAAAAAGCAAATGGAAACACAGTTCCAAGGCTGGTGTAGTGATATTTTCATGCAGACATATATCAGCTATGGATACCTGCACAGTCCTGGCCTCATTTACTTTCCATCACGGGTAGAGGAAGTATCCTGGAAGACAAATCTCTTCCTGAGGAACTGAGGACCTCTAAAGGTTATAAGAGGAAGGGACATCATTGTCTCTAATGGTGTAACTAATGATTCTTTAAGTAGTAAGAAGGGGTTCCAAGGGAATAGAAGGAGCATATCAAGGCATTGTGAAGACTATGAAATAATCACAGTATATTGTATAAATATATGAAACTGTCAAAATAAAAAAAAGGTTATAATCATGCCTTAGAAAACTTGTTTCTGATAATATGGAAATGGTTAAAGCAGTAAGTGGAACAACGGTGCGGGGGAGTGTTTTCACTGGGAACGGGCATTTCCTTGTGTCAATAACTTAAAATATAGATAGAACAGTAGTCAGAACTGGAACAGAATGGGCTTAAACACAACCTGAGGGAAAATTTGTTGTAATTTAAAATAGTATAGTCACACTTATGCTAAATAAAATTAAAAATTAAACATTCCTTCAGAAAAATTTTACACTCTCTTTTGGGGAAAGAAGAGCTTCTAACAAAAGATAATGTTTTTTCTTGGTGATTCAGAAAATTATCTATAAGTAGCAGTATTTTGTCTATTAGGCTTATCCAAAGCTTGAGGGGAAATGTGAATATAGAAAAAAAGAAGATTCTAAATTGTCAAAACATAATCCATGATATAAAAAAAAAATAGCCTAGCTACTTAGGCTATTTTCAGAAAAGAAAATTCTTGCAAGGAAAGAAGAAACAGTATCCAGTGATTACTGATGGGTCAAGAGCAAAAGGTGCTCAGTGTTTTCAAGAGCACAGTTTAATCACTACAAGAAAAAATGCAAGTGTAATATAAGAAAATTTCCAGTACTGATGAAAAACTATTCAAATTTTTGAGTGATTTGATCTGGCAGCAGGTTGAAGAAGGTAATAACAGAACAATGTAAGCAATTATTTGGAAATTTTTAGTAAAAGTTAAAAACACTTCTATGTAATTGAAAAGGAACATTGTCAAGAAAATGAAAAGCAGCAAGCATGAAAGAGCAGGAATTAAGAGAGACAGGATGGATAGAGACAGGGAGAGGAAGATGGAGGAAGAGAGAGACAGAGAGAGAGAGAGAGAGAGAGAGAGAGAGAGAGAGAGAGAGAGAGAGGTCTAACTTGGAGAATAATGACTTACCGGAGAATCTGTGTGAAAAATCATTTTTGTTCTTCAATGAGGATGACCAAAGATGTCACATCATGATCCAACCTCTCCAAAATGAATCCTAAGACATTTTTCTATAAATTGTTTACATATTAAACCATTATATCCCAATTGTTGATCAAAACAACAAAGCATGAGTTCAGAATGCTGTAAGTGAAACACACTGACCCTAAACAAGCCAAATAGGAAAGCAACTGTTTCTGTTATCACTGGACTGAAGCTGTATTTGTTATTTCCAGCCTGTAGTTTTTTCCTCAGCGCAAGATCTAATGGTCACCTGCCAGATTACAACTATTCTTGAACATTTTACAATCAGCCACATTGAACACAATGTACACTTTCCAAGTCTCCCTACTAACATTCTTCAGTACATTTTAGAACATGTTTCTTATAGTGAATGATCTCTGATAACTCTGTACTATATATGTGACTTCATGAATTATGAATAAACATCTAGAGTCAAACCACTTTTCTCCAACACTGTCTTAATCCCAGGATAAAAGGACACTTTTTCTCAGCTTTTAACAACTCTGCTTCTACTTTTATTCTTCTAGCCTGAGATCCATAGTTAAGGAGAATAGACACTTGAAGGGGTAAATTGACTCATACATCATACTTGTCTTACTGATTAATTTTTACTGTCAACACTTAAGAAGACGGTCTCAATGAAAGATTATCTACATCAGGTTAACCTGGGAGAATGTTTGTGGATTAGGTGATTTTCTTTATTGCCTTAATTGATGTAGGAAGAGACAAGCTGAAAGTAAGCATCCATTGATAGCATAAGAGTAAAGAATGCCAGGTGATCATTAAGCATGAATTCACTCTCTCTCTCTACTCTTGACTATGTTTATGATTCCTTGAATCAAATTCCTGTCCAAAATTCTTCCAGAAACGGAATGTAATGCAGAACTGTAAATTAAATAAATACTTCCTCCCCTGTTTTTCCAGGGTATTTTAGTCACTGCTGCAGGTAATGAAACCTGAAAACTGATGAATAAAAAAGTGTGAAAATGAGTCCCCACTTAGCTGTTTCCTTCCCCTTACATGTTGTACCATGCCTAGGGTTTTTGATTAATAACATTTGTTTATTAACATGGGTTTTGATTAACATTTTAAAGTTTTTCGTTGTCTATCTGAAATTCGTGTGTATCTTGCTGCCCCATATTTTGACAACTCTAGACCTATTCTTCTCACTTTTCCCTAATATGGCAGCTAGTATTAAGACTGAGGAGACTAAAATGATTCATACAGCTGCCATAACATGATAGCTTCTATTCCTGTTAACAGAAATACTCATATATCTAGGTTTTACCCCCCAACGCTAAACTCTTCTTTCTGGATTTATTTTAGGTCCCATGTTGTAAAACTCATCTAATTCATCAGCCTGATTGACATCATAACACTAAATTCTCTTAACAGCTTCCTTTCTTCCTCTTTAATTTTATATATTCATTAATATTGGCCTATATATTTGCCTTAGGATCATATTCTCAATGTCAGCAGAAAGCCATGGAACTAATTGAGTCTGAGTATGAATTTATAGACGGTAGAAGGAAGGAGTCTGTCCACTCATGCAGCTTTCTGCTGTGTAGTTAGCTCTTTTAACACATTTTTCCAAACTGAGCCAATTTACCTGACTTGAGGTATCACATGCTGTTCTTTGATGCTACTCACAACTGTAAATTAAGATAATGACACAGTGACTTAGGAATTTAGTTTGTATAATTAAATTCCTTTATTATTTATAATAACACCTAGCCTGAATCCCACATATATTTCCCTCTCAGGACCTTGCCAGGGACACCATTTCCTCGGCAGCAGGTTTTAGCTAGTCTCTATTCTGAAAAGTATTTACTTTGCTAGTTTGGTACTACTCTGATTATATTTTGTTTCTTTACAGGAATCTGAGTTAAACAAGACTGTACATTTTTTTTAAATGTGTTATGCTGTGCATAATCAGATGTGACAAAGCTGTAATCCAAGTGTTTGGGAAGTAAAGGCAGGAGGATTATGAGTCCCCAGTATTCCTTAGCTATTTAGTGAGTTTGACACCAGCCTCCACTATGGGAGACACTGATTTTTTATTGTATCTTTGTTTGTTTTATCATTCGTTTGTTTTGTTTTAAAAAAACACAGTATGGAGGGTTGTGTCTGAATCCAATTATCTATCTAGTTGTAGTAGTCTTGTGACCCACCAATGTCAATATGCTCACTAATCCAACTACATCTTAGAAATATGATGTAGATTATATGAAATAGCCTTACGCTGCATAAAACTATGTATTAAAAATCCAAGACCACATATAATCTTGATATAACTGAATCAATCAGCTATTTAGAGGTTTCCCTCACCCACTGGCATTCATGGAAATCAACTCAGGCAGGGGAATTGTCACACAATAGTGCAAATTGCAAACCTGAAGTCACATCAAAGAGAAGAAGTACTGACAAAGAGGTTAGCTGGAGATGTTTACATAAGCAACCAAGGCTTTCTACTTTATTTCTTACCTGACCTAGGCAATTGTAGACACATGAAAATATCTGCCCAGCAGTCCCAGTCTATGATTCTTAAACAGAGGCATAAACCTCAGAATTTGTACATGAAAATGTTTAGTTTCAAGTATGGATACTATGCAACAAATAAAATGATTTTAAAACTTTGTGCAAATTCGGAGGGGAATAAGGGGAAAATGGGAGGGAGGGGAGAATGGGAGGATACAAGGGATGGGATAACCATAGAAATGTAACAAGAATAAATTAATTAAAAAAATAAATAAATAAATAAATAAATAAAAAACTTTGTGCAAAACCATTAACACATTGACCAGTGAAAGTACAAATTATTTTACCTCTAACTACTCATATAAGGATTTAACTATGACATACATGAAATATCTGTGAATATAATGATAGTATTAAATTTTTCTGAAAAAATAAATGAAGCAGAAAAATACATAAATCATATTGATTTATCTACCTCAGTAGCTGTTACTTAATTCATTCTTTATAGTTTAGTCCATAGGTCCCAGAATGTTTGAAGAATCATGTGAGTGATATATAATGGCCACAGTGTAACTTTGTCTTCTCTCTAAAAAGTATTATTTTATGAAAGTTGAATCAGCAATTATCTCTCATCTGAGAGGATAGGGGGACAACAGAGATCTAAAAAGACCCTCTGCCACAAGCTCCTTCACTGGACTAGATAGAAGTTTCTATATTAGCAGTCAACAAAAACAGATACATCTTTACAAGCTCTGCAAAAGTAAGCAAGCAAACAAACAAATAAATAAGGATTCATAGAAATTGCTAGGCTTCTTAAACACTAGACTTAGATGTAACAAGAATAAATTAATTAAAAAAATAAAACTTCAATAAAAGTATGTAGTTCATAAAAAAAAAAAGAAGTAGCACACTTATAGAAATCAGATCCTGAGAAGACCTCACTAACACTTCTACTAATACTGCTGCAGACCAAAATAACTATCCAAACTGTGTGGTTTGGTAAATTTTCTCCAATTGCTTCTAAAATACCCATGCCCCTGGAGTGTTTGCTGAGTCATTGTTTTCTTTACCATGTGCTTATATGCTTTAAGCAGTTTGAATCAGCAGTAGATAAGAATAAAAGGCTTGAAGAGAAAAAAGAAAAATGTAAGTATAGCCAATTGTTCTTAGGTAAAATAAAAGAAAAAGAAAATCCCTAGGTGCCTACAAGTGGAATCTTTGCAGCCTGGTAAGTGAGTCCCTCACCAGTTCAAGAGATATTTCATCAATAAATTGCTAAGATGGTAAAAGATTCCAGGCTTCAGCACCTTATGGAAATACAAGTTCAGCAAAATGACTTCTTTCCACCCTTAAGACAGAATTAACAGAGGCAAGATGACAAAATGTGTAAGGTTTTCATAAAATAAGCATTCCCCAATATGCATTTCCTTTCTACTTGAGTAAATAAGCAGAGAATCTGAGTGAGGAGTATCAGAGTTTGTGTACAGGTGCATGGTATATGTTCACACATGTGTGCCTGCATGTAGAGATCACAAACAACCTCAGATATCATTGCTTAGAAGACATTTTTGTTGCTTTTAAACTCTGAGTCTCTCACTAGCCTGTGTTTATCATGTAGGCTAGACTTTCAGGCATGGGAGACCCAGGGATTCTTCTGTGTTTTCCTTCTCAGGCTCGGGATTAAAAGCACAGGCTAAAAATAGCTAACCTAGCTATTTTCCCAGTTTCTTGGTATCAAACTCAAATTCTCATGCTTGTACACCAAGCACCCTAGCATCTGAACTACCTCAGCCCTTATAATCTACGTTTCAAGAAATTATGCAGAGGTGGAAGCATTTTTAAAAAGAAAACAAAACTCAAAAATGTATACACTAAATAGTTAATAGGCAATGTGGTAATAATTTCACATTGTGCATAGTTTTCTAAAAGAAAGCATTTAAATACATGAACATAGAAAACACTTCTTACAATAAGGTTTATAATATAGATAAATCATTTCACTTACAAACTACTAATTTTATAATGTATACTCCATAAACAGCACCATAAAGTCTATTGATAAAGTAGCACTGAGTTTGTGAGTCTTACTTCTGGGACCATCACTTCAGCAGTGCCAGGATTAAGTTTCAAAATGTGGAAGTAAATGAAGCCATCTAGTAGGCCTGTGACAAAGGATGTTTAAAGCAGATTCTGTAAGGCAGAGAAAGTGAGCCCTAGACAAATCATATGCCATGATAAGCTTTGGATTCACAGAACCAACAGAACTTCAGGTTGAAAATCTTGATGAAATTAAGTGTTGTCTAAGTTGGTTCAGCCTTCTTCTTCTTCTTCTTCTTCTTCTTCTTCTTCTTCTTCTTCTTCT
>OU015751.1:63190276-63250233 GCA_907169655.1 Acomys percivali | reverse complement strand
GGAATTGAGTCCAGACCCACACACTCAGCTTAGGAATTAAGACAGGGAGCTATGGGTATTTTGCCACCCACAGTATAACAATATTTTCAGAAAAATGCCTGCAGGAATGAAAGTACATTGATCAATAAATAGTATAACTGTCTCAGAAAATGTTGGCAACCAATTTGTATAAAAAAATAGTTTGCTCATCAGGGCAAACAGCTCACCTTTCCAGACAATGTATTTCTCACCTAGCCAACAACTTGCAGATCAAATAATGGCTTATTTATTGAGATTCACTTTAACACTCACACAGTGGCTATCAACTCAAAATTCTTATAACATAAAATTTGCTCACCCATAATAAGTTTTCTTCCTGGAAAGATGATAAGCTATTTGAAGCACATCTCATGATTCTGTGAAGAGTTTTGACTATATCTATCTTTGAAATACATCTGATTTTGTTAGGAAAGTGTTTTACCTTTCATTGTTATAGTAGAAGTAATAAGCTGAGATCCACTTAACAAAAGAATTTGTTGGTGACCACAGCATACTTATCCCTGATGAACTGGTTCATTTCCCAATACAGATGGACAAACAAAATAAGCAAGAATTATCAGCCATTATTATTAGAAGTTTTATCTGTACAATGACTATAAAAACAACTTCTCTAGTATCCTAAATCTTAATCAATATAGTGTGAGAATAATTCAATACCATTTGCCCACACAAACATAAGCTGTTGTTATCTGTTTTCCCCTTTAGTTTGAAGACTCACTACATTAAGGTAAGTTGGTAAACAATAACTAGACAGAAAATGGCCCCCAAATTCATCTAGGAGGTCACTGTAATTGAAATTAGAACAATTCCTCAATTTTGTATCAGAAAATAATGAAGTTGAGGCATGGCTACTTAATGCTGGAAGAACTGCTGATTACATCTTGATTTCTTCATAATCATAATAAGTAACATGTATCTACTAGTCAATTACAAATGCAGGCCCTGATCTATATCAGACAATGCTCCAGGAAAAGAGATTGTACTTTCAGGGCACACAATCATTAAATTAAATTTGCTATATAGTGTGCATTATTTTATCCTATTCTATCAGTTGTGACTTTTGTGTGTGTTGTTATTGACTTTACTGGACATATTGTTGCTAAGACTTTTTTAATTTAAAAATATAGTTATTTTTATTTTTTACATATGAGTTTTCTGACATGGATGTCTGTACATCTGATGAACCAGTCTGCCTCCATCTTAGGCTTAAAAGCTACTAAAAACAAACCAAGCTGTTTATGATCAAATCTCTATTTCACAAGAGTTGAGCTATGTCTTACCTGTAACCTTAACTACAATTATTCTTTATTACCTGTTCCAGAAAGTGGCAAGCATATTGTTGTTTAGAAAGTTATTATGACCATTTTACAACCCACTCTTGTTTCAAAAGGTTGTTATGACTACCTTGCAATGGCTATCTTTTACTATGATTGCTTTGTTAATACCATCTTGAAATCATTTCTTTGTTTCATAAGGTCATTAAAACTAATTTCTTATGATTTTATTCTCCTCATCTAACCATGCTATTTTGACAAAAAATCCTCCATTTTCAAAGACTCTGAGATATAAAAACCTTGTCTTCCTCATATCCAGTGACAATTTTTTGAACTCTGCCTTATAGGGAGGCAGCTCATGCACAAAAGTAAAAACTCTTGTTTTCATTAATTGCTTGCTTTTCTTAATTTGGTCTTGATTATTTGGGTGGATGGGCATTCTCCTCACTTCTTTGGAATTAGCAAAAGTGTGCTGATGGTGCCTGAGATCAGTAGAGGGTGCCAGATACCTGGAGGATGCAGTTATATGTGAATGTGAACCACCATGTTGTTGTTAAAAACCAAAGTTGGGTTCTCTACAAAATCAGCAAGTACTCTTAATCACTGAACCATCTCTTGAGTTCCAATTTTTATTTTTATGCAGTTAAACTCATCTCATTTAAAAAGGAAAACTCATCTGTTGACTGTGCAATCACAGGAGTGACTCTAATTTACCAGGATTTATGGTTGAAGTTGTATTGCAGTTGAATTCTTGCTCTGAAAGCCAGAATTTATTCAAGGAGCATCTGTCCATTTACTGCTGTGAATGGAAAATAGATTTGGACAAGTCCATTAAAATAAGTGTATTCATGATGATCCACTATACTCTTCATTTGAAGATAAAGAGAAAAAAATAATATGCAGTATTTCATATTTATTGAGAACTAAAAATATAAAGCAGACAATTTTTTATAAGCTGGAACTGTGATATAATCACAAGCAGAAGCAAGACACCTCACTGTGCTAGTCTTACTTTGCCCACAAGTATGCTGTGTCTCCTGCTGCACTCTGCTGACAGCCTTTTATTTCTATGCAAAAAAATGGCATTGCCATGTAAGATGAGTAATCCTACTATAGTGGGAAAACAGATCTCTGCCAGCTCTGTTCTTAAAGAAGAGTGAGGCAAGAAGCCAATGGAGATGACAGAGCTTCTCCACCTACTGCTTCAACATGGTCTCCTTTAAAAATGAATTTCTGGAGTTGGAGTGATGATTTGTGATTTAAGAGTGCCTTCTGCTATGCAGGGCACACATTTAATTCCCAATAACCACACAGAGAATGGGGCTCACAGCCATCTTTGGCTCCAGTTTTAAAGAATATGACATCTACTGCCATGAGCACTTTACACACTCACACACACACACACACACACACACACACACACACACGATTAAAAATCAAAGAAAAACCAAGTATGGGGGCATACACTTTTAATTACAGCTTCAGAAGACAGATATTTTAGTACTATAAATAGACCTCCTTTCCAGAAACTGCAGTCTCCTTCTTTGTTGAAGTCCAATATTGGTCCCTTAGGAATTCCCATGGGATGACCCCGTGGTTAAGAGAACTTACTGCACTTCCAGAGGATAAGTTCAATTCCCATTGCCCAAGTTGAGTGGCTCACAACAGCTGGCAATTCAGCTCTAGAGGCCCAGTGTCCTCTCAGTGCTTCAAGAGGTACCAACATTCACCTGCCTGTCACACCCATATATACACATTAATCTTTAAAACAACAACAACAACAACAGGAAGATACACATGAGGGGATAACAATCAGGATGTGATATGAATAATAAAATGTAATAAATAAAAAATCTAAATTATTTTAAAAATGCACTCTCATGGGTTTGAGTGATTACTTCCATGTAGTTTTTTTTTTTTTTTTTTTTTGCTACACACATTGTAGCAATGTGTAGCAAATGTGTGCTACGATATTTTGCTCCCTATTATTTTGTGTAAGCACACAGATATAGTCTAAAATTCTGATTGGATTTGATATATATTATTTTTGTGATAATACTACATATATTACTTTGTGTGCTTCAGCAGATTATTTCAGGAACTCTAGGTGTCAATTTGAGCTCTAGCACAATGCTACGATTTATCAGTGAGTTTGCTGATATGATCATGCTCTTTTCTTAAGTTGTGGTCAAATGGTCATGTCATGACTACAGTTATGATCAATTATTATTTCTAAGACCCATATCATGATGGTAATTATCATTTGGAAGTAAAATTTTCATACAAATGAATTATTGTTTGCACAATTCAATAACAATGTATTAGATTGTGGCTATGGAAGAATCCCTGAAATAAACAACTTAAGGAAGGCAGATATATTTTTATCACACTTTTGATATTTTCTATCAAAGGCCAATAAATTTTGCTACTGCTGAGCTGGTGGCAAGGTAGAACAACATGTCACCATGTGTTAGGAAAAGGAGGCTCACATCATAACAGACAAACAAAACAGAACATCAGAAGCTGATACAGGACAGGGGCCCTGAGATGTGCCCCAGTGACCTACTTCTAGTAATCTCATCTGGAAGGTCCTACCATCTGCCAAAGTCTGAATAATTGTGAACCAATCAGAAGAGTCCATTGAGGATTCCAGGTACTTCGCCTTCCCCTCCTGTAAACTTCATTGCATTAGCAACTGAGTCTGCAATATGTAAACCTCTGGGCATACACTTTATATCCAAATGGCAATGAGTTACAATGAACTTTCTTTTTATGGCACAACGAATTCATGGGTTTTTAGTTAGTTGATATCTTTTCATTTATTTTGAACTTTTCTTTCTTCAGATGCTATAATTGTCTTGATACAAGTTTATATGAGTCCTACCAAACCATCCTAATGACATCTGGAGTGATTCGCAAGATGTTGCTTAGAGGTTCCTGATATAGTCTGAATATTTTCTGCCAGTACTCAGAGTAAATCATTTTGTAAGATGCTATGATTGGGAATGTAATCTTCAGACACCAGAGTTACATACCACCCTGATACTGGTATTGTTTCTAGGTTTTTTCTGTAGTAAGACATTTAACATAATGTTTAATATTGAAGATTCTCTAGTGTACTTGAAAGCATATGTATTTGACTATTGGCAAATTAAAATATTCCATAATTGTATTAAATGAAGGTGGTGAGTTGTGTTGTTTAAGTCTTCTATATCTTTCCTACCTATTTTCTACATACTTTCTACATTGATTTCTTTTGAGGGCAGGAGATTAAAATATCCAACTAATTTTACATTCTCAGTTTCTCCATTCCTTCCATTAGTTTTCCTTTTGAGCATTTGCAAGTAGGTAGGTAGGGGTGTGTGTGTGTGTGTGTGTGTGTGTGTGTGTGTGTGTGTGGTGTCACATCTTCTTAAAAGCTGGTCATCTTTTGGAACTGGAAATATGACCCAGCAGATAAAGTTACTTCCACACAGTTTAAGGACCATAGTCTAGACCTGGTACCATGTAAAAATCTGAGTGTGAAAATATCATTTGTAAACTCAATATGTGAGAATGAAACTAGAAGATTCCTAGACTCACTGGACAGCAAGCTTGGCCAAACCAATGAACTTCATCATACTGTCTCAGTAAATGTGAAAAAATACTGAGCAACACATCCAGCATCCAATTTTGGCCTTCACATGCAGACCACATGTACCTGCATTCACACATGACACACATGATCACACAGTCACTAATATGTACACATACCACATCATAATACATCTATTTCATGAACTCTAAATAAATACATATTTAAAAGGTAGCATCTTTCATTGTTAATTCTCCTTTTATCTAACAACGTTTCTTACCTTCAAGAAAGTTCTGTCACCTTTTACCGTTATTCTCCTAGATCAACTATGTCTACAGTTGGGGGCATGGTATTTGACTGGTAGATAAGCTATAGATGGAATTATCACTTTCATTTCTCCATCTTTGGATTGGAATAAGGTACTCAGCCCATCTCCATTATTCTGTGTATAATTTTTGGTATGCCTGCCATGTCTGCCATGTTGCTGCATTCTATCTAATTAAATAGTATTGGATCCCACTTTCATTAGATAAGGACATCTGTTGTCACTGCTAAGTTCTTCTCTGCTTTTCTTACATTCTTGTTATACTGTGCGGGCACTGAAATGATATATCTAGTAAGTTGTTATAGGCCCATAGCTGTCTCTTGACGCCAAAAATCCTGTAAAGTAGAATTGACTTTTGAAATAAATGAGGAATAAAAACAAAGGTTAATCAAAAGATGGAAGCCACTGGAAATTTTAAACCTTGTAAATATTAAAAGAGTGAAATAGACAAATTATGGATAGTAATTACATTTACAAAGTGAATAAAAAGGCATCTTGATGGACTCTAGGTCAATATAACATTATTATTAAAACTGTACATTTTAGCACTATGTTACATTGAACTGATTGGTGTTCTAAGCCTAAGAATAAGATGTGAGAACTTAATATAAAAATGCATATAACATTTTTACAAAGTGTCTATGTTACAAAACTTTTCCTGGAAGACAGGAACATCTAGTGACACTAGGTAGGATACCAATGACAAGTTCTAGGTTTCTCAACCAGTGATATGGCTTTTTTAAAAAGGGGGAGTAGTTAGTGACAGGAGCATGAATAAAGGTGGGTGAAGTATTTCCTTTGAGAAAATGGATAATTCAAAAACAGTTGCATCACTGAAAACCCACCTCAGAATGGGTGATGACTTACAAATCTGCATCTCTGCCTGTAACTGTCACCTATCCCCATCAACCGCTTATTGCTTTTAAAGAAGTGGCAGTTTTGAAGTCTATAATTTTCTTGAGTTTATGGAGCTTTATGTGTTCCATGAGTTTCACTTCTTCTACCTGGAAGAGAAATTTTGAATGACGAGTATATAACTCTATATTTGATATAAATAAAAATCACTTAAAATCGTAATTGTGATTTTCACTGGTTATTATCTGTGACCTGTTCCTATCAGTGCTGTAAAGTCATTGGCAGTGCTATTGCACATTGACTTATGCCACTTAAGAATAAGTAAGAGAGAAATAGGAAACTAAGGAACTTCAAAATATATTTTAAACTTTTTATTGAAAAATAATTTCATACAATATATTCTGATAAATGATTCTCCTCCTCCAACTCCTCTTAGTTCCTTCTCACTTACTCATCTGCCCAACTTCACACACTTCCTTTCTGTCTTTAGAAGGCAAACAAAAAAAAACCAATAAAACAAAACAGAATTTTAAAAAGAAAGCAAAAGAAACACATACATACAACTTCTAAATCATGTCAATCACAAAGATAAACTTAAGTAACATTCTTAAAGCAATGAAAAACATACTATTTTTATATTAAAACTTGAAATGTTTCATGATTGCAACAAATAATAAGAAAAACAGTTCTTTTAAGAAGGGCTGTCAATTATCTTTAAAAGAGCTGTCAAACTTTCCTGCGTATGAAATATATTCTAAGGGGATTTTAAAAATAATGCTTATTTCCTCTCCAATTTCCTTCATTCCTTCAGCAAACACTGATTATTTTCCCTGGTGTCCTGAATAAAGATTGAAATCAGTGTGGATTTGAGGTTTATTATTTGATTAGTGCACCTGAATCATTAATGATTTGAACTCAACACTTAAAATAGTTTGAATAAAGAGCTCCTGTCACACAGATCACACAAAGGAAGACCAGTAATGCCATCTTTTATTTCTAGGCATTAATATTAACAACTAACTGAGGACTCAAACCTTATTTCAAAAGAAAATTAAGTGAATTCTAAAATGTATCATGGTGGTTGTGGTTTTGATCCATCTTTTCAAATTAGTTTTTAAACACATATAAGGTAGTAAAAGATAAATGCAAGAAGGTTGGGGACAAGTTAGCAAATGGGACAGAAATAATTTACCCAAAATCTAGGGTCAGGAATGGCATCAAATTCTGTCTTTAGATTTGGTTTTCTGGAAGTTGGAAGACAAAATTGAATAAAGCATTATGTCTTGCCATCATACTGTAGGAAAGAAAATAATTCTTGAAGATGGCAGGAACACATTGGAGTCTTAAAAAATTTCAATTTCTCTGAGCCTTATGTAAAACTCTGTGTGTAAAATAAGTTATACATAGTGTAAGTTGCTCATCAATTTCCAAGGCATTAAAATATATTTTTCATGTAATTATTGTTCCATGTTTACTGAATCAAAACAAAAAAGGGGTTGCAGAGATCAATCAGTGGTTAAGTCCACTCCCTACTCTTGCAGAGGATGAGGGTTCTATTCCGCACAACCATTTCTGATGGATTACAACTGCCTGTAATTCTAGCAACAAGGAACAGATGCCATCTTTCGGGATCCATGACCATCTGCATATCCATTGTACCCATATGCACATACAGACATCCACAAACATACACAAAAATAAAAACAAATCTTTTATTTAAATTAGATGCTATAAAATATCACCTCTGAAAATGTATTTAAATGTGATGCAATCCAAGGTAAATCTAATCGATACATGTGGTAAACTCTGGATATACCCCTGCCCCAAGCCTTCAGAGTCATGTTTGCTTAACTTGTTTCCTGAAGAACACTACTTCCAACACCCTTATGTTTCTTATCATTTTTTCTTGTTGTCTTTCATAGACCTTTGTTGTTTTCTTACTCTTTGTTTAATCTAAATAAATTATGTGCTTCTCGCCTATCAGTCACAGGGCAATTGTTTATACATCCATTTAACCATATCAAGACTCTTATATCAACTCTTGTGTACTTTATAAACCTATGACAAAACTGTCTTTCCTCAAATACTCTTACATCATTTTCACCCTTTGCTAACCTCAGCCTCTACTAGTTCTGTCTTCTTATCAGTTATACATGTGTTATATTCATTTTTACTGCCTTAATTCAAGCTGCTTGTTCCACCTTTTCATGTATGTTCATGTCTGCTTTGCTCACTGATGATTTCTTAAAAGGCCATTCTGCCTCTTCTTTAACCAAAGGACCATATGATGACACATCCTGTCAAACTACTTATTGGTTAACTATGTAAGTGATTAATGATTACACAAAAAGCCAACATACTGAGATATGGTCTACACATCCTGAGGCACCAATCTTTAAACTTGCAATTGAATGAAGAACTGGTGTTTTATGTCTTTGCCAGGGTAATGCCACTGATTATTGTAGGATATGGCTGTATGACAAAACATTTTCCGGGGAGATGCTACACAGATATGTCTACTCCTCACTCTGGAGAGGAACCCACAATAAACCAAAATACAGGTACCACCAAAGCTCAACTTGGTAGACCAATGAGTTTTTTTGGAGTTACTTATAGGAGTATGGGTAAGGAGTTTCTTACAGGAGTATAAATGTGTTAAAGACAGCTTCATTGTCAAGGCCCACTACAACATCAGTGAAAGCTCACAAAAGCTGGGCACACGCAACAAATACAAAGTCTGTGTTCAGTACAAAAGATGGTAAAGTTTTCTTTCCAAGTGACTCAGCTGTTGCAAACCAGTTCCAGGCAGCTCATCTGGTCCCAGAGTCTTCATTGAAATTGTGTTTGTCTCACAGCCTCAGCAGCCTGGCATTTTTCCTCTGGTAGGGAGGAGGTGTAGTGAATCTGGTCAGTTAGGGACTTCCTAAAGGTATTTTGAGTTTTTTGTCTTACTGCTTAAGTGGAATGATGGAATAAAGGAATGCTTTAGCCTTGGAGGAAACTGTTACATGACAGACGATAGCAATAGAAAGACACATTCTACCTTAGGAGATGTAAAAATATAAACAAAACCAAATATGTATTTACTAGTTGATAAAAATATGGTTAATATTATCTAAGATAAATTATGCTATTTTCCAATGTTATCCAAAAAAAAGGGGGGGAAAGAACTTTAAAGCCTCATCTAGATGTGATAGTTTGCACCTGTCAACCCAGCACTTGGGTCATGGAGATAAGTGAAACAGGATCTGGAGCTTGACCAAGACTAGCTGGTGCAATGGAAGACCTTGTCTCACAAATGAAAACAGAACAACAACAACAAAGATATTCAGAATGAAACCAGTTCCTGTGAATATTTCCCTCTGCTCTTATGTTATGGCCTTGTCAACTGAGTTTGAATAATAAAAATGTGTATTTTGTTTTCTTAACTAAAACAGGTTTCTTCCTCTTCCTCTTTCCATGACTCTATCAAATCTCTTTAGCACAGAATTCCTGCTTCCTGAGTTCCATTCTTATTTTTAGACATCTTGACACCAAGAACTGAGAAAGGAACCTACTTTCTTGACCATCCTTGACCTTAATGTTCTTCTGTGTTATCTTACAAACACTTCACAGTTTTGTAATTCACCTTTAGTCCTATATTCAACTCAGACTTCAGTTTTGGAAAATATGTGAAGTTTATGCATTTTTGTTATTGTTGAAGTCTATGTCTTTATCACTTTACCCTAAAATGTCCAGTTGCTGCTACCATATCATCTACCTGAAGCAGTACTCAGCAGAATCATTCTAACAGCCTCTTCTCAAAAGAGTTTCTATGAAAAGATTGCCTTTTTTATAGTCTCTTCCCTATGTCAAACTAGGTTATTTTTATTAAACTGACATAAAGAAAAGAAGAGTTACCTCCTTCTAGACATCACTTATTTGAAAATTTGCTCCTTGTTGCTATATGTACTCTCGAAAGACATAACTAATTCCACCATAGAATGCAGTTGTTCACAGAAGAGGAACCTGCATGCTGTCTGAGCATCGGTCTAGCCTGTTGCTTCTGTTTCTTTAGACGACTGCATAACCAATATTAGCCAATATTAGCATGGTGCACATAGGAGGTGTGACGTAATGCCTGTGAAAAGTAACTCTGTTACATATGCATGGACTTCTAATAACAGCAAAAGCAATTTCATTTCAATATTGTCAAAAGCATTTTCTCTATCAATCTTACACCCACATGAAAATTAACTTAACCAATGAAGCAAGTTTATCTCATAAAACATGTGAAAAAAATTGCAAAGCAAGGAAAACAAAGCATTTAAAACCTCTTTAAAATGTTACCTATAATTTGAAGGAGATCCAATATGGCGGCGAGCAGTGTGGACCGTGTTTGGAAGCTCCAGTGAACAGTTCAGGGAATTGCACAGATTTCTGAGCCAGGAACACCAGGATCCCGACACCACGGCAGCAGGAGTGCTCCACAGTTCGAAAGGATCAGGGTGCGGACCTGCATGCCCCTACAAACGGGAGGAGTGCGGATTTTCTCAGATCAGAGCAGCGGCGGCACGGGCGGCGTCAGCAACACCAGCAGCAGCGACTGAGGTTTGCAGCTCAGAGCCATCCAGTGGAGGCGGTTAGTGTGGTGGCTGGTGGGAGTTGCTGCGGGAGAGGGGACACTGGATAGGATTTGGGTTGCGTGGTGCTTTGTGACCCAAGCTGGACTCGGCGGACAGTTCAGCCCCAGAATCCCGGGTACAGCTCAGGGCGCAGTGCTGTGGAGACACTGACTCAGCGCAGCGGGCAATTCTGCCCAAGGCAACAGCTTAGCAGAGCCACGGCTCCCCTGCTGTGACGCAGGCTGGGAGGAGAGCTCAGGTCCACCGAAGGCACCACCTCAGTGCAGCCACAGTTCACCCACTGTGACGCAGGCTGGGCGGAGCGCTCAGATCTACCCTAGGCCCTTCTCAGCGCAGCTGCAGTTCACCTGCTGTGACACAGGCTGGGCGGAGCGCTCAGTTCTACCCTAGGTGGCTTCTCAGCGCAGCCACAGTTCACCTGCTGTGACGCAGGCTGGGCGGAGCGCTCAGTTCCACCCTAGGCACCACCTCAGCGCAGCCAATTCACCTGCTGTGACGCAGGCTGGGCGGACTATTCAGTTCCACCCTAGGCAACACCTCAGCGCAGCCAGTTCACCTGCAGTGACGCAGGCTAGGTGGGGCGCTCAGTCCCACCAGAGGCACTAGCAGTTCTGCTCAAGACATTAGCTCTCCTCAGAGGGCAATTTTAGGGTGCTGACGCAGGCTGAGGTCAGCACGCAGATTCAGCCCAGAGGCCCTAGCTGGACTTGCCAGGCGGATTAGGCCCAGAGATTCTTCCTGAGATGTGCACACAGGCTCGGCGGCCCCAAGACTCTGGCTGGACTATGCACGCAGTATAGGCATGGAGGCCCAGGCTGAATTCAGTGTGCAGTGTGGGTCCATAGTCCCTGGCTGAGTTCGGTGCACAATTCTGCCCCAGAGACTCGGGTGGAGCTCGACGTGCAGCTTAGCGCCACAGTCTCTAACCGTGCTTGGCAGACAGATTGGGCCCAGAATCTCTAGTAGAGCCTTTGGCACAGTCCCGGCTCTTAGACTCTGGTTGGACACAGTGTGCAGTTTGAATCCAGAATTCCTGTCTGAGCTGTGCGGATGTTTCAGGCATGAGTCAATAACTGACCACAGCAAGCAGTTTGGCCAAACACCCCTAGCTAAGCTTGGTGCGCAGTCCTAGCCTGAAAATTCTGGCTGGACCCTGTGTGCCTTTTGAGCCCAGAATTCCTATCTAAGCTTGGCAGACGGTTCAGGCCCTGAGATACTAGCTGAGCTCGGACAGTGGTTTGGGACTAGTGTCCCTGGCTGGACTTGGCAGGGAACCCAGAAGGCTGTGGATACCTTGGCCTGACCCAACGCTCATCCAAAGACCGAGAACGATTGCAGGACCCACAGCACAGGAGAGCTGAGGATCACTGGCTGTGAGAGCCCAAAAAGCCAGGTCTAACCTCCTGCCATCCACAACAGTGAAACATAAGAGCTTCCAACCTACGGAAACCGTAAGAAAACAAGTGAATCTATCATCAAACTCCCTCCATCCAACTCGGGAATCTACCCAACGAAAACAAAGCCAGTAAGATGTCTAAAGGACAGCGTAAAAGCATACGCAAAAAATCCCCAAAACAACATGGCGTCTCAAGTTTCCAGGTATCCCAAAGAAAACAACCGAGAGAGCTCAAATACAACAGAAATACAAGAAATTGACCTCAAATCCTTAATAAGGAGCGTATTAATGGAGAAAACAAATAAAATTCGTAATCAAATACAGGAAGACGCAGCCAAACAGGTGAGAGACATAAAAGAAGCACATAGAGTAGAACTGGAAAAATTTAAGGAAAATACAAATATCCAGATGAAAGAAATAAATAAAACGGTTCAAGCTCTGAAGACCTATAAAGAGGCAATGGAAGAAACTCAGGAATATACAAAAAATGAGGTGAAAGAAATAAAAAAATCAGTTCAAGATCTGAAGACGAAAATGGATTCAATGATAAACACACAGACAGAATAAAAACGAGAACTTGAGACGTCAGAGAAGAAGGCGCGCAACACAGAGGTGAGCTTTTCTAACAGAATCCAAGAGACAGAAGAACGAATCTTAGGTCTAGAAGATACAATCACAGATCTTGAAGCAACCATTAAAGATAATGCCAAATCTGGAAAACTCCTGACACAAAACATCCAAGAAATTCAGGACACCATGAAAAGAAGAAATCTGAGGATAATAGGCCTTGAAGAAAGAGAAGATATTAGACTCCAAGGCCCAGAAACTATTCTCAACAAAATCATAGAAAAAAATTACGCAACCTAAAGAAAGAGATACCTATAAACATACAAGAGGCCTACAGAACACCAAATAGAATTGACCAGAAAAGGAAAACTGCCTGTCACATAATAATCAAAACACAAAACATACAGAACAAAGAAAAAATATTAAAAGCTGCAAGGGAAAAGGGCCAAATAACATTCAATGGCAAACCTATCAGAATTACACCAGACTTCTCAGCAGAGACCATAAAAGCCAGAAGAACCTGGATAGAGATCCTGCACACCCTGAGAGACCACAGATGCCAGGCCAGACTACTTTACCCAGCAAAACTATCAATAACCATTGAAGAAGAAAACAAAATATTCCATGACAAAAACAAATTAAAACAGTACCTATCCACAAATCCAGCATTACAGAAGGTACTAGAAGGAAAACTCCATCCCAAAGGGTCAAGCTACAACCAAAACTACTCAGGAAATAGGTAACTATACCATGGCAAAAACACAACTACACAAACACTCGATTGGAATAAACATCAAAATTAAGACTCTTAACAGTCACTGGTCATTAATATCTCTCAACATCAATGGTCTCAATTCTCCAATAAAGAGACATAGACTAAATGAATGGGAGCATAAACAAGATTGAACATTCTTCTGCATTCAAGAAACACATCTCAACTATAACGATAGGCATTACCTCAGGGTAAGAGGTTGGAAAAAACTATTCCAAGCAAATGGTCACAAGAAGCAACCAGGCGTAGCCATTTTAATATCAAACAAGATAGACTTTCAACCAAAATTAATCAAAAAGGATGCAGAAGGACACTCCATACTCATCAAAGTTAAAGTCAACCAAGATGACATCACAATTCTGAACATCTATGCTGCGAATACAAGGGCACGCACATTTGTAAAAGATCTGCTAAAAAACTTAAACCACACATCGATCTCCACACAATAATAGTGGGAGACTTCAACACCCCACTCTCACTGAAGGATAAGTCATTGAAACAGAAACTAAGCCGAGAAATAACATCATTAACCAATGCCATGGGTCAAATGGATCTAACAGATATCTATAGAACCTTTCACCCAAACAAGAATGAATATACCTTCTTCTCTGAACCCCATGGAACCTTCTTCAAAATTGATCACATCGTAGGTCACAAAGCAGGCCTCAACTGATACAAGAGGATTGAAATAATACCTTGTATCCTATCAGATCACCATGCTCTTAGGCTGCAATTCAACAACAACAGAAACTAAACAACTCTCTGCAAAATGACACATGGGTCAGGGAAGAAATAAAGAAAGAAATCAAGGAGTTTCTGAAATTCAATGAAAATGAAGGACAACATACACAAATTTGTGGGATACATTGAAAGCAGTGTTAAGAGGAAAAGTCATAGCACTAAGTGCCTTTAAAAAGAAACTGGAAACATCGCACATAAGCAACCTAACAAAACAGCTGGAAGCGCTAGAAAAAAAAGAAGCAGAAACACCCAAAAGGAGTAGACATCTGGAAATAATCAAACTCAGGGCTGAAATTAACAAATTAGAAACTAAGAAAACAGTCCAAAGAATCAACAAAACCAAGAGCTGGTTCTTTGAGAAAATCAATAAGATAGACAGACCGTTAGCCACACTAACTAAAAGGCAGAGAGACAGTATTGAAATCAACAAAATCAGAAATGAAAAGGGAGACATAACAACAGACACTGAAGAAATACAAAGAATCATAAGATCCTACTTTGAAGGCATATATGCCACAAAATTTGAAAAACTAAGGGAAATGGATGACTTTCTTGATCAATTTCACTTGCCTAAATTGAGTGAAGAACAGATAAACAAGCTAAATAGTCCCATTTCCCCTACAGAAATAGAAGCAATCATTGATAGTCTCCCAAGCAAAAAAAGCCCAAGGCCAGATGGTTTCAGTGCAGAATTCTACCAGACCTTCAAAGGCGAGCTAATACCGATACTCTTCAAGCTACTCCAAAACATAGAATTGGATGGAACATTACCAAATTCATTCTATGAGGCCATAGTCACGTTGATACCTAAGCCTCACAAAGACTCAACAAAGAAAGAGAATTTCAGACCAATTTCTCTTATGAACATCGATGCAAAAATACTAAATAAAATTCTTGCAAAACGAATACAAGAACACATAAAGGATATCATTCATCATGACCAAGTAGGCTTCATTCCAGGCAAACAGGGATGGTTTAATATACAGAAATCCATCAATGTAATCCACCATATAAACAAACTGAAAATAAAACACCACATGATCATCTCTTTAGATGCAGAGAAAGCATCTGATAAAATCCAACACCCATTCATGTTTAAAGTTTTAGAGAGATCAGGGATACAAGGCACTTTCCTCAACATAATAAAGGCTATCTACAGCATGCCAATAGCCAAAATTAAAGTAAATGGTGAGATACTCAAGGAAATTCCTCTAAAATCGGGAACAAGGCAAGGCTGCCCACTCTCTCCATATCTCTTCAATATAGTACTCGAAGTTCTAGCCAGAGCAATAAGACAACAAAAGGAGATCAAGGGTATCCAAATGGGAAAGAAGGAAGTCAAACTGTCTCTATTTGCAGATGATATTATAGTGTACATAAGTGACCCTCAAAATTCCACCAGAGAACTCCTACAGCTGATAAATACTTTCAGCAATTTGGCTGGATACAAAATTAACTAAAAAAAGTCTGTAGCCTTCCTATACACAAATGACAAGCTTGCAGAGGAAGAAATTATGAAAGCCACACCCTTCACATTAGCCACAAGCAATATAAAATATCTAGGAGTTACTTTAACTAAGCAAGTGAAGGACTTGTTTGAAAAAAATTTCAAAACTCTGAAGAAAGACATTGAAGATGACATGAGAAGATGGAAGGATCTTCCTTGCTCATGGATAGGGAGAATTAACATAGTAAAAATGGCCATCCTACCAAAAGCAATCTACAGAATCAATGCAATCTCTATGAAAATACCTACACAATTTTTTGAAGACATTTAAAGTTCAATTCTGAACTTCATATGGAAAACCAAACAACCCAGAATATCAAAAACGATCTTGTACAATAAAAGGTGCTGTGGAGGAATCTCCATACCTGATTTCAAATTGTACTATAAAGCAATTGTAATTAAAACAGCATGGTACTGGCACAGCAACAGACTGGTTGATCAGTGGAATCGAATGAAGACCCAGATATGAATCCACACACATATGGTGACTTGATTTTTGAGAAAGAAGCCAAATCCATTCAATGGAAAAAGGATAGCATCTTCAAGAAATGGTGCTGGTCTAACTGGATGTCTATGTGTAAAAAAATGCAACTGGACCCATATTTGTCACCTTGCACAAAACTCAAATCCAAGTGGATTAAAGACCTCAACATAAAACCAGAGACACTAAGTCAGTTAGAAGAAAAAGTGGGGAAGAGCCTGGAACATATTGGCACAGGAGACAACTTCCTGAACAGAACACCAACAGCCCAGGCCTTAATGTCAACAATTAATAAATGGGACCTCATGAGGCTGAGAAGCTTCTGTAAGGCTAGAGACATGGTCAAGAGAACAAAGCGACAGCCTACAGACTGGGTAAAGATCTTCACCAACCCTACATCTGACAAAGGTCTAATTTCCAAAATATATAAAGAACTCAAGAAATTAAACACCATCAAACCAAATAACCCAATTGAGAAATGGGGCTTGGAACTAAACAGAGAATTCTCAATAGAAGAATATCAAATGGCTGAGAAACACTTAAAGAAATGCTCAACCTCCTTAGTCATCAGGGAAATGCAAATCAAAACAACTCTGAGATTCCATCTTACACCCATCAGATGGCTAAGATCAAAAATTCAAGCAACACCACATGCTGGCGAGGATGTGGCAAGAGAGGAACACTCCTTCATTGCTGGTGGGAATGCAAACTAGACAACCACTTTGGAAATCTATCTGGTGCTATCTCAGAAAACTGGGAATAGGGCTTTCTCAAGACCCAGCTATTCCACTCCTTGGAATATACCCAGAAGATGCACCAGCACACAGCAAGAAAATTTGCTCAACCATGTTCATAGCAGCCTTATTCATAATAGCCAGATCGTGGAAACAGCCTAAATGTCCCTCAGTAGAAGAATGGATAAAGAAACTGTGGTACATATACACTATGGAATACTACTCAGCTATTAAAAACAAGGAATTCCAGAAATTTGTGGTCAAATGGATTGAGCTAGAGATGATCATAATGAGTGAGATAACCTAGAAGCAGAAAGACTCAAATGGTATATACTCACTTATATCTGCATACTAGCCCAATGGGCATGTCCCATGAAAGCCTTCCCTTACCAGGAAACTGGGACCCAGGGAAGGACATCCTATTGGGACTCTAGATGAGAGAAAAATGGGAGAATAGCAATGTAGAAGGATCCAGTGGGTCCTAGAAACCTACAAGTAGAACATTATGATAGGCAGATTTGGGTCAAGGGGTCCCGCTCAAACTAAGGCCCTAGCCAAGGACAATACAGGAGGTAAAATTTAAACCCCTACCCTGATCTAGCCCATGGACAGGACAGTCTCTACACTTGAGTGGAAAGAGGGATTTGACTTTCTCATGTACTCTGATGCCTCACATTTGACTATGTCCCCTGGTGGGGGAGACCTAGTGGCACTCATAGGAAGGACAGCAGGTCACTGAGAAGAGACTTGATACCCTATGAGCATATACAGAGGGAGGTAATCCCTGTGAGGAACAGTCATAGGGGAGGGGAATAAGGGGAAAGTGAGAGGGAGGGGAGAATGGGAGGATACAAGGGATGGGATAACCATAGAGATGTAAGAAGAATAAATTAATTAAAAATAAATTTTAAAAAAATGTTACCTATAATTTTGCTGAAAATGACACTAGAAAGTATAAGATTTCTTTTCCCTCTTTTGTCTTTCTGTTTTAAATTATTTTTTTATGTATATGAGTGTTTTATCTGCATGTATACCTGCATGGCAGAGGAGGGCATTGTATCCCAGTAGAGTGGGTTGTGATCCACCATGTGGTTGCTGGCAATTGAACTCAGGACCTCTGGAAGAGCAGACAGTGCTCTTAACAACTGAGCCATCTCTCCAGACCCTGCTTTTTTCTTCCTTCCTTCCTTCCTTCCTTCCTTCCTTCCTTCCTTCCTTTCTTTCCTTCATTTCTTCTTTCTTTTTTCATTTCTTAACAGACTCCACATGAGAATGAAATGGAAACATTTTTCTCCAGTTATAGCTTGCCCTCATTATTAGAGATAACAATCCATAGTCTCCATTTTTATTGTGGTCCTAGCTAGAACTTAACCAATTTTACAGACAAGTAAAGAGTTTTCTTTCACTCCTATTTAGCCTTTATTATGCCTTTACAACCCCTATCTCACTATACTGTGTGAGCAGTAGTAAGCTGAAGTTGCTTCATCTCTTAAATTTGAAAGTCAAAGATACTCCAAGGCTTCTCTCTCTTGTCAAACAAGAAAAAAATAATCTGAAGGTTAAGCCTCTGACCCAAAATTACCTAGCCATCAGCACTGGAATTAGGAAGGGGTCTAGGAAAGGATGCTTGGTACAAAGTGCCCTGACAGGGCAGAACACATCCTTCATTCACAGTCACACTATTAGTGCAAGAATTTAAATGTCATTTCCTGTAATCCCTTTCCATAAGCATTTTGATGTTGGCCAAGGGAAGCATGTGTGAGAGATATAGATGTCACAAACCAAGATTACACTAGAAAGTCAGGCAATTACAGATGTTGAAGAGATGCTCGCGACCAGGAAATCCAGAGGACCACCCCCTCTATTCCCCACTCCATCTCTTCTGCTTGTCTTGCTAATTGTCAACTTTCCCAGACACAGATAGTTCCTTCTGGAGTGGTTCTGCCTATAGAAGTCTTTCTCTAGGACTTGGCTTTGAGTAATTTGGCAAAGACCTTGAGCCATTTCATTGATCCTCTTACTCCTCCTTTCACACTCCTCTTTCCCCAATGACTCTTAGACTTGTGGACCTTGACATTTTTGCAGAGTGCCTCTGTAGCCTTTGCTAGTACACCCAATTAGCACATTAATTGCCACATCCTACATATCACTTTTATTGGTGAAAAAGTTTGCCAAGCTGATGCTTTGAATATGTTAGTTATAATGGAACAGCTGCTATGGCATAAACTGTCATATACACGTGCAAATACATTCTAACCTTTGACATTCAAATATGTACAATAAAAACTTAATGTAATGCTTTTGCTTCTCAAGTAACAAGTGAGTCACATAAAATAAAGCTATGATTAAAGAAAAGCCTTTACATATTAAAGATCTTACACGGGCTATTACAGCACAATTCAGTAATCCCAGCATGAGGGAAGCTCCTGCAGGATTGCCAGAAGTCAACTGTGTTAACAGAGGGAGGCCACAACAAACAGAAAAGAAATATGATAGGAAACTGCCACACAGGAAACTATAACTTTGTATTGTCAAACTTTATTAGTGAAGAGAAAATGCTTTTCTTTGGATTTTTTTCAAATGTGAAGGTGACATGTATCTAACAAAACTGAGCAATCTGAAATATAATGCTGAACAGGTCAGGGAAAAAATAGTGTTTGTTAATATAAGGATTTATCAGCACCAATACCATAATGGTATGCCACTGGATTTTAATTGTAAAGAACCAGTTATGAGAAAGGCCTTAAAGATACAGCACAGACTTCCTGCCCACATACACTTGTATGGCTTTTGCTCTAGTTTACTAAGCCGATATTGACTTGTTGGTTGGCTAAATAAAAGAAGGAAAGAACAAAGAGCATCTCCTTCTTGCAATTAGTATGTAGGGGACTGATGCTGTTGGAAGTGAATCTTTCCATTATATGCTGCCAATTTGCTCTCAGCTAGGCTGTTTCTGAAAAGTGTTGGTGTGAATACACCCTTCCATATTTCTTCCACATTGACTGTAAATATAATCTAGGCATAAATCATCAAAAGTAAATACCAGTGAGCACTTTAATCCTTTGTAATAAATCAGGGAAATGGGGAGCCTGTGCATGATGATGAATCTTTAGTGTAGGTCAAAGAAGCAGTTTGCTGAAGAACCAGCATATTAGAAAACACAGACTGTTTTGCTAAAGACTGAGTTTCCCTATGATACAAGAGTGCTTTGTCCTTATTCTCATCTTTTCTAGTTATTATGTGGTGATGTTTTCCTTCTGGAAGCCACATCAAATGAGAACAAGTTTGTGTTTTTAGAATGCCTGCCACCTGAAGTAGCTTGACTAAATCAAAGACATGACAGAAAGTTGGTTCACAGAACCCTTCTGCCCTCATATCACTCTAACAGACTAGATGAGATGCAGACAGAAGGAATTTTCATGCAAAGTTGAACATTTCCTATGGCATAAGTAAATTAAGTTTTACTAAAGTTCGGAAGAGGGAGAAATTATTTCCAGGCTGATAGACCATGGAATTCTTCTGGTACAGTAATATTTGGCCCACCCCTGGAAAAAACAGTAACTGTAGAAGTTATGAAACTTTAAGCCCAGTTTTATCAAACCAAGGTAGACTAACATCTGCTACAAAGGTTAGAAAAAATCCCAGATAATATTTAAGCAATAAACACAAACATTTGCAAGACTGTACCATGAATTATTTAGGACTTATACTAAATTTTACTCATTTCTTCTCTGATCTTTAACTGTATACAAACTGTCATTGGTTTGGAAACCAAAATAATCATTACTTTTTTTTTCAGTGTCACAACATCAGATTAAAAGTTGTTTGACGCCAAAGCAGTTGTGAATTCAATGTTAGGACTTATCACCCAAATCTATAACTTAATTAACAAAGACAAAAGCGTCAATGCATTCTGCGCTTGGCTTTCTGTGGTCACAAATCTTGACTGTCAGTTTAACTAAGTTTATAATCATTTGGGAAACAGACCTCTGGGAATGCATATTAGACTGTTTCCAAAGATATTTAAGTGCAGGAACACTTACATTGAATGTGGTCAGTACCATCCTTGGGCTGAGGTTCCACAAAAGGAGAAAGGCTTCTGAGCATCAGTATATATATCTAGGGCTTCCTGACTACCACTGTCACTGTTCATGCTTTCACCACAAGGGGCTATATTTATTTCTAAAACCATGAGCCAAAACAAATAAATTTTCCTATAAGTCATTTGAGAAAGTTAGTTAGTCACAGTAATTAGGAAGAGCAACTTCCATCTGCAATACAGCATTTCAAGTTTAAATATAGTATTAAAACGTCAAAAGTAACCACAAGTAGAAGTAGAACAAATAAAATCCCTGCTACTTGCAGGAGGGAAGAAGTGTAAAAGGAAAGTATGCAAAATACCAAAACAAATGAAAAAGACAAATAAAATATCAAGGGGAAAAAGCAAATAAAAACGCTAAGACTGATATGGAGTCAGAATGATCCCAGGGACAGCAAGTAACATTGTTTCAGAAGACAGAGAATAACACTAAATTAGAAATCAGCTGTAGTCTGAGCATATAAATGAGAGATAGAATAAGGTACACTGTCAGCATTATTTAAAATTACAACTCTTTATGACCATTTGCCATAAAGTAGCACAAAATTAAAGCATAAAGTTCAAATAATTTTACAAAAGAAAACATTATATTTTAGACTAATAAAAAACATACTTTTCCAAGAAAATTCAACCGAAATCTACTAAGCTCTCTTTTTAAAAGAAAACAAAATGTTCACTGAGTGTAAGAACAAAAGAATTCTAAAATCATTAAGATTAAATAAAGATTTATTAGACATAAATTGTTGAAATTATCTGAAATAATCGAACTTAAGTGATTGAAATAACTAATTTAAACATAATATACAAGTAATTTTCTATGGTACAAACAACATCGTTAAGGAAACAAACTAAATCAATGTTTAATTCAATGGGAATTTTCAAAGGTTTAAATGTAAAAGTGAAGGCAATGTGGAAGCCTAATCATGAAGATAAACATTTGTGATATATAACTTTATGCTAGCCGAAAATACTAAAATAAGTGTAAAAATTAGAAGAAAATTACAAATAGAGGAGGAGTAATACAGGAAAGACGGTTTAAACATGAGAAAAGGAGAGAAATTGGTAAACCAAGGCAAAAAATATGTAAAATCTAAGTAGTAAGTGCAGCAGCAATCCTGAGAAGCTTGGGCAAATTCTGAGAGTAGCCATCCACCCTGAACATGGAAACCAAATCACAGCAATAAGATAGGAAGAGATGTGGTTTCACCATGACTCAAGAGGTCCTTCATAAATTATACTCAAATGTGTAAATTAATAATAAGAAATTGATTTTCTATGACTTAAAAAACAAGTAGAAGAACTGAATGTACCAATTGAGATAGACATTGAATTGTATAGTTAATTAAATCTTTATTATGTTATTTAAAAGCCCTAACCCAAGATAGTTTTATGAGAATTTAGATAAAAATTTAAAGTTCCAACTTAGCAGAATTGTTATAGGATTTGGGGGGTGAGGGTGTACGTCAGAACACATTCCATCATATTCTTATGTCAATTTACTTTAAACATATAAAATACAGAAAACAAGAAAAGCAAAGCATGGAATTGATATAGAGATGCCTTCGTGTTTCAGCTACCTGTCGTTTACTATATAAGTTATACTACACAAATTTCTTTATTTCTTCCCTGACCCATAAAGAAATTTGTGTAGTATAACTTATATAGTAAACCACAATGGGCATGTCCCACAAAAGCCTTCCCTTACCAGGAAACTGGGACCCAGGGAAGGACATCCTATTGGGACTCTAGATGAGAGAACAATGGGAGAATAGCAATGTAGAAGGATCCAGTGGGTCCTAGAAACCTACAAGTAGAACATTATGATAGGCAGATTTGGGTCAAGGGGTCCCGCTCAAACTAAGGCCCTAGCCAAGGACAATACAGGCGGTAAAATTTAAACCCCTACCCTGATCTAGCCCATGGACAGGACAGTCTCCATACTTGAGTGGAGAGAGGGATTTGACTTTCTCATGTACTCTGGTGCCTCACATTTGACTATGTCCCCTGGAGGGGGAGACCTAGTGGCACTCAGAGGAAGGACAGCAGGTCACCGAGAAGAGACTTGATACCCTATGAGCATATATAGAGGGAGGTAATCCCTCTGAGGAACAGTCATAGGGGAGGGGAATAAGGGGAAAATGGGAGGGAGGGGAGAATGGGAGGATACAAGGGATGGGATAACCATAGAGATGTAACAAGAATAAATTAATAAAAAAAATAAGTTATACTACAAATTTAGATGGTACACCTATTGCGGGGGCCCACTCAGTCATCTCAGAAGCTCAGAATTTCTTCAAAAAAAAAAAAAAAGAAAAGAAAAGAAAGAAACTATTCTGCATGGAAATTCCTCAGCCTAAGAAAAGAATCATTTCAGTGGCATAAAACAGATAGTTCTCAATAGGAAATCCACACAATGAGCAAATTAATTTAGGGAAGGAATAGGAAGCAAACTACAACCAGAGAATGCATTTTACAAGATGCAGAAAGTAAAAATGTAAAATTCTTTGGGTTTAAATAATGATTTAGTAACATTATAAAGCTAAAAAAAAAAAAAGCCAGGCATACTTGTTTAAGCCTGTTACCAAAGCAATAGCACTGTGCAGGCTGTTGCAGGAGCAGAGGTGCTTAAGGCCAACCTGGGCAATATAGAAAGACCTGTGAAGCAAGAAATAAAATGATAAGAAGGAAGAAGAGGGAAATGAAGGCAGGCATTCCCTATGGACAAACTTATGGAAAAATACTATAAAATACTCTAAAAATTTAATAAAAACAAAATAAAAAATCTCTAAATAGTGAATGACACTATTAATAAGGCATCTTTATAATTTTAAACTATATTTCTATAATTAAGCTATAAATTCAAAGCATTCTCAATCTAAGCAAGTGATTTTAATGAAAATTCAACATTCAAAAGATTTGTTTAAAAAAGAACCTTTATAAATGTTGAACAATATTTAGGAAAGAAAACTCAAGGAATGTCTCTATTATAAAATATATGAATCAAGGCTCCGTGAAATTTGTTTGCATGGCAATACAAAAATCTGCTAACATGGGAATGATGAAACACATCAGTTCACATGTAAACACAGTTTATGATAGGGACCATATTTTAAACCACCTGCACGTAGGCTCACTGCTTAAAGGCTCATTGGATAGACATAATTTTAAAACTTTCTTTCATTATACAATATGAGTGTTGGTATTTTAATATTCTAAAAATCATCTTGTAAATATATCTGTCAGTGTTTGTCTTTGCTCTAGCAAGGTCTAGGGTAGAATTTCTGGTGCTGGATGTGAAATTCCAGTTCACCTTATCTCTTGGTTCCCTATGATGAGGGTTCAGAAAACTGATCAAGATTGAAAGAAGAAAGAGGAGAGGGAGCCTAGGATTTCTTCTTTAGTGACTGGCTGTACTACAGCTAAGAAGGAAAGCTTAACCTGACCACAATTTCCCTATAACCAAAAACAGCAGGAGAAGTCATAAAAGGAGACTCTTTTGTCTGTACATAGGCCTCTTTGAGACAATCTCCAGTGAGCTAAAGTATTCCTGATTGTCTGAAAGGGCTGATGGGGAGCTCTGTGTCTGTTACCCTATTTGTGAATCTACAGGGAAAAAAGAAATAAGAGAGAGATAGAAAATAAACCACTCTCCCACAAATATAGACATTCAAGAGAAAAGGTGGATGAAGTTAAGCATCTTAACTTCAGTGCCATTTATTGTTGATCGCCATATTTATACTTCTGAGAAAAGAAATACTTCATAGTAAAAGAGGGCAATCAATAACAAAAACACATGAATACTAAAATACAACAGGTAACATGTTTTAAAACTAAACATATATCCATTACATAAGTTTACAGTGAGTTCAGAGTGACAAAGGTTGAAAAGGCTTAAAGGTTAATAGGGTCTAAAAGTTACAAGAATATATGCCTTTTTAATTAAGACTGACCAGGTTACACATTTTTCTGCTATCTCTTAGTTTATAATGAGTTCAAGACAGTAATTCTATCTGTCTTTCCTTTGAAGAAACAAAGTAGATTAAATTGACAACATATGATGTTATAAAGTATCAAGGCATAAGGAATTATAACAGAATAGTTTGTATATTGGACATTAAGGTTTGTACTTAATTTAATCATTTCTTGGTACTCCCATTATATCTTGGGCTCATGGGAAGTTTAGACCAACTTGCCTATATTTATGGTGTATACCAGGATTTGTGGTATCACCTGGAGTGAAGGCTTTTCTGAGGCCACAAATCTGCTTCAAAGCTGTTCCCTAATGAGGCATCAGGATGTCCACAAAGGTATTTTTGAAGCCATAAACTTTCTAAAATTGTTTTATAAGATCTAAAACAACTTAACTTTTAAACTTTTTGAATCAAATCAGAAATTCCAAAATTAGGAATTAATTCACCTGAACAGTATGTTGTTCAATCAGAGATAGTCAATACCCACAAAGTGATGGTTCAAAACAATGCCAGATTTTAGAGACATGCAGCAGTGCATAATTGACAGTGTTTGTCAGAGGTTGGAAGCAATTCCTGGATGCATCACAGTACAGACCTTGAAAAATACTGTATCCCTTCCAGAGCACTCTCATCCCTACTGAACTTCCCACAAATCAATGGCTCTTAACATTTTATAGGAGGTTGTAAGCAATTTTAGGGTGCATCATGGTATAGGCCTTACAAAATACCAGATCACCTCCTAGAAAGCCCACATGCTTAATGACCTCCTTTAACAAAACGGCTGTTGGCATGTATCTTTTCATAAATATTTAATTAAGGTGTATTTCATAAAAGTTGGTTTACTTATCGATAAATATCATAGAAAAATATGTACGTACTTGTACGAGAAAATGACCATAATTCAGGATTGTTATTGTTCATTAAATTTATCTTATTGACTATGATGAATAGACCCATGGCTAGTTTAGGGAGTGGAACACACAGTGCAGAAATGTGTATATACCTGTTTCTATCTCAAAATAACAGCACAAAGATGGCCATTGGTAAACCCAAAACCACAGTTGTCACACACCGAGCCATCGTTGTCATGCATTCCAGACTGACCCAGCAAATCTACGCTGCACACCATACTCCTGATTCCATGTGTTCAGAGTACTCTAGAAGTTCCTTGACTGAAACATTTCTATTCTGGTTTGCTCAGCTTTTTTTTGTGTGTGATTGTTCTTGTCAGTACAATCTGTTCCACAGAATGAGTACAAATCTCATCACAAATTAAAGATATGCCAGATACAAATTTGTAATTCAGAAAAATAATTTTTTCTTATAACATTAAATTCTTTTAGAAATAAAACTAAATGGTATAAAGTTGGAGTAAAATTACTTGCATCATATTTTAAAAGGTTAAGTTAGATAAAAATTAATTCTTATGCAGATCATAAAAAATAAGATAACTGTTCAGTAGAACAGTGGATGAAGAAAAAACAGGGCATTTACAGAAGAAGAAATTGTTTAAGAAATACAAGTGAAAATAAACACTGTGATTTCCTCTATGTCTGAGTGTTAAAAACAACAAGAAAAGTAAATGAAAAGACTTAAGGATGGAAATGGTAGAAGAATTAGAGGACTAAGCCTTGTCGGGAACAGTGAGCACACAGATCTAAGTGGAGACAGCCTTGCAGGTTTTAATGTCTAATATCATGATCATGTGCTGTGAAAGACAAATCTGCCTGTTGGTTTCTGCTTTTCTAACAAGTTCTAAAAATTCATAATTACACAATATGAGCCCTGTACCCATGTATTATTTAATGGAAGAAAGATTAAATATTTTGAGCTATATCTATCTGGTGGCATGCTCAACACTCTGGTATATGCAGTAACACACAAAGAGTTCTGAACCATGTCAAAAATATCAATATTGACTTGGATATATATGCTTTCTTATATCCACTACTAATTATATATCTGTATTTTGAAGCATGTTTTATATATATATATATGTATATATATACATATATATACATATACATATATATACATATATATACATATATATGTGTGTGTGATTATGTATACGAAATATACAATCTGTATATGCAGAGCTCATGTATGTACATGTGTATGTATACACACACACACACACACACACATATAGGAATGGGATTGTAGAATAATGGATCTTTAGGTTTGGTATTGTTCATGTCTACTTTGTTTATACAATATACTTGAATAATATATCCAGATGTTATCAATGCAAAAACTTTTGCTAAAATTTCAAATATAATTAAAGCTTGACCTGATGAGGACTTTTTTCAGTATGTTTCACAAAGCATTCATCCACTGAAACACTTCAATAAAATCAAATTGTGTGTGTGTGTGTGTGTGTGTGTGTGTGTGTGTGTGTGTGTGTGAGTAGGAGTCACTGTGAGTGTATATTCATGTGAGTGTGTGTGTGTGTGTTCATTCACATCACAAGTTTCTCTAAAGAGGATACATCAGTCAATTTCAAAAGAACATTTTTCAGCTTCTAGATGGAGAAGTAGGTTGTAGAGCAGCCAGTTGCTGGCAGTTTGGGCACACATAACTGAACATTCTGTACTGATTCCAGCAATTTCAAAGATAGGAAGAATTGGTATGATGGATCTCTAAGTTCTGAAGGGTATCTGTAATGTTATATATCAAAAGTTTCTAGACACCTTTGAAGGGAAGTGATTTAGTGCCAATGATATATAATTAAATTAAGGAGGAAAAGGAAATCAAAGGTATACCTAAATTTAAAAAGCAGAACAAAATCTGAGAATTTTAAGCATGAATCAAAATTATACAGGTAGTTCTGTTAAGAACCCAAAATACTCAAAAATAATGAAAAACAGCGAGGAACCAGAACTTTACACAGTGCAACTACTAGGCAGAGGTGATTCGAAAGGACTTAGATACTGAATGGGGTCAGAGGCTTAGAAGTTTAAAGCTTAAGAAATACAATGGCAAGTCATGTGATTATTAATTTACAGCCATGCATGCATGCTGAGTGGAGCAGAAATTCTGCAATTTTTGCTTTAAATATTTGCTCTAACATTTGTTTGTTGGTTTTTGCTGGTATTTTTAATTCATTCTCTTGGTATTTAACACATATATTCAATGTCTTTGATTACATCCATTAATACCTTTTCTCTCAGTAGAACTAACTTTTGAACATGCTATACTTGACTTGGGCATATTCTCAAGAGAGCCTTGTCCTACTAAAGAGACACATGCTTTTCTAGGCTTATTAATTCTCTGTTCACATAGTTGTGTTTAATTTGATGATGGTCCTTAAAGCACATAACTTCCCACCACACCATGATGCAGTCTGTGTTCTTCAAACATTCTCCCGCAGGGACTAAGCAAATATATGTGAAAGGAACATGGCTTTCTTTTCTGCTGGGAGCACCTACCTAGTTCTTCAGTGTTAACCTTTGCCTTTATTCCAAGACTCTTTATTGCTTCCCTGGCTTTACTATTTTTTAGCAATTATGACTAACCATTTTATATACACATAACTGATTTTGTTTATCCATTTCCATTACTATTAGGCATGTGTTAGGGCAATCGTTGTAATTTTTTCTTCATCCCTTTATCCTGGACACCTACAATCATACTTAATATATAATAGGTAACAAACAGGTATTTCTTGAATAAATAAGACAAAGGAGTCTTAGTATATATTAATTCAGACAGTAAAATAGTTTCCACTCTTGGTGATTTAGAGGACTTATTAGCTGTTAAATTCACCAAGACACAATCTTCCAAAAGCAATGTAGATTTTGTTAATTTTTCTTTACTGTAGTTAGTTGGTGGTAAAACATTTTTTTCCTCGTGCAAAACTAGAATACATAAAATGACTAGTACACAGAAGAAAACATGTGTCATCCGAGCCAAGAGGCAGGGCCCAGCCTGGCCTCCAAAGCAATAAAGCTAAAGATCTGTGCAAAGCATTTTTAGGGAATGGGGTGTACTCTAAAATCCTATTAACATACTGTGCCCATGCAGTGATGCCTGTTTAACTCATTAAATTCTTTCTAAGCTTAAAACATCTTTTAAATATATGCCTTGCCTCTACGATGCAGTTCCATTGATATATATTATTCTTCAGAAAAACAGTGCCTGTAAAATCTGGCTTTTGGAACCTAGCAGGAAAATCTAAAACAAAAATGAGCTAATTTAAAGAATGTATAAAACTACAAATTCACAAAACTACACTGATATAAAGTTGTCCTATGCTAAGTGCTCTTTGCATTAGGATCTTATCATGGAGTCAAGTTCTACCAAGGAAAAGAAACTACTGCTGGTTTTTACAAAAGAGTATATAAAATTCCAGAAAAATTGTTTACAGAGATAAAAGAGAAGCCGAGACATGAAATAAGGGACAGGAAAGTCACCCAAAGATGATCAACAGCAAAGGCCGAAAAGACAGGGACCTGGAAATCCTAAAAGGAGGTGAAGTCCAGAGCCCAACAAGGGAAACCTACAAAGAGTAGGTGCAGCCTGTGCTACACACCCAGCCCCTGCTTCTTTCTTTTTATCTTTTGAACCACAAAATATCTCTCATTTATTGAGTCAATGTAGACTGGATCCCAGGAGACATGGCTTACAGGAAGCATGACCTACAGGAGGCCTACAGGAGACATGACTTACAGGAGGCATGGCCTACAGAAGGCATGGCCTACAGGAGGCATGACCCATAGGAGGCATCACCCACAGGAGGCATTACCGACAGGAAGCATGGCCTACAGGAGGCATGGCCTATAGGAAGCGTGGCCTACAAGCGATATTGCCTAGAGGAAGCATGGCCTACATGAGGCATGCTCTTCAGGAGGCATGGCCTACAAGATGCATGGCCTTCAGGAGGCATGGCCTACAGGAGGCATGGCCTAGAGGAAGCATTGCCTGGAGGAAGAATGGCCTACAGGGAGGCATGGCTAAAGGAGCCAGGTTTACTTTGGATGCTGGACAGAACTGGAAGAAGGGGAAAGATGAATGTTCCCAGGACTTGCTTAAATTCATAATTCATCTACCTAAGCCACATGAGAATACATACTTTGTTTTTTATTTATCACAGTAAATCTAGAATTCCAAAGGTTAAAAGTGAAAATAAAACTGTGCTAAACGCAAGTCACTCTAAAATTTATGTTACCAATTTTGATAGACATTATGAGCTTGCCAGAATATCCTTATAGTTGAGTAAGCATAAGTTATCAATTGCATTAAGTATATGTGGAAACAATTATTGAAAAATCTGTATCTTTATCACACATGACAGCACAATTAAAATCCTACCATATTTTTAAAATTTCAGCTATGATGGTGAAGGGTTTCTATAATCTTTGCACTGAGGAGGCTAACAAAGAAAGATTTAGAAAATACAGCCAGTGGAAGCTACACAGTAAGACCTTGTCTCATAATTGCAGAAAACCACAACTATTAAAAAATATAGAGAACAGATTGTGAAGTATCCAATCTGGCTCAATGGAAATATCTTTGAGAACTCCTGCACCTTAGGCTCGGTGACCATAGCAGAAGAGGAAACAGACTGTAAGAGCCAGAGGAGGCTGTGTAATACCGCCTCCTTCCTATGGCCAGTAAGCTCACATATGCTACTTCAACTATATGATTACCTAAACAAAACCTGAACGCAGTCAGTACTAGCAGAAATGTTAAAACAGAAGGGGGAAAACCTCAAGAGGTTACAACCCTAGACAAAAATGATAGGCAACTAAAAAATGCTAAGAGTAGGAAAATTAGTCTTCCTAAGGAATAAGCCCATGAATTGGTTATCCAATACCAAGTGGTCAACACTGAAATCCTAAACATGCAAAGAACGCTAGCATAATCGGCAGGCTGTATGTATTTTTTATGTGTAATACATATGCAACAATAACAATTATAGAAAAATACAGTGTGACTTTGAGTGAGAGCAAGGGACACATGAGGAAATAGAAGCAGGAAAGTGGAAAATGGTATACCCAGAAAGATACACATAGTATATACCCACTTATAATTGGACACTAGCCCTGAATGTTTTCACTTAGCCAGAGATTGGGATAGATACTGGGACTTCCTATCAGGACTCTAGGTTTGAGAGGTAAGGAATAATGGGGAAATAGAAGGATCCAGAGGGTCCAAGAAACTTATAAGAAGACCATTAAGGCTGGTGGATCTGGACCCAGGCAGTCAGCTCAAACTACTATACCAAACAAAGACAATGCATGCAGTAAACTTAGAAACCCTATCCAGATCTAGCCAATGGACACCACATTCTCCACAATTGTGTGGAGAGCAGGGAATGACTTGGATATGAACTCTGGTGCCAACTTCCCTTTGGTGGGGAGATCTGGTGACACTCACAGGAAGAGTAAGCAAGCTACCAGGAAGAGACCTGACAAGCTGTGATCTTATAGTGGGGGATGAAGTCTCCTTCTTTCACAGACCTAGGGGAGGACAATAGGATGGAATGGGGGGGAACAGGAAGATACAAGTGAGGGAAAAACAATTGAGATGTTATTTTTAAAAATTACTTAAATAAAATAACAAAAATAATAAATAATTGTTGACAATATATAATGAAATAAATATTCTTTTAAAACCAGAACAAAGAAATTAAAAGATAAAAAAACATGCTCTCTCAACAGAATTTAAGCATTCATTTAGCTAAAGAGCTGGGAATTAGTACTGTTATACTTCATATCACTTTAAAGATTATTGTTTATTTCTATAACATTTTCTTTTAATCATAATATATTAAATTATGCTTATTTTTACTCAATTATACTTAATGTAGAATCATCAAGATCTGTTTAGAACTCATCTGCAACAGACCATTCAGTAAGCCAAGAGCTTGCAGTTGGCCATGAGAGCCCAAAATAGCTCACAGACAGTTCTTGGGAAACGTTAATGGCAACAAATTAAAACTGTACACCTGCAGGCCAGAAGAGGGCACCGGATCTCATTACAGATGATTGTGGTTGCTGGGAATTGAACTCATGACCTTTGGAAGAGCAGCCAGTGAGTGCTCTTACCTCTGAGCCATCTCTCCAGCACAAAACTATTTTATTAAAAATACTATGAAATGGATATGTTATTTTAAATATCCTAGTTGGGAGGTTAATTTTATATACTCTAACAAAATAATAAGGTGGCTTTCACACTGTTCCATTTTATTTTTGAGGGAGTTATGCTATTTATAGATAAATGTGCATGCCATCATAAACAAAGGACAGCTTGAGTTACTCTCTATACCAAGCAATTGCATTGCATTTGTGGACTTAGGCCATACATATTTCCAAAATAAATTCAACAAGAACTAAAATGAATGCACAATATAATAAAGCCACTATCACCTAGAATTAAAGATATATTAATAATACAAGAGTAACAAGTAAAAATATATCAGGAAACTCTTACTTTAAAAAAAAAAAAGAATATGCTGAACTGAGGAGAAAATAATTGGCTTTTCCAGCTCTCAGAGTCAAAGAAAAAGAAGTGAATACAGCCTTGGCAGGAAGACCTATGTATTCCCAGTCACATTTCAACCTTACTGGGATGAACAATGACAGCAGCTTTAAAAGGGACTCTGACAGCAGAAGTTGGCTTGGTCTCAATCACAAGGCTAAAGGCCTCTGAAATATATTCTTGAGATGTTTTTCTGTTTTGTTCAACTTTTGGCAGTCTTTGACTAAGTAGTACTCATCACAATCTTATAGAATTCCCACATTATTTTACTGTCTCTGGCTTTTGTAGGAATTCTGATGGTATATGCTGATTTTCTTTTTCAAAATTATGTTACGGCCTCCAAGGTAGCAAAGCAATTACTTTGGATCTTGGGGAAGATATCATGGCAAAGTTTTTGTTTGTTTGTTTGTTTTTGTTTTTTTGGTGAAACTTAGGTTGTAAATGATTAGGAACAACTTAATAACTCACAAATTTAAAATGAGTAATTTTGCTTTGGAAAAAGAGAATTGGATAAAACCAAACCTTCTGGCTCTTAATTTTGGTAGAAAGAGCTCCTTTACACAGTAACGTGGAAATAGATCACTATTGCCACCTCCTGGCAAGCAAACCACCCCACTGAAATTGAAGACCTTTGAAAAGCCATATATTCTGGGAAAGCAGGATTACTCTATAAATAGGCAATAAAGTATGGAGCATTTACTATAAGACAATAATCGGAATTGTATTATTTATCCCTTTAAGACCTTTACAAAAATGCATTAGAGTTGATAAATAGTAGCATTTGTTTTATGAGCTCTTTATATTAAAAAAAATTCTGCTTGTTACAACTTTTTAAATTAAATGCATATGATTGGTCTACCTGTGATTGAGACAAGTGTTAGAGGGTTTCAAGAAAAAAAGTTAAAAAAAAAAAAGAACATTCGCTAAGCCTTGGAGGATAGAAGCCAGGATCTGAACACTGCAAGCAGTCAAGAAAATGACAGGTGGCTTTCTACCATATAATAAAGCTGATGGCATGGATAACAACTCTGACAGCGTTAATCCGTCTTGCTGCCATGGGGGCTTTCAGAGGAGATGAATGATAGCAGCCCCTTCCAACTTGCCTTGTCATCCTGCTGCATTTCTGTTCACATCTCCCTTCCCTTCCTTCTTATTGTTCTCCTTTACAATCGGTTGGTGCTGATGCTTTGAGCCCCTTTCCGCCTTCCTCACATCTGGACATCAAATCCTCAGCTGCATCAGAGACTGCTTCATGGACACCCTGCCTGGGATGCCAGCTGAGCCATTTATGAAATAGATGTCACTCAACCTGCAAGATGCACTCCAGGGTGCCTGGCTGTCATACAGGCTCCAAATACTTGCTGTAGATGAGTGAAAGAGAAGAATAAGAAATGGCTTCAAGCTGTTACCCTCCAGATCAGAATGACCTATCCACAGTGTTCTGAGTCTTTACTCTTTAAGCTAATCATTTTATTAAAGATGAGTGTAACAACTAACCTTCCATACATGGGTTGGACTCAATATCAAAGACAATGAAAAACTAAAAATTAAAATAAGTACTCCTCAAAATAGGAGGGAAACATTTTAGCTGTTATTGTTTTCATTTTTACCATATTTTATCTGAAATTTTATCTAAATTCCATTCAAGTATAACAAGTGTAAGATTGTTTTAGTTTACACCAAGGTGAAAAAAGAATGAACACTATAGAAATCAGCCTGGACTTGAGCTTTGAAGCATGAAATTACTCCAATTTAGTGTCTTGGGAAACGTTCTGCTGCCCTTCCACACTGCTTCCCGGTTGCATTTCTGGTTAAGCCAATTTCCTGAAAAAAAAAAACAAGCCAAGAAAACCATCAGGAGGGAGGACTGTCTACACTAGAAATAGAAATAATAATGCCAGGTATGAGAGACATATCAAGGTGAATAACATTGAAAAATGGTCTATTCCTCTGTCCCAGCTGACCACTGGCTCCAAAAGGCTACTATTAGAAAGAATTTCAGATAAATCAATGAGAAAGAAGCCAGAGATAAAGGAGAAAATTGTTTGAAAGACAAAACAGAAAGCAAAGCAACTATATAATAAAATAAGTTAAAACACCGAATAAAATCCCTAAATAGAATAAATGCATCCATAGCCATAATAGTATTAATGACACTTACTATGAAATAGAAATGTCTGTGACCATTTCACATACAAATCAAACCAAGTTATCAGGACAATCATATCACTCCTATGTAACAGGTTTTGAAAAGTTCCAAAGAAAAGCTCAGAAACACCTAAGATGGACATAGGATTTCCATCAAGTGGCCTGATTGTGTGCTATGCTTTCTGTGCTTTCTGAATGCTAAGTGTATTCAAGTTTGTAGACACAATCTGTGCTCTCTTTCTCCCACTTGTTCCTTCCATTTGTTTCCCTACGACCATATGTATAACATGTAGTAGACTCCCGTTTTATAGAAGAGTTAACCTAACCTTTCCAAAGTCGAAATGGCTAGGCTAGCATGTAAATCTCTATCCTACCTTTTTCCCTCCACACTTCATTGTCTACTAGGACATGATGTCATGAAATGGACTGCTCTGCTCCCCTGCAGCAGGGACAGCCTCTGAGAACCCCAAATATCTTCCTTCCTCCACTCCTTACAAGAAAGCGAGATCTACAGCATATGTGGTGCTCTCTTTCACTTTTCCTGTACTAACTGTGCCCTGTGATTTCTTCTGTTTAACTTAACCTGGGCATTTGACGCTTGTTTTTAAAGATGTACAACAGATACTTTTTAAACAAAAATTTATAAGGCATATACAGCACAATGTTTAAAAATACATTTGCATTGTGAAATGGCTGAGTGGAGGCAATGAACACACATACCACTCCACAACTTTACGTCATTTTCTATGGCAAAGAAAGATGAAATGACTAGGCAATTTTGAGATATAATATACTTGTATTAGTCACAATGTTGAGCTTAAGCCTCCTTTCCCTACTTATCATAGCCTGAATTTTTCCTAATAGATCTCTATCATATCTAATTCCACCATGATCTCTGCTTCTCAGCAAGACAAAATTAAAACTCAGACCAATAAAACCTTCACATTTTCATTTAACTTGTACATAAAAATAGAGACAGTTATGATCTTAGACATGTTCCTTATACGTATTTATTCATTTGATCAGTTCATTTGGATTCAGTCATTTCTATAAATGAGACAACAGAAGGAGGCAAAGAAAATAAATCAGGCAAATTCATCAATTGATCCCTGGCCTATAGTAGATTACCAGACCCAAGGCATACTCAAGTCTCTTTAAAATAAAGTAAATGAGAGTTTATAATACGTGGCTTATAACCAGTAGCAAGAAGATTGCATTAGCATTGTGTCTGCCTGGAACTCTAGAAGAACTGTGACTATTTGGTCCAGTCTTTAAGTAATAAGGCATTAAACACCCTAAATTCCTTCTAAGGAAAAAAAGTTGCCATTCTTTGTTATCACCTACCTCATTGTGCTAAAAGTTGAAGATTTTGTTGGTTAAAGATGTAAGGTTTCAGCCATACAAGACTCTATTAAACAATATAATGTATTTATAATTAACAAAATATATACATGAAAATTTATAGCATAATAAACTTTAAAAGTATACAAAAGGTCAGTTATATAGCTCAGCAAGTCAAAGTGCATGCCACCCAGGTCTGCTGCTTTGTATTTGGTCCCTAGAACCTGTTTAATGCTGGAAAGAGAGAAATAACTCCAGAGATAGTCCTCTGACCTATGCAGATGCACTGTGGCATGTGTGCCAACACATAAACATAATGCATATACACAAAATAATAATAATTTTCATAAGATTTGAGGCAATTTTTATAATGTGCTTGATGTATTCTATATGGATATATAAACATCAATACCAAACATTATATTATAAAATGAAAATATATAATAAAGTTATTTTTGTCAATTACAATTAAAAATAAAACACAACAAAAGATAATGTTTCAGCTAGATATAGTAGATTAAGAATCTCACCTTAGTGGCTCAATAAAAGTTATCTTATAATCAGCCTTACTATAAGAAAATATAAAATTTAATTAAGTACAATAGTTTTAATCATCTAATATCAAGCATAAATATGAATACTCTGCCTTCATGAAGCATTTAAAAGAAGAGTTTCCCAACTTGTCTGTGAATATACATGCATATAACTGATACAGTCACCTTCACCCTCATCATAGGAATACAATTTATAAATACGCATGAGTGCTTGTTTTCTCATTTCAATTCAGCTCACTCTAAAACATAAAATGGCCTATTCAGAAAAAAGCAAGTTTTCTGTAAGCATGAAACTGTTCTAGAAAATAATTATTTTTACTTTTATTGAATGTCTATGATTTACATGTCATGCAACAAAATCCTTCTCCTCCCCCCAGTGAAATAAAACAGACAAACAAAAATTCTTGTCACAGAAGCTGTAGTGTATCATGCAGTATAGCCTTTTGTCTACATATTTTACTTTCAAATGTTCATTGCTAGGAGTCATGGGTCTGGTTTGAGGCCTAAACTATCCTTAAAAGACGTCACTGGGACTGCTGTCAGATATCTTGTTGTTGCCATGTGTCAAGGAAATTCATAACCTTTAAATCTGCAGGTGCAGCCCCTTCATGTGTTCCATGCATGAGATAGATGTTGGGGTGAGGTCAACTCAGAGCTCTGGATCGGGGCCTGATCCTTTGTCCTCAAGGAAGAGTCCACTCTCCCACTCCCATGTCATCAGGGCAGGGCCTGCTCTCCTGTTCCCATATCATCATGGCAGGGCCAGCTCACCGGCTCCTGTGTCCTCAAGGTAGGGCCCGCTCTCGTGCCCCTGTACCCTCAGGACAGGGCTGGCTCATCTGCTCCCATGTCATCATGGCTGGGCCAGCTCACTGTCTCCCATGTCATCAGGGCAGGGCCAGCTCCAGTGTCTTCAGGGCAGGGCTGGCTCTCTGGCTCCCATGTCTCTAAGACTGGCTCACCTGCACCCACATCCTCAGGGCCAGCTCTCCTGCTCCCATCCAATTCGCCAGATTGTTGCTGGCTGTCAAGGCCTGGATGACCTCTTTCTCCTGAGCATACTGGGTCTTGTGGGCCATCAAGCAGGTGGCAAGTGGAGGGCCCACAATATCTTTGATGGTTAGCTTGCAGAAACCATTTGTATTGGCCCAGCTCCATTTCTTGTCCAGGGGAATTTGTGGCTCTGTTGATTAATGCCTCCAAGTCTCTGGTTCCATCACATGCTCCATCTGCAATGGGTCCCCACATCAGTGCTGCCCCTAGTATCCACCTCTGCATGATCTAGTTCTTAGCACTGAGCATGGCCTTGACCCATGAGAGGAGGCCCATGAGGCTTGTGGTGTGGGTGGTACAGTCCTTTCTTGGGCTTGACTTAAACAGAACCCCCTCCTCAAAGGCCATCTCCTTAGCATGCACCATGGCAGGCCACAAACTGAAACACAGCAGCAGAGGTGGTGGCCTGGGGTCTCTGGAAGTTCACTAAGGCATCGTCCCATGGTCTTGAGGTAGGAAGGCATGGGCTATTCACTTGACAGGATTTCCTTCTTTCTAGGAAACACGGGCATTGGTTTAGAGCTCTCAGTATGGTCTTTTGGTGGCTGTGCAGTCACTGCTCTTCCATGGATCAGATACAGTGTGAGATCGACGCCATCTTGGATGATGTCAGCTTGGGTATTTCTAATATACTGTGCTAAATGTTTCCTCCCAATCAGGCTTCTCTTGGGGGTGAACATTTCTATGTAGCTCTGGAACACAATCATCCTCCTCAGAATGCATTAACGACCTTATCTTGAACCCAGTGTGGCCATGTACCCTCCATGCTGTGTATTTGTTTTTATCTGATTCTCTTGCTGTTCCAAAAATAAAATTTATTTATGAAAAATACATATCTATATTCAATAACAACTAGTGAACAAAAGCAGCCTTGAATTTGAAGAGTAGGGAGTGTTCTATGGGACACAGCTTAGTCAACTGTTCTCCTGCTATAAAGAGATACCATGACCAAGGCAGCTCTTATAAAAGAAAGCATTTAACTGGGGACTTATTTAATAGTTTCAGACATATAGTACATTATGATCATGACAGAAAGCATAGTGGCAGGAAAGTATGTGCTAGGGAAGTAACTGAGAGCTACATCCTGATCTGCAAGTAAAGTGAGAGAGAGCTTAGGCCATGGGTGGGCTTTCCAAATCTCTACATCTACTCTAATTGACATACTTCCTTGAAGAAGCCCACATCTACTCAAACAACTTCACACCTCCAAATCCTTCTATTTCTTTAAATAGTGCCACTCCTTGTTGAATATGGACTCAAATATATGAGTCCATGGGAGCCATTCTCATTTAACCCATCAAAGGAGATTTTAGATTAAGTAAAGGAAGCGGGAAATGTTTTAATTATATTAAAGAATTTGAAACTATTATATATATATATATTATGTTTAAAAAACTAGCAAAAAATCATAAAAGAAGCTGTAATCCTACATCAGTATTATTGCAATCAAGTTGCCAGTTAATTATAAAGTAAAATTAATGAATAAAAAAGTTTCAAATTATTTATAAAACAATAAAATATTCATTATACATGAAAATAAATTTCCTTGAAGTGGTCTTACATCAATTTTATTTCATTTTCCCCATATCAAGAACAATATTTTTCTTCAAATTACAGTGACTGAAAGAAAAAAAAAGTGTCTTTGAAACAGCATTCCACCTGAATTGTCAACATGTGATAAAATCAATGTTTCCTTCTAATTTAAATTTATTTAAAAATTTAAATTATTATGAAGGTTAGTCATCATCACCTTAGAAATTAAATTTGCTTCTGTAGAAAGAATATTTTTATTTTAGTACTAAATTATAGTAAATTACTTTATATTCTAACTCTTTTTTTTATTATTATTATTTGGAGATGATTGAGGGGAGTTCTGAGTTTTATGAAGCTCAGGCTAGTCTCTGTAGACCAGGCTGGCCTTGAATTTGTGGCAATTCTTTTGTCTGCCTCCCAAATACAAAAGATCATACGCTAATTTTCAAAGCTATTTGTATAGCCTTCTCTTTTTGCTTAGGCTTTTCAGTGTAATAGGCTTCCTCTAATTGCAGGTGTGACACGGAAGGTTCTGAGAAGTTCCAACAACCATACTCACAAAGATAATTTTAGCCCTTTGTACACTTATTTTAAGTATTTATCCTAACTATTCTATCTTGTTATAGGCCAGACTGGGCACTGGTAGTAACATTGATATCTATTAAATAGTTACAATGGGCTATATGATGGGTGAACTTGGATGGATTTTCAACTGTCCTCACAGCAAACATGCATAACAATTACTACAATCACATTTTTATGTATCTTGTGTAGGAGCAGCATTTGGAAGCCCCTTTCCCCCTCCAGAAGACCAGGAGGACAGCTCTTGGGAGTTAAGTTCCTTCTCCACCTGCCTGAGTTGGCAGATTTCATCTCTAGGCTTTGTGTCTTACTTCTCCCTTAAACCAATGAAAACATAAATATATCCTAAGAATGTTCTATCTAGAACTGCCTCACGACATACATCAAAGTAGACTGAAACCAGAGGGTCTATCCTTCTGAAAGCAAGTTTGTTCATGCAATGCAGATGGCATCTAAAGCCCATAGCACAATGTGCATATGTACCTCAGTTTTTTCTGAATACATTAGTAAATTAACTGAAGTGTGTATTGAAGCTAGACAGAAAGCATGGGACTATTCAGCCATAACCTATGCTTCTATTGACTGACTCTGTAGTAATTTGAAACTTTTGAATAATTCTTAGGGTTAATAGGTACATTTATTTAAAAGCATAGTTTCTGAAAATACTGTTACAATTATAAAAATCTCATTCCAGTGAGTCTGTTTACCTAAACATACCCAACTGTTCTTGTATATACATCTAGCTCTGAATGTTTCCAACATGCTTTTCTCCATCCCTACAATAACTTAATTCTTGTGTATGATTTGCATGAAACTTTTTCAAAGAAATGTATTTTATAAAAGCACGAAGAGCTGTAACGGTCTTAGATGCTTCTGTTTATCCATTCCTCAGTGGTGACCTACCTCTTGTTGTTATGTGTGTGCAATTTTTAATGTGATCACTATCTTATTTTTCCTATTTTCTATTGAATTATAATTTCTGACATTTTCAGATTATCTCCATCAAAGTTATAATTCAAATTAAGTCTTCATTACAAAAAACAAAGTAAAGAGGATGAATGACTTATTCATGTTTTTAAAAAATATTCCTCATAACTTCTGGATAATGATCCCAGTCACCATACAGAATCTGGAAGAGAAAGAGCTCCTACAGATGAGAAGTTTCTATGGAGAAAGACCACTGTCTGATGGCATTACTTAGAGACACAATGTCCTCAGTCATGCCTTTTTCACCTGCTTGCTTGTTTGTCCATTAAGGAGGCTGGCATCCTGCTAGGTGGACCAGCAGGCCTGTAATTGCTAGGCTCAAGAAATCTTCCTGTCTCATTCTCCCAAGTGCTCAGGGACTAAAGGGATCCAGCACTATCAGTAGTGCCCGCGTGCGCGAACACACACACACACACACACACACACACACACACACACACACACACAAACACACAAACACACAATTCTTAACAATGTTTTTTGGACTTGCATCCATGAGAGTATGATAATCACTTCAAAACTGCCATGCTTCGTTGATATTTTTTAACTAATTAATCCTTTTTCAAATTTTATTAATTTATTCAGATTACAACTCAATTATTATCCCATCACTTGTATCCTCCCATTCCTCCCTCCCTACTGCTTTCACCCTATTCCCATCCCCTAGGTCAATGACATAGGGGGACCTCCTCCCCCACTATATGAACATAGGCTATCAAGTCTCATCTTGGTACCCTGCTTATTCTTTCTTTGAGTGCCACCAGGCCTCCCCACCAAGGAGAGGAAGTCAAATATGGAGCACCAGAGTTCATGTCAAAGTCAGTCCCCTCTCTACACATTACTGTAGAGAATGTCTTCTCTGTTGGGTAGATCAGAGTAGGGGTTCAATGTTTACTATTGTATTGTCCTTGGTTAGTGCAATACTTTGAGCAGACCTCTCTGGGCCCCGATACGCCAATCAAGAGGTTCTCCTGGGTTTCTAGGACCATCTGGGTCCTTCTATTTCCCCATCTCCTCTATTTCTCTTACCTAGAGTCTCAGGAGGATGTTCTCACATCTATCCCAATCTCCTGGTAAGTGAAGACTTTCATGGGACATGCCCTTTGGGCTACTGCCCAATTATGAGTATAAGCTATGTGAGTCTTTCTGTTTCTGAGTTAACTCACTCATGATCATTTCTAGTCCAAACCATTTGTCCACAAATTTCAGGGTTTCCTTGTTTTTAATAGCTGAGTAGTATTCCATAGTGTAAATGTACCACAGTTTCTTTTTCTATTCTTCAACTAAGGGACATTTAGGCTGTTTCCAGATTCTGGCTATTATGAATATGGCTGCTATGAACATGGTTGAGCATGTGCCCTTGTTGTGAGGTGGACCATCGTCTGGGTATATTCCAAGGAGTGGAATAGATGGGTCTTGAGGAAGGCCTATTCCCAGTTTTCTGAGAAAGCACCAGATTGATTTCCAACGTGGCTGTACTAGTTTGCATTCCCACCAGTAATAAAGGAGTGTTTCTCTTTCTCCATATCCATGACAGCATGTGGTGTCATTTGAATATTTTATCTTAACCATTATAATAACTTGATTCTCAGAGTCATTTTGATTTGCATCTCCAATGACTAAAGATGTTGAGCATTTCTTTAAGTTTCTCAGCCATTCGATATTCCTCTATTGAGAATTCTCTGTTTAGTTCTGAACCCATTTCTCAATTGGGTTATTTGGTTTGGTGGTGTTTACTATCTTGAGTTCTTTATATATTTCGGATATTAGACCTTTGTCAGATATAGGGTTGGTGAAGATCTTTTCCCAGTCAGCAGGCTTTCACATTGTTGTGTTGACAGTGTCTACTGCCTTACAGAAGCTTCTCAGCCTCATGAGGTCCCATTTATTGATTGTTGACCTTAAGGCCTGGGCTGTTGGTGTTCTGTTCAGGAAGTTGTCTCCTGTGCCAATGTGTTCCAGGGTCTTCCCCACTTGTTCTTCTAACTGACTTACTGTCTCTGGCTTTCTGTTGAGGTCTTTAATCCACTTGGATTTGAGTTTTGTGCATGGTGACACATATGGGTCCAATTTCATTGTTCTACACGTAGACATCCAGTTAGACCAACACCATTTGTTGAAGATGCTATCTTTTTTCCATTGACTAGATATGGTTCCTTTGTCAAAAGTCAAGTCACTGTACATGTGTGGATTCATATCTTGGTCTTCAATTCTATTCCACTGATCAACCAGCCTGTTGCTGTGCCAGTACCATGCTGTTTTAACTACTGTTGCTTTATAGTACAGCTTGAGATCAGCTATGGAGATTCCTTTGGAGAATCTTTTATTTTATAGAATTGTTTTTGTTATTCTGAGTTTTTTTTTCATTATGAAGTTGAGAATTAATCTTTCAATATCTTTAAGATATTGTGTAGGTATTTTGATAAGGATTGTATTGAATCTGTAAATTGTTTTTGGTAAGATGGCAATTTTTACTATGTAAATTCTCCCAATCCACAAACAAAGGAGATGGCTCCATCTTCTGATGTCCTTTTAAATCTTTCTTCAGAGATTTAAAGTTTTTTTCAAACAAGTCCTTCACTTGCTTGGTTAGAGTTACTCCTAGATATCTTATATTGATTGTGGCTATATAGTAGTTTTCACAATTTCTTCCTCTGCATGTTTGTCATTTGTAAATAAAAAGGCTACTGACCTTTAAAGTTAACTTTGTGTCCAGCTAATTTGCTGAAGGTGTTTATCAGCTGTAAGAGGTCTCTGATGGAAATTTCGGGGTCATTTATGTACACTATCATATCATTTGCAAAGACAGATAATTTGACTTCCTCCTTTCCCATATGGATCCCCTTGATTTCTTTTTGATGTCTTATTGCTCCAGCTAGAAGTTCAAGAACTATATTGAAGAGATATGGACAAAGTGGGCAGGCTTGTCTGATCCCCTATTTTAGAAGAATTTCCTTAAGTATTTCTCCATTTAATTTGATGTTGGCTATTGGCTTGCTGTATATAGCCTTTATTATGTTTAGGTATGTACCTTGTATTCCCAATCTCTCCAAAACTTTAAACATGAATGGGTGTTGGATTGCGTCAAATGCTTTTTCAGCATCTAAGAAGATAATCATGTGTTTTGTTCTTTTACTTTTTTTATAATGGATTTCCATATATTAAACCATCCCTGCATGCCTGGAATGAAGCCTACCTGGTCCTGGTGAATGGTATCCTTGATATGCACTTGTATTCATTTTGTGAGAGTTTTATTGAGTATTTTTGCATTAATGTTCATAATAGAATTGGTCTGAAACTCTCTTTTTATGTTGGGTCTTTGAGGTTTAGGTATCAACATGACTGTTGCCTCATAGAATGAATTTGGTAAAGTTCCATTTGTTTCTATCTTTTAGAGTAGCTTGAAGTCTTCTTTGAAGACCTGGTGGAATTCTACGCTGAAACCATCTGGACCTGGGCTTTTTTTTTTTTTTTTTTTTTTTTTTTTTTTTTTTTTTTTGGTTGAGAGACTATCATGATTGCTTCTATTTCTATAGGATAAATAGAACTATTTAATATGTTTACTGATCTTGATTCAATTTTAGCAAGTGAAATTGATCAAGAAAGTTGTCCATTTCCCTTAGATTATCAAGTTTTGTGGCATATATGCCTTTAAGGTAGGATCTTAGGATTCCATGTATTTATTCAGTTGTTATGTCTTCATTTTTGTTTCTGATTTTGTTGATTTGGACAATGTCTCTCTGCCTTTTAGTTAGTTTGTCTAACGGTTTGTCTATCTTGTTGATGTTCTCAAAGAACCAACTCCTGTTTTTGTTGATTCTTTGAATTGTGCTCTTTGTTACTAACTTATTGAATTCAGCCCTGAGTTTGATTATTTCCAGACATCTACTCCTCTTGGGTTTTTGCTTTTTTCCCTAGGGCTTCCAGATATGTTGCTAAGTTGCCTATGTGAAATGTTTCCACTTTCTTTCTAAAGGCACTTAATGCTATGAATTTTCCTCTTAGCACCGTTTTCAATGTATCGCACAAATTTGGGTATGTTATTCCTTCATTTTCATTGAATTTCAGGAAGTCCTTAATTTCTTTCTTTATTTCTTCACTGACCCAGGTGTCATTAAGTAGATAATTATTTAGTTTCCATGTGTGTGTAGGCTTTTTGTTATTTCTGATGTTGTTGAAGTCCAGCCATAGACCATGGTGATCTGATAACATACAAGGTATTATTTCAATCTTCTTGTATCTGTTGAGGCTTGCTTTCTGACCTAATATGTGACCAATTTTGGAGAAGGTTCCGTGGGATGCTGAGAAGAAGGTATATTCCTTTGTGTTTGGGTGAAATGTTCTATAAATATCTCTTAGATCCATTTGATTCATGGTGTTGGTTAATGATGTTATTTCTCTGCTCAATTTATGTTTCACTGACCTATCCTTCAGTGAAAGTGGGTTGTTGAATTCTCTCACTGTTAATGTGTGGAGACTGATGTGTGGTTTAAGCTTTTAAAATAGTTCTTTTACAAATGTGGATGCCCTTGTATTTGGAGCATAGATTTTCAGAATTGCGATGTCTTCTTGGTAGATTTTACCTTTGATGAGTATGAAGTATTCTTCTTCATCCCTTTTGATTAATTTTGGTTGAAAGTCTATTTTATTAGGTATTAAAATGGCTACACCAGCTTGCTTATTGTGGCCATTTGCTTGGTATACTTTTTCCAGCTTTTTACTTTCAGATAATGTCTTTAATTGTTGACATTAAGGCCTGGGCTGTTGGTGTTCTGTTCAGGAAGTTGTCTCCTGTGCCAATATGTTCCAGGCTCTTCCCCACTTTTTCTTCTAAGTGACTTAGTGTCTCTGGTTTTATGTTGAGGTCTTTAATCCACTTGGATTTGAGTTTTGTGCAAGGTGACAAATATGAGTCCAGTTGAATTTTTTTACATATAGACATCCAGTTAGACCAGCACCATTTGTTGAAGATGCTACCCTTTTTCCATTGAATGGATTTGGCTTCTTTGTCAAAAATCAAGTCACCATATGTGTGTGGATTCATATCTGGGTCTTCAATTAGATTCCACTGATCAACCAGCCTGTTGCTGTGCCAGTACCATGCTGTTTTAATTACAATTGCTTTATAGTACAATTTGAAATCAGGTATGGAGATTCCTCCACAGCACCTTTTATTGTACAAGATCGTTTTTGCTATTCTGGGTTGTTTGGTTTTCCATATGAAGTTCATAATTGAACTTTCAATGTCTTTAAAAATTGTGTAGGTATCTTGATAGGGATTGCATTGATTCTGTAGATTGCTTTTGGTAGGATGGCAATTTTTACTATGTTAATTCTCCCTATCCATGAGCAAGGAAGATCCTTCCATCTTCTCATGTCATCTTCAATCTCCTTCTTCAGAGTTTTGAAATTTTTTTCAAACAAGTCCTTCACTTGCTTAGTTAAAGTAACTCCTAGATATTTTATATTGCTTGTGGCTAAGGTGAAGGGTGTGGCTTTCCTAATTTCTTCCTCTGCAAACTTGTCATTTGTGTATAGGAATGCTATAGACTTTTTGGAGTTAATTTTGTATCCAGCCAAATTGCTGAAAGTGTTTATCAGCTGTAGGAGTTCTCTGGTGCAATTTTGAGGGTCACTTATGTACACTATCATATCATCTGCAAATAGAGATAGTTTGACTTCCTCCTTTCCCATTTGGATACCCTTGATCTCCTTTTGTTGTCTTATTGCTCTGGCTAGAACTTCGAGTACTATATTGAAGGAATATGGAGAAAGTGGGCAGCCTTGCCTTGTTCCCGATTTTAGAGGAATTTCCTTGAGTATCTTACCATTTACTTTGATTTTGGCTATTGGCTTGCCGTATATAGCCTTTATTATGTTGAGGAAAGTGCCTTGTATCCCCCATCTCTCTAAAACTTTAAACATGAATGGGTGTTGGATTTTATCAAATGCTTTCTCTGCATCTAAAGAGAATATCATGTGGTTTTTTATTTTCAGTTTGTTTATATGGTGGATTACATTGATGGATTTCCATATATTAAACCATCCCTGCATGCCTGGAATGAAGCCTACTTGGTCATGATGAATGATAGCCTTTATGTGTTCTTGTATTCGTTTTGCAAGAATTTTATTTAGTATTTTTGCATCGATGTTCATAAGAGAAATTGGTCTGAAATTCTCTTTCTTTGTTGAGTCTTTGTGAGGTTTAGGTATCAACTTGACTATGGCCTCATAGAATGAAGTTGGTAATGTTCCATCCAATTCTATGTTTTGGAATAGCTTGAAGAGTATCGGTATTAGCTCGCCTTTGAAGGTCTGGTAGAATACTGCACTGAAACCCTCTGGCCCTGGGCTTTTTTTGTTTGGGAGACTATCAATGATTGCTTCTATTTCTGTAGGGGAAATGGGACTATTTAGCTTGTTTATCGGTTCTTCACTCAACTTTGGCAGGTGAAATTGATCAAGAAAGTCATCCATTTCCCTTAGATTTTCAAATTTTGTGGCATATATGCCTTCAAAGTAGGATCTTATGATTCTTTGTATTTCTTCAGTGTCTGTTGTTATGTCTCCCTTTTCATTTCTGATTTTGTTGATTTCAATACTGTCTCTTTGCCTTTTAGTTAGTTTGGCTAACGGTCTGTCTATCTTATTGATTTTTCAAAGAACAAGCTCTTGGTTTTGTTGATTCTTTGGACTATTTTTTTAGTTTCTAATTTATTATTTTCAGCCCTGAGTTTGATTATTTCCAGACGTCTACTCCTTTTGGGTGTTTCTGCTTCTTTTTTTTCTAGGGCTTCCAGCTGTTTTGTTAAGTTGCTTATGTGCGATGCTTGCAATTTCTTTTTAAAGGCATTTAGTGCTATGAATTTTCCTCTTAACACTGCTTTCAATGTATCCCACAAATTTGGGTATGTTGTTCCCTCATTTTCATTGAATTTCAGAAACTCCTTGATTTCTTTCTTTATTTCTTCCCTGACCCATGTGTCATTTAGCAGAGAGTTGTTTAGTTTCCACGTACATGTAGGCTTTTTGTTGTTTCTGTTGTTGTTGAATTGCAGCCTAAGAGCATGGTGATCTAATAGGATACAAGGTATTATTTTAATACTCCTGTATCGGGTGAGGCCTGCTTTGTGACCTACGATGTGATCAATTTTGGAGAAGGTTTCATGGGGTTCAGAGAAGAAGGAATATTCTTTCTTGTTTGGGTGAAAGGTTCTATAGATATCTGTTAGATCCATTTTACCCATGGCATTGGTTAATAATGTTATTTCTCGGCTTACTTTCTGTTTCAATGACTTATCCTTCAGTGAGAGTGGGGTGTTGAAGTCTCCCACTATTATTCTGTGGGGATCGATGTGTGGTTTAAGTTTTTTAGCAGATCTTTTACAAATGTGTGTGCCCTTGTTTTCGGAGCATACATGTTCAGAATTGTGATGTCTTCTTGGTTGACTTTACCTTTGATGGGTATGGAGTGTCGTTCTGCATCCCTTTTGATTAATTTTGGTTGAAAGTCTATCTTGTTTGATATTAAAATGGCTATGCCTGCTTGCTTCTTGTGACCATTTGCTTGGAATATTTTTTTCCAACCTTTTACCCTGAGGTAATGCCTATCGTTATAGGTGAGATGTGTTTCTTGAATGCAGAAGAATGTTGGATCTTGTTTATGCACCCATTCAGTTAGTCTATGTCTTTTTATTGGAGAATTAAGACCATTGATGTTGAGAGATATTAACGACCAGTGACTGTTAAGATTCTTAATTTTGATGTTGTTTCTAATCGAGTGTTTGTGTAGTTGTGTTTTTTCCATGGTATGGTTACCTATTTCCTGAGTAGTTTTGGTTGTAGCTTGACCCTTTGGGATGGAGTTTTCCTTCTAGTACCTTCTGTAAAGCTGGATTTGTGGATAGGTACTGTTTGAATTTGCTTTTGTCATGGAATATTTTGTTTTCTCCATCAATGGTTATTGATAGTTTTGCTGGGTAAAGTAGTCTGGCCTGGCATCTGTGGTCTCTCAGGGTCTGCAGGATCTCTGTCCAGGCTCTTCTGGCTTTTATGGTCTCTGCTGAGAAGTCTGGTGTAATTCTGATAGGTTTGCCATTGAATGTTATTTGGCCCTTTTCCCTTGCAGCTTTTAATATCTTTTCTTTGTTATGTATGTTTTGTGTTTTGATTATTATGTGACAGGCAGTTTTCCTTTTCTGGTCAATTCTATTTGGTGTTCTGTAGGCCTCTTGTATGTTTATAGGCATCTCTTTCTTTAGGTTGGGGAAATTTTCTTGTATGATTTTGTTGAGAATAGTTTCTGGGCCTTGGAGTCTGATATCTTCTCTTTCTTCAAGGCCTATTATCCTCAGATTTCTTCTTTTCATGGTGTCCTTAATTTCTTGGATGTTTTGTGTCAGGAGTTTTCCAGATTTGGCATTTTCTTTAATGGTTGCTTCAAGATCTGTGATTGTATCTTCTAGACCTGAGATTCGTTCTTCTGTCTCTTGGATTCTGTTAGAAAAGCTCACCTCTGTGTTGCTCGCCTTCTTCTCTGAGGTCTCATGTTCTCTTTTTTATTCTGTCTGTGTGTTTATCATTGAATCCATTTTCGTCTTCAGATCTTGAACTGATTTTTTTATTTCTTTCACTTCATTTTTTGTATACTCCTGAGTTTCTTCCATTGACTCTTTATAGGTCTTCAGAGCTTGAACCGTTTTATTTATTTCTTCCATATGTTTATTTGCATTTTCCTTAAATTTTTCCAGTTCCACTCTATGTGCTTCTTTTATGTCTCTCACCTGTTTGGCTGCGTCTTCCTGTATTTGATTACGAATTTTATTTGTTTCCTCCATTAATATGCTCCTTATTAAGGATTTGAGGTCATTTTCTTGTATTTCCGTTGTATTTGAGCTCTCTGGGTTATTTTCTTTGGGATAGCTGGAAACTGGAGACGCCATGTTGTTTTGGGGTTTTTTGCATATGCTTCTACGCTGTCCTTTAGATATCTTACGGCTTTGTTTTTGTTGGGTAGCTTCCTGAGTTGGATGGATGGAGTCTGATGATAGATTCACTTGTTTTCTCACCATTTCTGTAGGTTGGAAGCTCTTATGTTTCACTGTTGTGGATGGCAAGAGGTTAGCCCTGGCGTTTTGGGCTCTCACAGCCAGTGATCCTCAGCTCTCCTGTGCTGTGGGTACTGCAATCGTTCTGGGTCTCTGGATGAGCGTTGGGTCAGGCCAAGGTATCCACAGCCTTCTGGGTTCCCTGCCAAGCCCCCCAGGGACACTAGTCCCAAACCGCCATCGGAGCTCAGCTAGAATCTCAGGGCCAGAACTGTGTGCTGAGCTCAGCTGGGAATTCTGGGATCAAAATGCAAACAGAGCCCAGCCAGAATTTTCGGGCTGGGACTGTGCACCAAGCTCAGCTATGGGTGTTTGGCCAAACTGCTTGCTGTGGTCAGTTATTGACTCATGCCCGAGCCATCCGCGCAGCTCAGCCAGGAATTCTGGATTCAAACTGCACACTGTGTCCAACCAGAGTCTTAGAGCCGGGACTGTGCCAAAAGCTCTAGTAGAGACTCTGGGCCCAATCTGTCTGCCAAGCACGGTTAGGGACTGTGGCCCTAAGCTGCACGCCGAGCTCCACGCGAGTATCTGGGGCAGAATTGTGCACTGAGCTCAGCCAGGGATTATGGACCCACACTTCACGCTGAATTCAGCCTGGGCCTCCAGGCCTATACTGCGTGCATAGTCCAGCCAGAGTCTTGGGGCCGCCGAGCCTGTGTGCACAGCTCAGGAAGAGTCTCTGGGCCTAATCTGCCCGGCAAGTCCAGCTAGGGCCTCTGGGTTGAATCTGCATGCTGACCTCAGCCTGCGTCAGCACCCCAAAACTGCCCTCTGAGGAGAGCTACTGTCTTGAGCAGAACTGCTCATTGATTTGTGCTAGCGCCTCCGGTGGGACTGAGCTCTCTGCCCAGCCGGCGTCACAGCAACTGAACTGCGGCTGCGCTGAGATGGCGCCTAGGGTGGAACTGAGCACACCGCCCAGCCTGTGTAACAGCAGGTGAACTGCAGCTTCGCTGAGATGGCGCCTTCGGTGGACCTGAGCGCTCTGCCCAGCCTATGTCACAGCAGGTGAGGTGCAGCTGCACTGAGATGGTGCCTAGGGTGGAACTGAGTGCTCTGCCCAGCCCGCGTCACAGCAGGTGAACTGCGGCTGCGCTGAGTTGGCACCTAGGGTGGAACTGAGCACTCTGCCCAGCCTACATCACAGCACGTGAGCTGCAGCTGCACTGAGATGGCGCCTAGGGTGGAACTGAGCGCTCTGCCCAGCCCGTGTCACAGCAGGTGAACTGTGGCTGCTCTGAGATGGCACCTAGGGTGGAACTGAGTGCTCCGCCCAGCCTGCGTCACAGCAGGTGAACTGCGGCTGCGCTGAGGTGGTGCCTTCGGTGGACCTAAGTGCACCGCACAGCCTACGTCACAGCAGTTGAGCTGTGGCTGTGCTGAGATGGCGCCTAGGGTGGAACTCTGCTCTCTGCCCAGCCTGCGTCACAGCAGGGGAGCCGTGGCTGCACTAAGCTGTTGCCTTGTGCAGAATTGCCCACTGTGCTGAGTCAGTGTCTCCACAGCACTGCACCCTGAGCTGTACCCAGGACTCAGGGGCTGAACTGTCCGCCGAGTCCAGCTTAGGTCACAAAGCACCACGCAACCCAAATCCTGTCCAGTGTCCCCTCTCCTGCAGCAACTCCCACCAGCCACCACACTAACTGCCTCCACTGGAAGGCTCTGAGCTGCAAACCTCAGTCACTGCTGCTGGTGTTACTGACGCCGCCCGTGCCGCCGCTGCTCTGATCCGAGAAAATCCGCACTCCTCCCGTGTGTAGGGGCACGCAGGTCCTCTGCACCCTGGTCCTTCTGAATCGTGGAGCACTCCTGCTGCCATGGTGTTGGGATCCTGGTGTTCCTGGCTCAGAAATCTGTGCAATTCCCCAAACTGTTCACTGGAGCTTCCAAACACAGTACACACTGCTCGCCGCCACCTTGATCTCTGTCTTCTCTTTTCTCAATGCCTATTATTCTCAAGGTTTGTCTTTTCATGGTGCCTTTGATTTCTTGGATATTTTGTGTCAGGAATTTTTCAGTTTTAACATTGTCTTAGATGGTTTGCTTCAAGTTCTACAATTGTATCTTCTAGTCCTGAGAATCATTCCTCCATTTCTTGGATTCTATTAGAGAAGCTCACTTCTTTGTTGCTTACTTTCTTCTCTAAGGTCTCTCGTTCCCATTTTTCTTCTGTCTGTGCTTTTATCACTGTTTCCATTTTCATGTTCAGATCTTGAACTGTTTTATTTATTTTCTTCATATGGTTGTTGGTATTTTCCTGATATTTTTCCTCTCTATAGGCCTCTTTTATGTCTTCTGCCTGTTTGGCTGCATCTTCCTGCATTTGATTACAGATTTTATTCATTTCCTCCATTATCATCTTTATTACTAAGGATTTGACGTCATTTTCTTGTATTTTTATTGTGGTTTAGTTATCAGGGTTAGTTTCTTTGGGATAGCTGGGATCTGGGGGCGATGAGTTGTTTTGGTTTTTCTTGTTTGCATTCTTACAACATCCTTTAGTCGTCTGCTATCTCTGGTGTTGTGTGGTAGCTTCTGGTGTTATTCACTGATCTTTGAGAGTGCGTAGTTGGTGAGTGATCCCTGTGGGGATCAGGGAGTTCTTCTCTGGAACACGAAGGTTATCTGGTTTCTGCTCCAGGAGATTTTGTTCTACACCTTAGGTTCCTTACTGGGTCAACAGATGTAGGCTTCTTCCTGATTCTGTACATGCTACTGAGGGGACTGAGACTAGTTGTGTTGGGGGCTGCTGTTTAATTTTCTGTCCCAACCCCTCAGGACAGTCCATCCTCTCCCAAGTGTGTAGGAGACTGTGGATTTACCTGCTCAATTGTCCAGGCCCAGACCACCCTGGTCCATGGACAGGTTCCTGCCTGGATCAGCCTAGATAGTGGACCAGTCTAGATTGTGCACCCTTGGTGGCTCAGTCCCACCAAGCTGCAGCAGCAACTCAGACTCCCCTCCAGACCCCCAGGGCAGTCCAGCTTCTCCCACAAGGATGGGGAGTCCCTGCCAGGTTGTGGGGTCTGTGGCTTTATCTGTCTAATTGTCCAGACCCAGTCCACTGTGGTCCACAGACAAGTTCCTGCCCGGAGCAGTCTAGGGAGCAGACCAGTCTAGATTCCACACCCTTGGTGGCACAGTCTCAAGGAGCCGCAGCCGCAACCCACACTCTGCTCCAGACACCCAGGGCAGTCCAGTTTCTCCCACAAGTGTGGGAGTCCATGCTGGGGTGTGGGGACTATGGCTTTACCTGCCCACTTGTCCAGTCCCTCACCACTGTGGCCCATGACAGGTTCTTATTCATATCAGTCTAGATAGTAGACCAGCCAAGACTGTGCACCTTTGGCGACTCAGTCCCACTGAGAGGTTACCGCAATTCAGACCCCCTTCCAGACCCTCTGAGCTGTCTGGCTTCTCCCACTAGTGTGGGAGTCCCTGCTGGGCCATGGGGACTGTCCTGGTGGGGTTCTATCAGCCCAATTTTGCAGGCTGGGTCCACTGAGGCTGGCTGCCTGGCTCTGGCCAGACCTGCCCAGATCTTGCATGCTATTTCTTAGCTGCCTGGCTCCAGTCAGACCGCCCAGACCACACACTCTACTTCTGGGTACATGGGCTTCTCTGTGGCCTTAGGGGCTCCCCATTGACTGGGGTGAGGTGGTTGGGGTATCTGAAGACAGATTCACTTTTTTCCCTCAGACTTTCCCAGGCCAGGGTTTCTGGTGTTCTACCATCACACACACTGTGCCTGGGCTATAGAGCTTTGCTGCAGTCCTCAGTTGGGTTCTGTTCCAAAATCTAGAGAGTGCCTTCAGATCCTCTCTGGGCTATTGTTTGGCCCAGACCAACCCCAACTGTGGTGTGTACCATAAAGGACCCCACTCACTTAATGTTCTCCAGGTCTTTCAGTCTGTGGTTACCAATCAGGTCCCTGGTCTCCTTGCATTAGATGAGAAACAGGCACCACCATCTTGGAACTCCAAATTTTTCTTAATATAAAAGTAAAATGGAATGTGTGCATGCCTCAGGTATCTTGTCTTTAGTACTGATATTGCCAAATCATCATTCCACAAGTATGCATCAATCTTTTTTCAGATTGCACATAAACCATTGAAACCATACAGTAGCATATAGTCTTCTCTTAGGAAAGCCCCTCCAGCAGAACAGGAGCCATTCTCCTGTTCATCTGACTATCACCAGTGACCTGTATTTCTGTGTTTACTTTAAAATGTCCTTTTTGGACTCAAAGCACCTGTTCATATCAAGCTTAGAGGGATTTTCAAAACTTTTAATGTCTCCCTGTAGACTAACAATAAAGTCCAAAGTTCTCTCTTTGACGTGGGAAATCAGTGAGGCCTGTATTCATTTTTATTATTTACTTTCACTTGTTGTTGATGATTCTGGGGCTGCCTACTGCACCTGACCATCCAATTAACATGGATGCTTCTCAGATCCTCTGACTTTCCTTATTTTGTTAGTGTGTGACAAACACATGTAGTTCTTTATTTGATTAACTCCTAACCTATTTACTTTCTCAACTAAAACCATAAATTATCTCCCCATTGAGGGATTTCCTAGTTCCTCTATAACCCCTGTTTGGTGAGTAAAATACATTTAAAAATGTTTATTTTTATATGTTTAATTGTGTGTATGTGTTTGTATGTGTGTGTGTTTCTGTGTATGTGTGTGTCTGTGACTATGTGTGGGTATGTAGACATGAGTAAATATGCCCATGGTGGCTGGAGGGATTATACTATCCTGGAACTGGAGTTACAGCTGGATTTTGAAGCAACTGATATAAGCATTGGGAACTGAATTCAGGTCCTGTGCAAGAACAGGATGTTATTTTAACTATTTGGTCATCTTTGTTTCCCCCACACCTAAGTACATTTTAGGCAGATCTTCACTTTTCCACTTAGTTTTCATCACAGTTTGTTATAACTGCTTTAACATTTCTCCCTCTCTTAGGTGCACATGTTCTCTTCCCAATGCACAAATTTGCTGGAATGCTGAAAGAAGGTAAAACTAGACTTTGTTCTACATTTTTTTTTTGTTTCTATGCCTTTAATCCCAGCACTCAGGAAGCAGAGGCAGGGACATCTTTGAGTTTGAGGCTAGCTTGGTGTACTAAATGAGTCCAGGACAGCCAAGGCTACACAAAGAAACCCTTTCTCAACAACAACAAAAACAGAACAAAAGGAAAAGAAAGTGATCTTACACTGTTTTTGAATAAAATTTCACAGAAATTATTTTCAAAACAGATTTTTCTCTGTCTCTTATAGTTGTATGTGATTAGTGAAGCCAAGTATTCTTTCTGAGCTTGTTTACTTACCCTTCAAAAAGAAAAACCATATTTTATTTACAATGATCACCATAAATATCAAATCAAATATTTGATATGTGATAATGCATAATCTTTTAATTCCACTTTGTGATCTAGCCACAGTAGAAGTATATAGCTACAAATGCTCAAACAATATACTGAGTCATTGCAGTATCTTTGAATTAAGTTATTGAGTGAGAATAAGTGGCCACCTTTATCTCAGAGGTTACATAACAGAACAATCAATGACTTTTTAATTATTTAGAAACAACAGAAAAAAGTTATATTTTAAACATACAATAATTATTTTAAGACATGATTTTCCCCACATTCTGTAATAAAATACATTAGATGATTCCATATCTAAGGGGATTTGTTGGTGTTTAACAAGTTTAAAATCTCGCTACACTAATTTCATTTGCATCTTATTTTCCCTAGGTTTGCTTAATGTTATTGAAGCACTCTATCTGAAATAAATATCTTGTGACATACTCTTTCCTTTAAAGATGAATGTTTAATACTTCCACTGAGATTCAATGGTGGATATGTGGGAAGGTCCAAGAGAAGGAAAGACTACAATAGGGTGTGAGGAGATGAAGCCCTCCTTACACCGATGCCCTGTAAATCCACAATGCCCTCATGTCAAAGAGGCATTGGCAGAAACTTGATAGGAGGAAAAGCCCCCAGTCAAAACGTTGATGTTCTGCTGGAGTCCACTAATGCATACATTTGTGTATTACATCTAAGAAGAAAAGAATTGTTGAATTACAAGCACACTTTGAAAGACAAGCTGGGCATGTAGCTAAGCTGGCAGAGTGCTCAGTGAGCAAGTATAAACCCTCCATTCAATCCACAGTGTCCTAAAAAGTCTCAGCACTTGGGAGACGCAGGCGGGAAGATCAGAAGTTCAAAGCTATCCTTGGTTACATGATGAGTTTGCAGTTTGTCAAAGTGTTCAGAGAGGGGGGGGGGGAGAGAGAAACCTTACTTGCTTATAACCTATATTCATAACCTACATTGAAAAATCTTTTGTGTAGGTCATCTTGACTTAAGCAAACCATGAAAACTTGACCTGTATTGTGCTGTATTAGCTTTGAGTCTGATTAAAACTGTCTACATTACTTCTGGGGAGCTCACCTATGTCTACAAAGTGAACTGTTATTAGTTTGGTTATTTGGAGTTGTTTTTTCTTTGTTTTGGTTTGGTTTTATTAGTAAGGTAGTTGATGCACCAAGGTGTTTTGAAGTCCACAGAATGAACATTTTAGCTTTTTGTTTAACCAGGATAATTTCCAGTTTATGTGTGAGGGGGAAAAATCATCTTCAAAGGATTGGTTTACTTTTTACAAGAATCCAACAAGATGATGAAGGCCTATGGCTTGCACTATATTGATTGGTTGTCCTTTCAGAATCTAAGGTCATTCTAACATTGATTTTTGTTTCCCTACACAACACTATGCACTCACCAAATTGGGATTAGCAAAAGGTGCTACAATAGCTGCCTTCTGAAATCAAAGGAAACTATTAGTCTATGGAATAATCAGTATAATCTCTCAGAGCGTTTAAAATATGCACTTACAATACCAACAGCTTTAAATGAAATCTAAAACACTTAGATGCTTATCCTACCTTTACCAAGTTGGATATTAGTTTTTCCTCCATGAGTTGTATTCTTTTCTATTTCGAAAAAGTCATTGATTTTTTTCTTCTCACTATGGTTTTAATATAGTACAAGCCAACATAGTTTTATGCTGTGTCTCAGCTCAAATGCTGTCAAATATGTCAGCTGCCCATGGGGATGTTGACTTTATGGCAGACTGTGGTATATAAGTGAGTCAAGTCACAGCAAACAATAAGTAGTGTGAGTCTACCTGAAACTTGAATCAAGTGCCTCTTCTCAGTTCTACCCTCCTCTGTTAAAATACAGAAGAGAGTTAAATACATCTGGTCTGTATGTAGACTTGGATTATTTAGGGTGTTCTGCTTGAGTCAAAGCTTGCCTATGTTGTTCCTAAGTCCCCACCAGCACTTAATCAGAGAAAGGGAACCTTAAAGATCCTGTCTTCTTGGTATATGGACCAGGCAAGTTGATAGAAGTGTGATGTGTGGATACGTTTTTGTTTTTTGTTTTGCTTTTTTGTTTGCTTGTTTTTGGTGATGAAGAATTACAATGGGATGTAGGTTGAACAGCTTCTCAACCCAGAATTTCAATCTATCAAATAGATAGAGTATTGGACAATACTTTCAAAAGTTGAATACTGAAAACATACACTTGAAAGGTATTTTTGAATTGAAGACCATCATGTATGCAAACAAAGTCATATAAAATTGCTTTTGAAAATATTTTAATGAAAAGAGAAAAATGCTGAGTTTATTATATATTTTTAAATGTTTTATTAATTCATTCATATTGCATCTCAATTGTTATCCCATCCCTTGTATCCTACCATTCCTCCCTCCTTCCCACTTTCCCCCTACTCCTCTCCCCTATGACTGTGACTGAGGGGGACCTCCTTCCCTGTATATGCTCATAGGGTATCAAGTCTCTTCTTGATAGCCTGATATCCTTCCTCTGAGTGCCACCAGGCCTTCCCATCAAGGGGATGTGGTCAAGTATGGGGCACCAGAGTTCATGTGAAAGTCAGTCTCCACTGTCCACTTGACTATGGAGAATGTCCTTTTCTGGGTAGGGGTTCGAAGTTTACTGCATGTTTGTCCTTGGCTGGTGGCATAGTTTGAGCAGGACCCCTGGACCCAGATCTGCCCATCATTATTTTCTGCTTATAGGTGTCTAGAACCCTCTGGATCCTTCTATTTCCCCATTCTCCCATGCTTCTCTTACCTAGAGTCTGAATAGGATGTCCTCCCATCTGTTCCACTTTCTTGGTAAGTGAAGACTTTCATGGGACATGCCCCTTGGAAAATGCTGAGTTTAGATAGAAGAGTTTTATATATTGTTTTTAAGAGTTTATTTACCATCACTAGCATTTTTATTAGATATGTCAGGTGGCGATGCTGTTGGAAGGATTTTGTGGTGAAAATATCATTATTTACAGTATAGTTTCCTGTGCCCTGAGATAATGGGACTGTGAACAGAACTAGGTTCCCCAATGTATTAGCCCTCAGAATTATAGCAGATGCATGCTGAATTAAGTCTTCTTCTGAAGAAATGTGAGTTTTTATTTCAAGAGCCAGAAAGATGGGAAATGGAAATCTGTAGTTAGAGTGAGGAAGATCTGTGATGCTAAGCTCCACACTTACACTGTTGTTAATGTTTTCCTGGTAAGATCACATATCCATAAAAGTAAGCTTCATACATGTGTCTGTAAATGGAATCATTTGGCTTCAAAGGAAAAAACGCACATTAATGCTTTCACTTTTCCTGGAAAGTTGCCTTGTTTGCTGTTTCAACTATTTATTTGCTATGGGCTAGATTTTTCTGGGTTGGATGCATATCTTTTCTATTTTGCTGTCTAAGATAGTGCAATATAAACTTATACTAAGGAAAATATCTAATTTCTGTAATACTTTATAGGACACTTCCTTTTAGAGCTTTCTATTTTTTTCTTTATAAAAGCTAAAAATACAGACAGACTATAAATTTGAATTCTTTGAAAATTCGTTTATATTTTGTGGTTTTCAAACCCTGGATTACTTGTAATTGCTTCTTGTGAATATAGATGAATAGTTGCAGCTGATTTGCAAAGAAGCTGATCAGGATGGACTAAAAGAATGCACATTGAGATTTTCTTAAAATATACTGAATATAAACAGCTTTCTAAATATAAAACATGAGTATTTCTTCTTATAAAAGCATTCCTTTAAGAACTGCCCCACAAGGGATAGCAACCAAACATATCAAGTTGCACTAAGACTAGGCACCTTCCTAAGTATTAAGACTGGACAAAGCACCCCAATAGAAGGAAATAGGTATAAAAAGAGTCAGGGACATGTGTAAGGAGAACAATCTACACAACTGTAACATATGTGCAGAGCCCTGCTCTGTTCTGAATAGAAACAGAGAAGGAGTCAGTGGAGTAGAATAGGGGAGGTGGAGGAGACTGGGAAAAGTGGAGGTAGGGGAAAGTATGGTTGGTATGAGACAATGATGGTGGTGGTGTGGTGGTGATAAATAGAAAAAGGTAGAGGAAATAATATTTAAATATTTCTTTTATGGTATTTCTGTGTTTCTAGCTCTATTAAAAGTGTCTTGAATGACTCAACTCACCTTATTTTTACAATCACTCCAAGGGGCACAAAGTATTAGCTCCCATTTCCAGATAAGGAGACCTAGACAGAGAAAATTTAAACAATTTTTCAAAAGCTCAGACTGATAAACTGCATTCTGACTCACATAGGTCTAGCTGAGCCATGGCTCTCAGTTATTACATTTTATAAAAACCAAGGCCGCATGTACTCCATGTGTCCATTAGCTTTGGAGTTAGATCTCTACAGTTCCTCTAGTAACAAGTAAGTTATAAACAAGGCAAGGGGTTGTCTGATCTTTAGGAAAAATGACTAGAAATTCCAATAAAGGAGAAAATTTCAGGCTGAAAAGTTAAGACTCTGCCTGGCATGGTGACCATGTTGCCAGGAGTCAGAGACAAAATACCATTCAGTATTGGCAAATGTCTAAAACTTGAATGCATGACAGCAAGTCAATATGCCAGACCATATTGTCTGTTCTAGTTTCTTAGCTCTTATTTTAAATGAATAAATAATCTGTGGCAACCCATTTGTTACTGTTGCAAGAGTGCAAGAGGCTAAACAGCTTTTTTCCTTAAACTAGTCTTGCTACATGTTGACCAGGACATAAATATCACACACACACACACACACACACACACACACACACACAAACACACACACACACACACACACA
>OU015751.1:63146124-63190266 GCA_907169655.1 Acomys percivali | reverse complement strand
AGAGAGAGAGAGAGAGAGAGAGAGAGAGAGAGAGAGAGAGAGAGAGAATTTCTTTTATCTAATTAGCAAATATAGCAAACTACAGTATGCTTATTTTTGCACTGTTGGGGATTCAACTTTCCACCTTGTACAAGCCAGAAAAGTATTTCACTGCTAAGCCTCATCCCAAGCCTAATCATACCTATGTTTTATACTAGCACTCTCTACTCAAATTTATATTTTATTAAATGTATTTATATACTTATTTATTCATGTGTGTGTGCATGTGTATCCACGTGTACACAAGTACACATGTGAATGCTAGCAAACAACTTGTGAGATCTGATTCTCCCATGTGGGTCATGGGAAACAAACTTAAGTAGTTAAATTTGTCTATAAAGACTTTTACCAACTAAGCCATCTCTATGGTCCTCTATTTACTTAAACTTAAAGAATAGACACAAATAATAAGAAGTATCCGCAAAATATTGTCAACCCTAAAAGCATAAAAAAATGAAATTAAAAGGAGGGTAATGGAAGAAATACAGAGGCTACTTAGACCCACTCACTCATGATTCATTACAACTATTGCCCAAAAAGTGAATTTCTTAGTACTGTCAAGGCTTGAAAGAATGATAGCCCAAATACAGCATACAGTTCTACATTTATAGTCACTTATTTCTTCCTCAAATATTTATTGAATGCCTAATATACAGCAAGTATTACATAATGCATTTGGATTCATAAAGTCATAGACCTAATACAAATCTCAGTGTATGGAAAAGAGAGGGGCCTTGAATATATAATTACTAATGTTGTACTATAATTGAGTGTTAAGGAAATAAGAGATTCTCCAAAACAGCAACAATTAAAGGAAAGACAACAAAATTATTGGCATCAACATTTCAGCACATTTCCAATTTGTTTGTTTGGTAAGCTGTGTTTATTATAGAAAAGAAGCCTCCTATAGGATTTAAAATATCAACATATTAATAACTTTACCATGACTCTAGACATACAAAAAGAGTAAGTGAATTAATACATTTAATGCTTTGATTTTTATTTTGTTACTTCCACTGAAACAGCATAGCATATGCTGCTATCCAAAAATACCCACTGAAGAATAAAATAAATGACTAAGTTTTAGAAGAGAGAAATGAAAGAGGAACCAAAATTGAAAGTGATAGAAATTGGAAATCCTCAAAGTCAGAAAGCTCACCGGTGTCTTTATCACTGCCCATGCCTTACACACATCCATTATTTCTTCCATCTTCATGAATTACCAGCAGTGGCTTCTGTGAAATAGTGAAACCCTAGAAACTCAGAGCTTGTCATCTCCTGTGCTTTTCAACACTTGATAAGTGTGGCCTGCTTCACCTGACAATGGTGCTTCTCTCAGACATCCACTTAAATGCTACTTTTTTGCCTTTGAAATTGACCTTCTTTTACTCTATTATCCATTGGTTAGAAGAGAGTCTTAAAGGAGAAAACAATATTTAAAATATTAACCTCAAGAGGAGAAAATTAATTTAATTGGAAACATACAATATTTAACATACCCCTCTCCTAATCACAAATATCCACAGTTTCTTACATATCAAATAGGTCCAGGGAGCCTGTGTAGCGTGGTGTGATGGTTACCATGGATATTTGCTTAAAACTGAATACACAGAGTGATTCCAATGATATTTGCTGTCAAGGCAAGAGAAAATTATGTATTTCTGCAGCTTAAGAGTCTTTATTCCTTTCTGATGTCTTTTTCTCTTCCTGTTTACTAGCTGGAAATATAGAATACTACAGACTATAATTAGCCAGAGCCTAACCTTTGGCAAATAAACCAATGTCTTATATTTTTCATGTTCACTTCAAAGTTTTTATGTATACAATTGAAAAATATTAATATATATATATGTGTGTGTGTGTGTGTGTGTGTGTGTGTGTGTGTGTGTGTGTGTGTGGTATTTTCTGGGGAGAGTTATTCCATGATCTCCAGACTCTCAGCCCTCATCTATTTACCAGCTCCAAATATTGAGATCTGGCATACCTCATTCACGTCCCTGTTTCTGTACTTTCTTTTTCCTATCCTTCTTTCTTTCTTATTTTTTTATTATCCACGTGATTTTATTCTTGATCACAATGGGCTAAGCCACTAAACTCATGATCAAAATAATTTTCCTTAAAAGAAAGCCATGTTCAAATGATATCTACTGATAGAATCAGTAAGTGAAAAATTATACTGCTGTACAACACACCACATAATAAAGTAAGAGGGGGAAATTAGATAACAGTGAAAAAGGGTCTTTCTTTATTTCTCTAAACAGATTGTTGGCAACAATTAACTTTCCAACCTATGACACCATCTGATGATGGGCGCCCCTCACACTCTAAGCATTGGTCAATAGCCTGTGGGTATCCACAGAAGGCACGTGCTTAGGATCCCGTGCTCCTGGCTCAGAAAGCTGAAAAATCTTAGATTCTATGGTGAGGACGAGGGTGAAAGGTTCTGGAATGGGGACCATTGGCTCCAGAGAGAGGACTGTGGCGGGGATGGAAGTACATTGGGTTTGCAGTCTGACCATGTGGAAGGCTTTCCTGGCCAGCATGGAGCACAATTCTGCTGCATTTTTGGCTGCGTGGCCATTGGGAAACATCTGAATGGTCCCCATCAACTGCCCATTCCGACCTTCAGGCACTAAAGAGAAAAACTAATGACAGTCTCAGTATCATGGTCTTCGTCGGTGTCTTCATCCTCAACTGCAAGTGCTCCTGAGAGGCTGCAGTGGGTAAAAGAGGTTCAGGCAGCCTTAGCTGCCCTACTGGCTTGGTGGATCCAAGGGTTGGGTTCCCACTTCAATTGCTACATTGTAACCTCATGTTTCAAAGAAAAAGAAACCAATATCCAAATTCATCTTTCACCAAAATGGAGTTTTGCTGCAAAAGAAACATTGTAGCATTGCTAAGTTCAACATTACAATTTTTCAGGTGTTTTTCCTTCCCTTATTTCAGGAGATATTTTTGCAGGAGGTTTTTAAAATTCAGGAACATTATGATTCTTCTTGAAGTATAGGAAATAGACAGCTCCCTTAAAAAGAAAAAACCAAACAAACATGCAAATAAATAGGAAACTGAGCTCTCAGAAACTCCTGGAAAATGGAGCCTGGCAGACAGGTCCCACGGTGTTTGGGAGAAACATCCACAAGTCAAAAGGTGGTGAATATGCACCAATTAGCAAACAAAACAAAGCAAAACCAGAGACAAAAACCAACCCCGGTACACCGCCTACAACTCATAGGGAGTGAGAACTCCAGTGCAGTAAGAAAGCATACAGCAAGCTTTAAGGTCTGAAGGACCCGGGGTCCCATAGAGGAGTTAAGGACAAACCAGGCCTTAGAACTCAACAGTTGTGCAGTCCATCCAAGGGATGTCTCCAATGAGTGACAGAAAGGTGTCTCTGAAATCAAGAACAGGGGAAGGTGTAGCCTTGGTGGCTCTTTTTTGGGTGTGTGTGCAAATCTTCCTGGTTCTTCCATGTCTTGTTTCTGTGGGGAGGGGAGAGGGAGGGAGGATAGGAACAAAGGGCAGCAGGTTTCTATGGATTTGATCAAGCAATGTCTCTTGGGAGAGTTCAGCACCAGCTATCAATGCTGCTGGCTCACAACCTCACCAGTCCTGTACTGAGGAAGCTCACAGTCATTTCGTTTTTGCAGGGCCTGGAGAAACCAGTTCCAATCATGGCTGTAGTAGAGGCAGAGAGAGTGTAAGATGCCCGAAGAATCTAAAGGCTTTGCATGACAATATGGGTTACTGTGGCTTGCACACCACTAGCTTCCATGCCTCTAGGAGGTGAGGCATTGTCCTGAACTATTGAGTCCAGCCCTTGGGGAAATGGGACCAACACTTGTAGTCCCAGGTGCCCTAAAAGTTGAGACTCAGTGTGTGCCCCAGCACTGCTCACCTGAACCAGGAGCCACTGAAAGGTGTTGGAAACGGTCGGAAGCAGTCTTGAGGCAGGGAGAAGAGAGGCAGTAAAGGGGCAGCAGCCAACCAAAACAAGTGGGCACTTTGGCAGGAAAGATGCAAAAACCAGGAAATATGCCAGAGGTCACCTCTAGGGTACAAGGCACAAAAAAAAGAAAGCGGAAGAGTTAAAAGCCGCTTTGGAAAACAAATTCCTGATTGGCACCACCCTCAATTAGCTTTTATCATTAATTAGAGAGGCGAGGGCCCGAAAGGATACAGCAGCAACACAAATGTAGTATTAGCTTCTCAGACAGTGTGCAGACACTCCTGAGATGGCAACCCACCTCCCCAAGGACAGTCACTTGAAGGTTCGAATGTTTCCCTTCACAGCAGAGTTCGTCAGTGTCTGAGAAATTCTGCCATTCTAGATTTTTCTTGAATTTGCACTTACTAAAACTTGAAACATTCATTCTGTTCTCACCCAAGAGGAATCGCTTGAGCAACGGTCTAGAATTAAGCGTGCTGATGTACCTGCCATGAAATATGGACACAGATTTCTATTGGGTGCCTACATCTCTTCAGAGCTCTGTTGCAATGCTTCTGGCTTCATCTTAAAGGGTGGCACTCCTTCCAATTCCTGAGAAACTGTCAATATCGCTGCTACCAAACCTGACTCTGCAGATGGCTGCTCTTCTGCTTTTTTTCAGCTGTTCATTGAGTAATCCATAGATTACTGTGAATTTTGTTCATTAGAAGCATCTTCAGCTGCAGGGTGTTCTTTTCCACTGGCCTGTGCCTCTTCAGCTTTGGCTTCAGCGCCATCATTGGTCATAGGTGAATTGGGCTCTATGGCGGGGCTGGAAATGCTTCTGTTCTCCTTTTTGATGGGGGAGGCACCTGCCATGGAGCTCTGGTTGCTGTTATCATCAACCCTGGGGATGAGCTGTTATCCAGAGTGGCCACCTCTGAGCCACACTTCTCGTCCTTGCCTTTCTTTCTATTCTTATTTTTGTCACCAACTTTTGGCTCCATCAAAGGGACCCACCTGTAGATTTTTAAGGATGTGTGGCCAACGGTCATCCATTTCTTCTCCCATTTGCGCGCTTCTGCAATAGCCGCCATGATCCTCTTGATATCATCTTTGCACTGCTTCTGGTCTCTGCTTGAACAGACCTGCCAGGCATGGTTCTGGCGGGGAGGTAGAAAGAAAGGAAAGAGACAGAGAGGATGGCCGAGTGCCCCCACCAGGTCCTGCTCACCACACTCATCTGCTCTCTCACTCACATACAGACTCCCTGTTTCTGTACTTTTACTGCTTCCTCATACCTACCCACAAACAAAAACCTTAAAAGGTGTATAGTTGTCCTGTTATTGAAAGTGTCACTGTTGTACTTAATACTTTGTGTTTTGAGATTTAGTCTCCATGATTCCTGTGAATTGCCACGAATATAAACACTAGCACTATTGTACACCGTGGTTTTCAGGTCATTGATTAATTTTCCAGCCCCAAGATAAAGAAATAACATCTTTTTCAAAAGAGCATATATCACAAGCAAGGAACTCAATGACAAACACCAATGGTCAAACAACTAATTTTTTTAAGCTATAGGACTAGGTAAATACCCTAAAAGTAAAAAAAAGATCAAAAACCAACAAATACATGGGGAAATGCTCACTTTCACTACAAGGAAAAAGAATGTGAACTAAAGCAATACTGCACATCATTCACCCTACTTAGAATAGTTATTATGAAAACTATAGCAATAAATAATAATGAGGATGGAGCAAAAAGAAACCCCACATGCTGTTGGTGGAAAAGTAAGTTGATACAGCCATTGTAAAATTTTAGGGAGATTCCTCAAATACATATATATATATATATATATATATATATATATATATATATATAAAGAGAGAGAGAGAGAGAGAGAGAGAGAGAGAGGGAGGGAGAGAGGGAGAGAGAGATGATAGATGATAGATAGATAGATAGATAGATAGATAGATAGATAGATAGATAGATTAAATAAAGTAAAAGGTTTATATGATTGGAAACATTACTATTAGGCTTATAACCAAGGATATAAAATTTTCATGCCAGAGAGAAATTTGCACCCAATGTATATTACAGTGATTTGTACAATAGACAAAATATGGAGCCAATTCAGATAAATAGAGAAGATGTGGTAGCAGGATGGAGGTAGCTTTTGTTTTGGTTTTTTTTTTTTTTTTTTTTTTTTTTTTTTTTTTTTTTTTTTTGAGATCTGTGCTGGCCAGTGCCTCCAGATGTCTTCATTATATTTGTCAGTTGTCACAGAAAGGATTTAAGCAGTGACATGATTGGAACTAAAATTGCTTTTAGAAAATCTCTGCCCCAGAGGAAATAGATAAAAGGACCAGGAACAAAATACACTACGGTTTTAAAGATGTCAACATTCCAAACTTACAAAGAGTTATTTCTGGCTTACATAAAACATCTGTAAACCTCAAACCAAGGTCAGTGAAAATTGTCCTCAGAGATCAGTAAAAAAATTGTATTAAAAATACAAAGATGAAAAGCAACTTCAACCCTGACAGAATAGAGATAGAAAGCTAAGTAAGGAGTATTGAAGTGAGTCTTTTAGCCCTGATGCATCTTACTTTCTGTTCATTTTATTTATATATTGCTATTTTCTGTGATATGTGTTTATAAATATGTTATGCATGTGTAGGCATGTGGCTTCCTAGTATGTATGTGGGGGAAGTCAGAGTCAATTTTCTTCTAATTGATATAGGTTTCAGAGTTTGCACTCAGTAAGTTTGTTCAGAAAGTGAGTTTTGTGGGATCCAAGATGGCGGTGAACTGCGTGGACCATGTTTAGAAGCTCCAGTAAACAACTCAGGGAATTGCACAGAATTGTGGACCAGGAACACCAAGCTCCCCACCCCACTACAGAGGGAATACTCCACAGTTTGAAAGGACCAAAATACAGAAAACCTGCATACCCCTGCACACAGGAGGAGCACAGATTCTCTTGACCAGAGTGGCAGCAGGGGCAGTGGGTGCGGCGGCTGAGGTTTGCAGCTGGGAACCCTCCAGCAGAGGTGACTAGCATAGTAACCGGTAGGAATTGCTGCAGGAGAGGGGACTCACTGCAAGATTAGGGCCCCGTGACCCTAGCTGAATTCGGTGCGTGTTTTGGGCCCCAAGACCCAAGTTCAACTCGGCACATGGCTCATGCCCAGAGACCCAAACTGGACTAGGAATGTGGTTCATACACTGAGACCCTAGTAGAGCTCAGCATGTGGTTTGGGCCCAGAGTTCCTAGCTGATCTTGGCGAGCCATTCGGCCCCTGAGACTCTAGCTGAGCTCAGTGCACAGTTTGAGTCCAGACGCCCTGGCTGAGCTTGGTGCATAGTTTGAGCCCAGAAAACTTAGCTGGGCTAGGCATGCAGTTTGGGCCCAGAGACTCTAGCTGAGCTTGGCATGAGTTCCCGGCACTGAGACTTTGGCTGGACTCAGCGCGTAGTCTGGGGCCCAGAGTCTCTGGCTGAATTTGGTGTGCAGTTTAGGTCCAGAGTCCTGGCTGAGCTTGGCGTGCAGTTCCATCTCAGACTCTCACTGAATTTAGCGTGTGGTTTAAGCCCAGGGTCCCTGGCTGAACGTGGGGGGCAATTTGGGCCCAGAGTCCCTAGCTGAATTCGGCAGGCTGTTTGGGCCCAGAGAACCTAGCTGGATTTGGCAGATAGGTTGGACACAAAGACTCTAGCTGAGCTTGGCACCAGGTCCTGACCCTGAGTGTTTGTCTGGACTCAGCAAGTGAATTGGGCCCAGAATCCCTAGCTGAATTAGTCATGCAGTTTGGGTCCAGGGTCCCTGGCTGAGTTTGGTGCACGGTCCCAGCCCTGAGACACTGCTGAATTCCGTAGGCAGTTCAGGTCCAGAGACTCTAGCTGAGCTCAGCATTGGGTTTGGGCCCTTAGTCCCTAGCTGAACTTGGCAGTCTGTGCAGGCTCTGAGACACTTGCTGAGCTAGGTGCGCAGCATGGGCCCAGAGTCCTTAGGTGAGCTTGGCAGGCAGTTTGGGCCCAGAGACTAGCTGAGTTTGGCATGAGGTCCAGGCCCTGTCACTCTAGCTGAACTTGGCAAGCTAAGTGTGCGGTTTGAGACTGAAACCCTAGTTAGACTCAGCACTAATGGACTACGTTTGTTGATTAGGCCCAGAGACTCGTTGGGTTCCAGAGATCCATTTGGGTTCAGAGACACAAACTGGACTCAGTGTGTGTGTGGTTAGGGCCCTGTGAAACTAACCTGGACTCTGAGAGCTGTCTGGGTCCTGAAATGCTACCGGGAACCAGAGACCAGTGGAGCATCAAAGCTCAGGGACTAAGGAAATCTTGGGGAGACAGGGAGTAGACTGGCCAGTAGACCCACTACTCCCGACATGCTTCATTCCCTGGAGAACTCCAGTGCTACAAGGGTACCCAAAAGGCTGTGGACACTTTGGCATCACCCAACGCACATTTAGAGACCCAGAACAATTACAGGACCCACAATACAGGGGAGCTGGGGATCAATGGCTGTGAGAGACCTAATCTACAGGGAGAGCCTCCTGCCATCCAGACCAGTGAAGCATCAGAGCTTCCAGCCTAGGAAAATCCTGAGAAAACAGGTGAATCTATACCCAGACTCCCTCCAACCAACTCCAGAAGCTACATGCAAAAAAACAGAGATGGCAAGATGCCTAAAGGACAGCATAAAATCATATGCAAACAAAAACCCAAAACAACTTGTCATCTCTAGATCCCAGCGATCACCCCCCCCAAAAAAAACCAGCTCATAGAACTCAAACACAACGGAAATACAAGAAAATGACCTCAAATCCTTAGTAATGAGGATGATAATGGAGGAAACAAATAAAATTCATAATCAAATGCAGGAAGATACAGCCAAACAGGTGAAAGGCATGAAAGAGTCCTGTAGAGAGGCACTGGAAAAAAATTCAGGAAAATACAAACAACCATTGAAAAGAAATCAATAAAACACTTCAGTCTCTGAAGGCTTATAAAGAGTCAATGGAAGAAACTCAGGAATATACAAACAATCATATGAAAGAAATAAATAAAATAGTACAAGAGCTGACGATGAAAATGGATTCAATTATAAACACATAGACAGAAGAAAAACGGGAATGTGAGAGCTCAGAGAGGAAGGCAAGCAACACCGAGGTGAGCTGTTCTAACAGAATCCAAGAGATGGAGGAACAAATCTCACGTCTAGAAGATATAATCACAGATCTTGAAGCAACCATTAAAGAAAATGCTAAATCTGGAAAAATGCTGGCACAAAACATCCAAGAAATCAAAGACACCATAAAAAGAAGTACTCTGAGTATAATAGGCATTGAGGAAAGAGAAAATTCCAGACTCCAAGGCCCAGAAAATATTCTCAAGAAAATCATAGAAGAAAACTTCCCCAACTGAAGAAAGAGATGTCTATAAGCATACAAGAGGCCTACAGAACACCAAATAGAAACGACCAGAAAAGAAAAACTGCTGGTCATATAATAATCAAAACACAAAACATACAGAGTAAAGAAAAATATTAAAAGCTGCAAGGGAAAAGGGCCAAATAACATTTAATGGCAAACCTATCAGAATTACACCAGACTTCTCAGCAGAGACCATAAAAGCCAGAAGGGCCTGGACAGAGATCCTGCAAACCCTAAGAGACCACAGATGCCAAGCCAGACTACTTTACCCAGCAAAACTATCAATAACCATTGACGGAGAAAACAAAACATACCATGGCAAAAACAAATTCAAATAGTACCTATCAACAAATCAGAAGGTACTAGAAGGAAAACTCCACCCCAAATGAACAAGCTACAACCAAAACTACACAGGAAAGAGATAACAACATAAGTGCAAAAACAACCACACAAGTGCTCTACTGGAACCAACAACAACAACAAAAAAAAAACCTCTTAACAGTCACTGGTCGTTAATATCTCTCAACATCAATGGTCTCAATTCTCCAATAAAAACACACACACTAACTGAATGGGTTCATAAACAAGATCCAACATTCTTCTGCATTCAAGAAACACATCTCACCCATAAAGATACGCATTACCTCAGGGTAAAAGGTTGGAAAAAATATTCCAAGCAAATGGTCACAAGAAGCAAGCAGGCATAACCATTTTAATATCAAACAAAACAGACTTTCAATCAAAATTAATCAAAAGGGACGAAGAAAGACACTTCATACTAATAAAAGGTAAAGTCACCCAAGATGTATTACAATTCTGAAGAACTATGCTCCCAATACAACGGCGCCTACATTTGTAAAAGATCTATTAACAAAGCTTAAACAACACACCGATTCCCACATAATAATAGTGGGAGACTTCCACACCCCATTCTCACTGAAGGATAAGTCATTGAAACAGAAACTAAGCTGAGAAATAACATCATTAACCAATGCCATGAATCAAATGGATCTAACAGATATCTATGGAAGCTTTCACCCAAACAAAAAGGAATATACTTTCTTCTCTGCACCTCATGGAACCTTTTCTAAAATTGATCACATCGTAGGTCACAAAGCAAGCCTCAACATATACAAGTGGACTGAAATAATACCTTGTATCCTATCAGATCACCGTGGTCTTAGACTGCACTTCAACAACAACAGAAATAACAAAAAGCCTACACATACATCAAAACTAAACAATTATCTGTTTAATGACACCTGGGTCAGGGAAGAAGTAAAGAAAGAAATTAAGAACTACCTGAAATTCAATGAAAATGAAGAAACAACATACCCAGATTTGTGGCATACATTGAAAGCAGTGCTAAGAGGAAAATTCATAGCACTAACTGCCTTTAAAAAGAAATTGGAAGAATCCTACATAAACTACTTAATGACACAGCTGGAAGTCCTAGAGAAAAAAGAAGCAGAAACACTCAAGAAGAGTAGAACCCTGGAAATAATCAAACTCAGTGCTGAAATTAATAAATTAGAAACTAAGAAAACAGTCCAAAGAATCAACAAAACCAAGACCTGGTTGTTTGAAAAATCAAGTAGACAAACCATTAGCCAATCTAACTAAAAGGCAGAGAGACAGTATCCAAATCAACAAAATCAGAGATGAAAAGGGAGACATAACAACAGACACTAAAGAAATACAAAGAATCATAAGATCCTACTTCAAAGGCATATATGCTACAAAATTTGAAAATCTAAAGGAAATGGACAATTTTCTTGATCAGTTCCACTTGCCAAAATTGAGTGAAAAACAAATAAACAAGCTAAATAGTTCTATTTTCCCTGTAAAAATAGAAGCAATCATTGATAGTCTGCCAACCAAATAAAAGCCCAGGGCCTGATGGTTTCAGTGCAGAATTCTACAGACCTTCAAGGATGTCCTAATACCAATATTCTACAAGCCACTTCAAAAGATAGAAATGGATGGAACATTAGTAAATTCATTCTATGAGGCCATAGTCACATTGATACCTAAACCTCACAAATACCCAACAAAGAAAGAGAACTTCAGACCAATTTCTCTTATGAACATTGATGAAAAAATACTCAATAAAATACTTGCAAAACAAATAAAAGAACACATCAAAGATATCATTCACCATGAGGATGTAGGCTTCATTCTAGGAATGCAGGGATGGTTTAATATATGGAAATCCATCAATGTAATCTACCATATAAACAAACTGAAAATAAAAAACCATATGATCATCTCTGTAGATGCAGAGAAAGCATTTGATAAAATTCAACTCCCATTCATGTTTAAAGTCTTGGAGAGATCAGGGATACAAGGCACATACCTCATCATAATAAAGGCTATATACAGCAAATCAATAGCCAAAATCAAGTTAAATGGTGAGATACTTAAGGAATACCTCAAAATTCGGAACAAGGCAAGGCTGCTAACTCTCTCCATATCTCTTCAATATAGTACTGGAAGTTCTACCCAGAGCAATAAGACAACAAAAGGAGATCAAGGGGATACAAATGAGAAAGGAGGAAGTCGAATAATCCCTATTTGCAGATGTTATGATAGTGTACATAAGTGACCCTCAAAATTCCACCAGAGAACACCTGCAGCTGATAAACACATTCAGCAAATTGGCTGGATACAAAATTAACTCTAAAAATCAGTAGCCTTCCTATAAACAAATAACAATCAAGTAGAGGAAGAAATTAGAAAAACTACACACTTCATGTTAGCCACAAGCAATATAACACATTTTGGAGTTCCTCTAACTAAGCAAGTGAAGGACTTGTTTGAAAAAATTTTCAAAACTCTGAAGAAAGTGATTGATGATGACATCAGACTTGATTGCCATTTGTATATAGGAAGGCTACTGACTTTTTAGAGTAGATTTTTTTATCCAGCCAATTTGCTGAAGGTATTTATCAACTGTAAGACTTCTCAGGTGGAATTTGGGAGTCACTTATGTACACTATCATATCATCTGCAAATAGGGATAATTTGACTTCCTCCTTTCCCATTTAGATCCCCTTGATCTCCTTTTGTTGTCTTATTGCTCTGGCTAGAACTTCAAGAACTGTATTGAAGAGATATGGACAAAGTAGGCAGACTTGTTTGGGCCCCAATTTTAGAATTTCCTTGAGTATATCTTCATTTAATTTGATGTTGGCTATTGGCTTGCTGTATATAGCATTTGTTATGTTTAAGTATATGCCTTGTATTCCTGATCGCTCCAAAGCTTTAAAAAAGAAAGTGTGTTGGATTTTGTCAAATGCTTTTTCAGCATCTAGAGAGATGATCATGTGCTTTTTCTTTTAGTTTTTTTTTTTTTATGTGGTGGATTACATTGATGTATTCCCATATATTAAACCATCCCTGCATGCCTTGTATGAAGCCTACCTGGTCATGGTGAATGATATCTTTGATATGTTCTTCCATTCGTTTTGCAAGTATTTTATTGAGTATTTTTGCATCAATGGATTTAACAATTTCTTTGATGGTTTCATCAAAATATTCCAATGTATCTTCTATAGGAATTCTGAAGGGCTAGTCTTCCTAGTCTTTACAAAGTTGGAAAGTCAATATCCCAGTTTCATGCTTGTTCAAAATTTGGACAGTCAATCTGCTATCAGCAGTACAGATAAGAACCATTTTTTTGGTCCAATGACAATTTAGCCACAATAGTTTCTTTGATGCCCATCATCTTTATTGCTATAGACTGGAGATCCTGCCATGAGGAGATGTATCTCTCTGTCAGATATATCCTTTATTATTAAAGCAATATTCTGTAGATCTCTGAATTGCTTGAAGACCACCTATCTATTCACTATAGTGCATCATCATAACTATTTATCTGTCTATCTATCTCCATATATATATAAATACACAAACACTGCTTGTTTTTAGCTATGTACTATCTGCTTAACACTGAAAACATATACAAGAATCTAAATAAAGCTTATTTATATAATTAACTAAATTAGTGTATAACAATTCTTCAAGTAAGATTTATATGTGACTAAGTACTAACTTACATTTCCAACCATCCTGAACAGTTTGCAATAGTAATTTTCATAAGACTACAACTTTACACCACATTTTAAAGTGAGTTGCAGATATACAATACATTAACAAAATGTTGAACAAAATAATCTTAACTTTCTACCAGTATACAATATGTATAATACATTAAGCAAAAGTTGAAGAAATATCTTAAATTTCTATCAGTCTAAAATACCAATGTAAAATATTGAGAACAATACTCCACTTTTTATCTATATCCTCCTTTTAATCATTTCCCTTTTCTTTCCTTTCTCCAGACACTAGGTGGGATAGAAAAATAGGAAAGAAAGAAGGATAGAGAAGAGAGGAAAAAAATCCCTAAATCTAACCTTTACCAACTTATTACCAGTCCCCCCCAAACATAACTCATCAACAACATCCAAACCAACTATTGGGAATGGGGGGGCATTATGTTCTTAAATTACCTTTGTTGGGGAGGGTAAAAACATCTTTTGAGTACCCTTAAAATATAAAGATATTGGACAACTACTGAAAAACCTACCTGTATCTTTTTCTGTCCAGTCTCTGTGGGATCAATCATTTGGGCTAGCCCTTTTGAAATTGATCTGCATTCTTGATGAAACAGTAGATGAGGCAGTATGCAGAACAGCAAGTCTTCCCACTGTCAAATTGCAAAAAAACCTGATACAAACCCCAGAGATTCATTTGTTTTAGAAACTTCTTGGAAAAGTAAATACATAAATAATTAATAAATAAATAAATATCTCTTTCACACAAGCAAGCTTATCAAAGCTAGACGTTCCTAGACAAGGCAGAAAACAAAATCTCTTTGAGAGGGTTTCTTACTGGTCTGACAAGTGCAGGCCAAAAGAACAAACACTTATCAGTCCAATAACTTCCCAGAGTCAAGGAAGAGTCAGGATACAGTGAGGGAGGCAGAAAAAAAAGTCTCTTCCTGAAAGCAGGAGGTACAGACAGACTGAGAAGCCTCAAACATCCAAACTGGTAATGTCTAGAAGGGAAGCTCGGTCTAAGAAAGTAAAGTCCTTAGGGAAAGATTTTGAGATTGAAGATTATTTTCTATGCTGAAAATGGAGAAAGACACTGTGACAGAATGAATTTTGATTCCATTTGAGTTTGTTTCTCTAAGCATACAAGCAAATTTTTCAATGATGATTATAGATTTGTGTTTCCTCTTTGGAAAAGATCAGAATAAGACAGACTAGAGAAAGAAGAGACTAAGAAATTAGTTGCTAAATTAAAGGCCATAGACACGAGGTTGGAGGAATTTTTAAATAAGTAACCTTCAGAGAAATCCATTCTGGAACTTACAATATCATCAAAAGAGGTAGTTCCAGAAAAAAATTTCACAAAGCTTTGAAAAATTTGCATAATGGCAACTGATTGGGATGTTGGGAAATAAATGAACATGGTCAGACTGAATATTATATGTGTATTGTGACTGTTCAATTACTAGATGAAGGTCAAAATGCTAAAGTAGATATGCATGTCCAGTTTGGTATTGTCTTCAAACAAGACTATATAGTTCTTTGTTTGTTCCATTTTTTCAGAGTTTGGGGAACTAAAGTATATGCACCATGCTATACATTCATATTCAGAATTACAATGGGCTTTGTCTTAAATTCTGGAGAAATGATTATAAAGTTACTCATTTGTTGGGGATGAGATGATGGTTGTCTTGAAAATGCCTTTAGAATTTGGTACTGATGATGCTTCAGCTTGTATATCCCTTGGAATACAACAATATTTTAAATAATGTGGCATAGAAAGTATTACAGATATATCTTATAATCTTGTAGGATGGACAAATGTAAATATATTTAACAGGACTTTAAAAAATACACATAGAGAGAAAGGGAATAAGAAATCTCCCAGAGATAGATTAAATCATCAATGAGACAAGTACCACAGCTGGTGAAAGATGTTGGAAATCTGCTGTACTAATTTAGACTGTTTATTTTAAGGATATCATACCATAAAATGAGAGAGAGGAAATATGTTGCATTGACAAGGAGAATACGTTCTTCTCTCAACAGAAATCAAAAGGTTCTGTATTCCATCCAAACTGATGGAAATCAGATTGGAAAGGAAGAGACCTCCAGAAGATGATTGCAGACAGACAGAAAGAAATCAAGAAGACCAAACAGGATAGGTAACATGGGAATAGTTCTGAGATTCACTGAGACATGAAAATGTCTCCAGACAATACTTTAACTATGAATGGCCAATAAGTCCTTGGTTACAAAATCATCAGGACTTACCATGCCAGTCTTGTTAATGGCATACAGAAAATTTTATTTACAAAGAATTATCTTAGCTGAACTATGCTCAATGCAAAGACCATACATATATTAATATAAAATGTACAGCATCTTTGAAAGTTTATATATTTTGCAGAGCAAAAGTACCAGACATCAAAAAAGACAAGTAGCTCAGATGATCCAACTTTACAGATGTCCTTAATAACTGTTTCTTCAAAAATCTGTATCCAGGTCAATTTCAAACTATCTAGATCATCCAGCATCACAGACTGTTTCAGTTAGGACTTCAGTTAAGCCCTGAACTTTCTTAGTGTTTAGAGACTGGACAGAAAAAGTTACTGCTAACTTTATTAAGACTGGACAATATCCTAATATTTTTGCCCCACCCTAAAACTATGTCCCAAAATGACCAGAAGTAATTTAAGAAAATTATTTCTTATTTCCAATAGAGGATGGATAGAAAAGAAGGAAAGGATTTTTGGTCATTTATGAGTGATAGATGCTGGTTATCATTTTAAAATCTTGGTTATAGGAATAATGAGTAAGAGTAGGTTATTGAGTCTACCTTGAAACAAAAAATCTCAATAAACTAAAAGCCTTACATTGGTAAGATATTTTGTTACAGCATGCTAAGGCCTTGTACCCATGTAATTATTAAAATTGCAATGTTAAATTCTAGACTTTTTTGAAACCTGATATTTTCAATTGTTTAAAGTAGTTAAGTAATGCATATTAGCAGTCAGATAATCAAATTCATAGTCATGTTAGATACTAGTTTAGTTAATTACAAGAATATGTTTCCAAGATTGACAGGTTAATAATGGCTTTAGTCTACCTCATTTTCAGGATCTTCCATTCCACATTTCACCAGCAATTAGAGCATTAAACATTTACTTATCTGTATACATATGCCTATAATTCATAGAAATATATATGCATATGAAGAGAAGTACATGTGGGCATATGCTTACCTATATTTGAAAATCCTCACTGAAATAAAAAATTTAGGATATAACTATTTCTATAGAATAGGAATAAATAGGCTTAGAAGTGAATGTTTGAAGAGTTCAAATTATATCTATAGACTATAACAGTATTGAATTTTAGCTAAAATCTGTTGGCAAATGATGTGAGAAAATATTATACTAGGTTCTGATGTTGTTACTAGATTACTTCATTATTCTTAAAAAAGCAAACTTTACATCTCAATCATAGGTCCTCTCTCCTTTCCTCCTGATCCCATTCTCCCTCTTTCTTCTCCCTAACTGTCCCCTTCTTCTCAGAAAAGAAAAGCTATTTCTCTACTTTTTAATATAGATGAAATGTCATGTAATTGTAAGACACAGATTATTACATATTTTTGCTCAGTTAAACATTTGGGATTAAAAAAAATCTACAAATACAACAAAACAGGCCCAGCCAACAGGGTCATTATGTACAGAACCAATTTCTCCATATTCCACATGTATGTATCTGTTCCAGGAAGTAAGAAACATACTTATTTTACATCGTGTGTTTTATTCATTTACTTGTTTAAGTTTTAAAATCAATTGTAGTGGCTTATTTCTAAGCTTTGCTAATTGATTAAAATTTTTATAAATGAATGATACTCCATGGTAAAGCAAAATAAAATTTCCACTTTGCTCTAGAGACAAAAAAAAAATAGATAGAGGTCTTTCATGCATAGCTTCTCTTGTAACAAGACAGGAAGTTCCAGGAAAGCCAGATAATCAAATGTCTATTTGAGCTCAGAGTGGTCACATAAGTATAGAAAATTAAGTCAAGAACTGACTTGTAGGATAGAGATGAAGGATACTCATGCTGTTGACCACAGTACTTCAAAGTCAGCATTGAATCACCAGGCTTATTATGGGATCATTTCAACTTACAACTAGAAGAAAATTAAACTCAACTCAAAGAGACATGTCTGTTAAACATAATGTTGAAAAGCAGCTAAGATTTCCCAGAGGTCATATTTCTTATAATTTTCTTTAATACTACTTCTTTTGGAAAATTTTATAATCAACATTTCAATTAAAATTTAATATTACTGCACTAAACTATGCTGAGAGAATCTTGAACATTTTATCTCCTTTCTTGTTATAAAATAGGCTTATTTATGTTTTTTCTATTCATATCTAATATTTGGCTATAATCTGCAATGGGAAAGATATAAATGTTTGAATAATAACATAGTTCTCAAATACAAGATTTCTTTATTCTTTTCAAATGCTATATTTACATTATCATATCAAGAGCAAAACAATTTTAAAACCCTAAAGATTTCTGCTACCATAGTTCTTGCAAAAGCTTATTCCCTAAGCTAAAATTATGGAGAAGCTAATTATATGTATATACATATATATGAATAAAATTGATTCAGAGATAATATGAGCAGGATACAGAATCCCAGGGACAAGCACTATATGGTATGTGGCCTGGTGAATAGAAACAGTGTTCATTTAGATGATTGGATTAGCCTGTGATGAGGTCTCAGGGATTTACCACACAGGAAGACCTAGGTCTTCCTGAGTTGTAGTGCTTTCTTTTAGAACCAGACAAAGCTGAGTTCAGCTCATTGAGGAGAGTTATACTGATGAATTTTTCTCTTTGACATAAAATAGATTGACACAAAGAGAGGAAAATGCACTATGCACAGGCTTAGGCTAGACCTTAAAGTCCAGTGCTATTTCACACAGATATAAACATTTTGATAACTGTGAATTTAAAAAGGAAAATTTGGCTCTCTCTGTGGATTGCATGTGCTGTTGTGTTTATGCAATATTCCCTGGAGGATATGAATGAAATTGAAAAGGCAGCATTGGGGTGTTTGTTTGTTTGTTTGTTTTGAGCCTTGATGTCATTTCTGTTACTGCTGTCACTCAGTCCATAAAAATGAAACTGTGAACCACTATCTGAAGTTGCTGCTATTATTGCTTTTTGGGGGGAAACTAACCCAGCTGCTACAGCTAAAATGTTTGTAACTTAGCGATGTGCAGAATTTTAAAAGTCTCATTGCCATCTTGAAACCATCATCCATTAAGTAACTTAATTCTCAAACATTACATGATGCTACATGCTTTTTTGTACAGTGTCTTAGTAATAACTTGGTGGTTACATAGTTTAAACTCTTTTCAAGTGCTATATTTGCCAAATTCTGAAGGTTTTTTTTTTTTTTGTATCATGAAATTTTGGTCAAGCATCCACCTACTTCCAGCTGCAATGTATCTGTTTTCTTTTGTTGTATATCCTCCTCGTCACACTGTGGGGGTAACACTGCAGAAGGGAGGGGGGTATTATCTTCTACATAGTGATAAAATATGTGCTATTTCACCAGGAAAGATATATGGAAACTTTAAGTCCCATCACTCAGGACAGTTGATAAAGGAGTTAAGATAACTAAGTATGGTTATGAAGATAGTTTTGGGATCAGAATTACCTTTTAACTTAAAACAACTCAAATAGCTGATCTGAGGCAAAAACTATAATGAAAACAAAGATGTGCACCTCATTAAAAGTGGTAAATATCCATTTTTAATGTCATATCATCATTTTTGATAGTTGTTATCTGTTCAAACACAATTTGATCTACCAGAATCAAATAGAATGAAGGTGCTGGGGTGATTTTTAAAAGCAGTGATTTCTACAGTTCCTCAGAAGAAAAGCACTGACCTTCAAGATTCGCCAGGGGAAATGATAATTGTTTGATTGAATTCTTTGACACCTGGAAGATTCTGCCTCATAAGTAAGGATATATTGAGAAGAGGTCTGACAAGAAGATGCTCAACCCTGAGGCTAGAAGAATAGTGCATTGGTAAAGTGCATACCTGACATGTTGATACCCTGAGTTTTATCCCAAGCACTAGATGGTAAATGATAGATAAATAGATAGATAATAGATAGATAATCTTGATCATCTCAACAGTCTTCATTCTGTACAATGCATCATTTAGACAGTAAAAATATTATCATGAAAATAACAAAATTACAGTTTAAATCTATAAAATAAACATCAGAAACATGTTATTTTCAAGTATACATAGAAAATTCACTAAAATTTTACCACAACCTGAGTCAAAAAGTAGAATCAGTAAATATGAAAGAAAATGGAATAAATTATGTTTTGTGGTCATATGGTATTAATTGGTAAATATCAAAATAGAAAAAAATTAATTAATAAAAAGTAAGCATTACCTTTATGTGGCCAAAGGAAATGTTCAAATTGTAAACTAAAAAGATTCTGAAACTACTGAATATTTGAGCTTATGGAATACAGTGCTTAGGGGGAATATATGGCATCATACAGTTTTAAGGAACTAGAGATCTAACTAAGGAACAGGAGAAATAGCTCAGCAATTAGGAAGACAGGGGTCCCCAGTTCTAGTCTCAGCACATATGTAGTAGCCCACAGACATCTGTAACTGCAGTTCCATGAGATTTGACACCTTCCATGTTAACTAGGAAAGCACAGGATATATAGACACAAGCACAGGCAAACACTCAAATATAAAGAAATAATAATATAAGAATTACTTCAAAAATAGGACTTAAAACCAAAATTTTAAACATCCACCTAAAGACATAAGAAACCTTTAAAAAATCAGAAATTTGAATTCTGTTAGTGAAGGTTAAAAGTGTATAATTTAATAATTACTTATAATAAAACATTGTATGATTATAATATTAATAAACCCTTCATAAACAAATGGATGAAAAGAAACAAGATAAAATTACCAATATAAATAATGAAATAGATTTGTACACACTAACAGGCAAGAAAAATAAATGAATAGCTTTATGATAATACTATAGGTTCTTAATACATCATATAGATAAAAATATACAGTTATACATAACTTTATGCAAAAACTCTATTTAATATAAAATGAATGAATTACTTGAAATACAACTTTCTAAATCTGATACAAAATGGGAATCTTTTTTGGTCTGTGTCTTACAGTGAAAGTAAACTATAAGGAACTCTTACAAGGGTAAGTCAAAGTTTATGTGCTATTTTTGATAAACTCCTCCAAAATAATTATGAAAAATAGTATACTAATTTTATAAAACTTATGCATGATATTAAAACACAGCAAATATTGGCAATAATTTCAGGAGGCTACTAATATATGAAGATATTTAGAATACTAAAGAAAGCCATAGGTTACAAACACACATATGTATGCAAATGTACTGAACATAATATAGCAAAATAAGCTCTACTATACAAAAAGTAAGCCAATTAAATTTACCTTCAAAAAAGCACACTAGTTTATAATCTGAAGGTCAACTTCTGCTTCCCCATAAACAGAATAGAATATAAATGGTTTTTTCAATAAATAGAAATTTTTTCACAGTAAAGACTTTGACTATGCCACTTATATAAAGAAATGTGTTTTCCATTAAAGAGCACTTCCAGATATTACAAATACTGGGCCTCATTTGAGACATTTAAAGCTCACTTCGTGATCTGGAATCATCACAAGAGCCTTCTGGGTGTTATTTCAATATTGTGCTGGAAGAAATAGTCATATCATAAGAGAATGCATTCTCTGTAGTGCATAATCACAGGAATAACAGGGATAATGATATATCATCCATAAGTAAATAAATCATGGAAGTAAAAACCAATGAAATACGTACTGTTTATCAGATTCATTAGGTGTAAACCCAATTTTTAAGAATAATTTTATTTCAACATTCAAATTATTTATAATTTTTATAAATACAAAATGGCTTATAATAAATGTGCTTGTTTCTTATTCTAAAACACATCTGAGGAAAATTAGAATCTGAATAGAAGTTTTTGCCATGACAAGAAATAAGAAGCGCAGTAGTATAAAAATGTAGACTGAGGGACCTTGAAGCTTAATCCTATCCTCACATCTAAAATTCAATAGACATAATTGGAAAAATGGGTTTTTTTTTTACAAAATTGATATATAATGTGAAAACAAGAACTTTAGAAATAATAAAATGAGTTCTTCCTAAAAGATATCAATATATTACATCATAAGCATTTATGTTAGTATAAGAAGAGGCAAAGAATATGAGAGATTAGATAGAGGCTTACAAGAGACATTGAGCTATTACAAAGGTACCATGACATTCAGCCGAAGAAAAGGTGTTCTTTACAATAAATTAGTCAACTGCATAAGTAACCACAAAAGGACAAAGTTTCCTTCATTCCTACTTCACACATAAACAGAAGTGAATTCCTTAATGACTAATTTCTAACCTAAAACACAAGCTGGTAAATCTCATAGATGACATAACCTTAGTTATGTTATTAACAGGAAAATATGTTTTTTTTTTATCTTGTTTGGTGTTTTGAGACAGATTTCTATGTGTAGCCCCGTTTGTCTTGGAACTTGCTATGTGGTCCCATCTGGCCTCTAACTCACAGAGATCCGCCTGGCTCTGCCTCCAAAGTGGTGGGATTTGAGGCCTGAGCCACCACCACCACCAACCCAAATCTTTATTTAAATACATTTTTGTTGATTCTTTGAAGATTTTATACATTGTATTTTAATCATATTCATCACTCCCTAATTCCTGCAAAATCCATCCAAAAAACAAAAACAAAAACAAAAAATACCCAGTCCAATTAGCGTTATCTGTATACTTGTGGTATGTGGCAATGTAATGCTATTGGGGGGCCACACCCTTAAATAAAACTAATTTTTCCAGATGCTATCAGCTAGTCATGGGACAATATTTCTACCTCATCTTCAACAACAATCTCTGAGCCATAAGGGGTTGGCAATAAATAGGGAACTAGCTGGGAATGAGTAATCTTACTGGTGAAATGCATAAAAGGTGGTAATCCTAAGTGAATAGGAAAGGAGATAAATATAGGTGAATAGATGTAAGTAAAACAATATGGATGGCAGAAAAGGTAGAAGGAAGCATTAACCATACTATTAACTATTCATCATAAAAATTGTCATGTATCTGTGTGTATAAATATACATATATAGTTTTTTATGAACTTTTCTCATCAGGCCTGCCAAAGCTCCATCTGAGAGCCAAAGAACATGACAAAAACCTCAATGGCAAGCAAGAGAAGCCTTTTGACTTGCTCAGCAAAGCTCTCTAAAGACTCTCAAACATACAAGCTATTAATGTTGTACTTGATTATTCCCCAGAGAATGAAGATAAGTCCTTATTGCTGATGACACCATATACTTCAGAAACATGGCTAAGAGACTTCTTAAATAAAACTGATCTGAAATCCCCTCCATGGCACCAGAAAGTGCCATACAAGCTTCTAAAGGAGGGAAGCAACCAATAATCCTACCTAGATGAGACGCCGATGAACTACACCGAGGACTAAGATTGTTATAGTAATAGACACTAAAAATACTGATTTCCTAAAAAGCATAATATCTAACAACAACCTACAAATATTTGTCCTTATACTTACAGTTAAGCTTAATTTTTACCCTTCACTAACAAAGCTTCCCTTTGCAACAGACAGAGAACACTACAGAAAACCACAAAGTGCAGAGTTATAGATTGTAGGCACCTTGGCTTACTTACTGAGCCAATGTCTCCTGATATAGCCTTGAGGAATGAGGCCCAGCTCAGGTTGGAGGGGCCACAGAAAGACTAATGCTGTTATTGAGAAAAATCAGAATTTTTACACCCTTACAAAAAAAACAGAATATAATGGCAATTGCCATGGTCAATGTAGTTGTAATTGTCTATTACATGGTTGCAAACATAAAATGGTGTTTGCAAGTAACACAGGGTACACAAGACTAGTGTCTAAGAGTAATGGTCCTGTCAAGCTTCAATTCTTCCTTGACTACTAAGAGAACATATAGAGAAACACAAAGTGAACTGAACCTCACTGCCTGAAGGAGTGCACCAGTCTCTTAGGAACTGGAAGGCACATTGTACCCAAGGAGCCATTGACTCCAATATGAAAAACCCATAATTCATGTCTGTGAATGTAGTTAGCATGGGCCACCTCCATGGTTCTCTGCAGTAGAGCCCAACCCCAATGGATATAACTGCAAATGTCCCCACACCTAAGGCTCAGCGACATTGTGGAAGGAGAAGCAGAAAGATTATAAGAGACAGAGAATCAGGAACTTTGATGTGAGATTATCTCTCCTAGTAACACCAGAAGCTACACATATAATGTTGCACCAACATGAACTTTCAAACATGATATGAACATGAATAATATCAATGAACATACCAAAAAAGGAGAAAAGTCCATGTGGCCTCAAACCTACACAGACAACTGCAGGCAACTGAAGGAAGCTGGGAATCAGAGAGCACACCAATTGGTTGTCCTGCATCAAATGGTCATCCTGAAAACATGCTTAGAATAAATACTATACAGACACAGAAGTGATTTTAGTAATATATATATATATATATATATATATATATATACACATATTAATGATATTTGGAATGAGGAAAGGGAAGAAAAAACATTGTAATTAAGTAATAATTTCACTTGAGACCATGTAGAAGTGCACGGTTCGTGCTGTCTCCAGAAACCATGTGTAAGTCTGTGATCCATGCTCCTGCTGACTTCATAAGGCAAGGAATCTACTCTCAGTCGAAAAAGATTCTGTGACAATCCCTATATCCATCCCACCCCCCCCCCATCCCCCCCAAAAAAAAACCCAGACATAAAGCCTCTATGTATTGCAAACAGTACATCCATGTGGTCCTCTACTTACTGTCAGAGTTTCTTTTGGAAGCTTTTTCCTGCCCTAAGTCCCACACTGAGAGCCTGTACTTTGAATCAGTTCTCAACTCATCCTCTCCAAAGGGCAGCTCAGCGAGGATTTAGAAAGTATGGCCTTGTTGAAATAGGAGCATGACTTTGTAGTCTAAGGTTTCTACTTTCTGCTTCATGCTTGAGGTTTAAGATGTGATCTCTCAGCTTCCTGCTCCTGATGCCACACTTACTGCTTGTTGCCATGCCTCCCCACCTCCTCCAACATGGATATTTATCACTCTGGAGTTGTAGACCAAAGTAAACCTTCTCTTCCTTACTTTACCATTGGCTTTGCTATCTTATCACATAATGGGAAAGACACTAAGGTGCTAAGGAATATAAATACTAAAATGTATCTCAGGGGTTCTGGAGAGATGACCTGTGGTTTAGAGCAATTGCTGCTCTTGTAGGGAATCAGGGATAGATTGCCAGCACAAGCTTTTTAGCAGCTTCTTCTGTATCTCCAGTTCTAGAGAATCTGACACACACTTCTACTGATACTTACAAGCATATGCACACACACATGCACACACAAGCACATGCACAGGCACACACATATGAACACAAGCACACACAAATAAAGAAAATAAAAATCTTTATGACTATTTCAGGAAAGATCATTTTAAGTGATAATACAAGACTACATGCTTTATACGTGGGCAAATATTCCTACAAAAACTCATCTCAGTATAGCAGGGTGGTCACTTAAGAAACTGAAAAATTTTAAAGAGTTTCATACTCTTTGAGGAAGATAAGTAAAATACCCAACAACCCTTAGACTCAGTATCCAGAAAAACATTATAACTTGAAGATAAAAGTGACTAACAAGGGCAATTTAGATACTTGTCAGACTTCAAGCTTCATGGACAAATATCTAAATGTACATGCAAACTAAAGTTGAAGCTGCAGAAAGTCCATGTGAGTTCACAGGAAAGAATATCACATTCTACAATAGGGGATTCTGTAGTAGGAAATGGTATTATACATAGCAGAACAGATCACTGTACAGTGATCCAAATTAAATAAGAATTAAATGCTTAAAAGCAGTTAATAAAGGTTTTATTATTTCAACAAAGAAAGTCATATACATTTTATTAGAATGTGTAGAAGTTTTAGTTTGACTGATATAGCTAGACAATAAATTAGATTTAAGTACCAAGGAAAGACAGGGCCTTTCTTGGCCCCTTGTTATTAAATATATTTCTACCTATAGAATAAGTCTAATAAAAAGAGAAAAGGTGCATTGATGTATATATTTTTGTTAAATTTATATAAATCCCTTTAAATTAATGTCTTCATTTTTGTATCACTATTGTAATGTACAAAAGATGGTACTGTATGTGTGTGTGTGTTTGTATGTGTATGTGTGTGTGTGTGTGTAAGAGTTGCTGTATTTGGCATCTTCATGGAATTGATTATGTATCAGTCAGGCATAGGAACTCTCACTAATGTCATAATATGCTCATTTTATTTTTTCATCTATCATGTATAACAAAGGTGATGAATCAATTTAGCTGTCCTGATGACTGAGTGTGCTAAATCCTCCAATGTGTTAAGTAAACAGTCTGGCATGTGTACCTTGCCTTGACAGCCACATTCTTCTTCAGATTAGCCACTTACACTTCCAATGTGTTAATGAAAGAATCTTGAGATCAAATCCCCTCACTTGTGTTGCTTAGCAAATTTTCTAAGCAGAGCCTGGTGCCTGAGCCTATAGCACTGAGCTGGCACACACCTAGCTCATTCTCCTGCTATGAGCCTGGCAAGTGAACATGACATCTGTTTCATTCCAAGAGTTTTAGGAGAGCAGAAGGTAAAGCCAGCTCTGGGGCAGAAACCTGGAGATCATTGGACAAGAAGACTCCATCCAAGGTGAAGGCGGTATTAGGATTAGTGAAAATTCCTCTAACAGCACCAGCCCTCTGGTGGATCTTTTCTAAGAGATGCCAGCTTACAGCATCTGTGCTAACTTTTCTGTTTTGGTACATCTTTTATGGGGCATTTCGGACCTCACAGGAATAAATGAAAGTAAGCAATTCAGATTTTCAATGACTAACCAATTCTATCAAGGTACTCTTAGAAATCACTTGTGATGAAATATACCCTCTTTGTGGCTACTCATATAAATCCCAATTATTTTGTACTTGGATATGATCTTAATCTTTGGGATTAAGTTTTTATTATACTAATTTTAAAGTATCAGTTTATCATGTATGTTGGGCACAAAGCCCCAAAGAGTTTGTAAAGGAGGAATCATACTTGAAAAATAACCACAAGTAAACTCAAGTACATAGATTCCTGGGTATAGGAATTAAGATGGGAAACCTCAAGCAAATAGCTACAAAACTGTTAGAAGAGTAGAAGATAAGATCGTGAACAGTAATACATTACTGCACTAAGAAGAGGAAGGCAGCCACTGGGAGCTAAGATTTGGGCCAAGAGTGTAGATCCAAAATATAGCATTTTGTAAAAATAATCACATACAAGTGAATAATTCAAATACTAGAATTTTACAATAAAAGTGAAGTGCCTATTTGACTTCACATCAAGTGTGGGTTTAACATCAGTCTTGTGTTTGCTTCTTTTAGTTTGGATCTTGAGTCTTTTCCATCTACAGTTTTATTCTGGTGTAATAAAAATATTCTAAAATTAGATAATGATGGCTGGAAAGCTAGTGACAGTCACATGGTGTTCCAGCATGAAAGATACTGAGAAAGCCCAGGACTTTAAGATAAACCTGAGAAAGATATTATATAAAACCAGTCTCAAATTAAGAAAGTGTTTGTGTATTTGAAAGAAGCAATAGAGGACTTGTCTCCTTGTTCAAAGCCCTGGGTTCAGTCTCCAGCATCATAGTTCACCAAAAGAAGCTGTAGGGTAGTAATGGCATTCAATTTTGTAAATATACTAAAGACTATGGTCTCATTCAGTGAGTGAACTTCTGACATAAATTGTATCACAACAATGCTGTGAAAATTCAGAATGGAGACAAAAACTTATTTATTGAGATTTCTGGGAAACAACATAAAATAGTGGGAAAAAGCAACACCTGGAAAACTAGGAGGACAGACTCTGGATATCCAGTTACAGCTGAGTGAATATTTAAAACTATTGTTTGATAATTCTGCAATCATTTTCCTCATCACATCTGCTGTTCATGACTTTGTTAATATCAAATAAGAAGTTGAATCCAAATGTCCCAGTACAGCCTCAAGAGAACTGCTCAGACAATAGAAGCCATTGCTGTAATCTTATCCTTATTTGTAAACACTCAGTACTGCAGGACACAGAGGCTAAGGCAAAGTTACAGGATACATTTTTATGGTCCTGGCACTGTTATCCCAGTCCCAGAATGAATGTTTGGTCCCTCAGAACTGTAGGTTGGTTTCTGGATTATTCTCTGTCCTGTGCCCATTGACACCTATCATTTCTGCTCAGACCTATACATACAAGTGTAGTGAAAATTTTGGAAGTTTGTACTCTGAGAGTCTCTACTCAGAATCAGGACAGACACTGGGACTCACTGCTGGACTCCAGGTGAGAGTGGGGGAGGGCTGCACAAACTGTTGTACCAATCAAGAACAATGCATGTAGTAAACCTAGACCCCCTGTTCAGATCTAGCCACTGGACAGCTTATTCTCCACAGCTGTGGGGAGAACAGGGACTGCCTTCAACATGAACGCTGGTGCCCCCAATTTGATCACTTCCCTTTGGTGGGGAGGACCAGTGGCACACAGAGGAAGGGGAAGCAAACTATCTGGATGAGACATGATAGGCTGTGGTCATATGGTGGTGGAGGAGGAGCCCTTCTGTCAGAGGCCTAGGGGAGGGGAACAGGCCAAAAGAGCCAAGAGTGGTGGGAATGGGAAGATACAAGTGAGGGGATAACAATTTAGTTGTAATCTGATTAAATTATTAAAAATCACAAAAATATATAAGAATATGTTTTCCTTTTGATCCCAATTGTGGGGATATGGGGATGCTTTGTAGCTGCTGACTATATATGCAATTTGCCGCATGTTCTAGTAGTTTTACCATATGCAGAGTTTCCATGGTTGTGTGATGTTGGGAATTCTGGGGACTTTTTCAGAAGGCATATAAATGCCTAGGTCCCCAAGAGGTGGAGTGGGTCGTTGGGTCGTTGTCATTGGTTGCAGTTAGTTGCTATTGGTCACAATTTGTTAAGTAGTGGTGTGACAAGAAGAAACTGAAGGAAGAAGATATCAGATATCCTGATCATAAAGATCAAACTTGCTGCAAGGAAGTCAATGCCTCTAATCAGCAGCAAGTAGTATAATGATAATGTTGCCCCTGACTTTATTCAGAGATCTCTTTCCTTTACTTTCTCTCCTTCTTTTTCTCTTTTATCTACTGTTAGGAGATTGAAAGTGTTGGAGAAAGGGGGTAGAGAAAGATGGAAGAAGGAAAACCCTGCAAAGTAGTAAAAGTCTAGCTACATACTTGTACACACGAAGCCCTTTCTGGAATATTCTATCCAATAAACATGACACCAGACCCAATGTTATGAATTTTGACTTCTCTCTACTGTGAAGAAGTTCACAGTATTTCTCATAGAAAATGTACCTGAAAGATTTTCTTTCATGGTCAGGAGAAACTTCCATATTCAGCACACACTCTGCCGACTACAATGATTTATTTAAGGAGAGTGAGGCATACAAAAAGGAGAAATGAAACTGAAGTTCACCAAAAGAAACAAAGATAGCCAATAACTTAGAGCCTTCAAGCTAAAGATAACATAACCATTACTGATGAAACAATGCAGCTTTCAATAGTCTATAAACAAAACAAGTCTGGAATTCAAGACCTTTTCTGTTTTTTATATGCAATGCATTTATCTTTTTATGTATTTCAATGTGTGTATATGTGTATATGTTTATATTATGTGATTGTGGTATATGCCTATTTGCAAATGCACAGGTCCATATGTAGGTACATATACCTAGATACCAACTGGATATCCTGTTTTATCACTTTCTGCCTTCTTCCTTAGAGACAGGATCTCTCACTGTACCTAGTGTTAGGGTGGCAGCCAGCAAGTCCCTGTGATGATCCTGCTGTATCTGCCCATCTTCCAAAGCTCTGGACTACATGTATACATGACCACATCTAGATTTTTATGTGGGCTATGGAGATTTGAACTCAGATGCTTTTAACAACAAGCTTTTTAAACCACTGGACTATTGCCTGATTCCCTCATTTTCTTTTGACAATAAATATCTTTTTAAAAAATCACCATCATGTAAGCAAAATCACTTAGCACTTAATACTAAGCACTTATAAATTCACTTCAAAATTTTAGCAGAATTCAGCTGACAGATAAAACATAATCAACTGAATGCATTGCTTCTTATATGCCTCTCATCTCAGAGATGCTCTCTCCTGTGTCCCACATAATCATCCAGTGAAGTTATTACTGGAACATTAGAAATCCCTGGTATTTCAAGAAATTGAGAAACTATGCTCAAGTAGAAAGTGCCTTACACTTTACAGAGCTAGGGGGCAATCGCAAAGTTTTTATGTTTTCCATTTTTTTCACAACACTATTTTTTCTGATTTGTATGTAGCTTCAGCATGGTATATGAAAATGCTTGAACTTAAAGTGTAAGGTATAAAAAAAAAGTGTAAGGTATAAATATACAAATAATGTAAGGCAACATAACAAGCCTAAATATTAAATCTCCTTTTCCTATAACTAATAAAGGAGTAATCAGAAGGTAAAAATGTATTTGTCTTTGGAGGTATGGTTTCTGATGGGTTGCCTGGATGGCTCCATACCCATGCATGTGCCAGCAGCTCCTTTCATAACTCCTCCTCCCCTGGCTGTCAGGATGTCCAGCCCTAGTATCTCCCCTCATGGATTGGCTATAAGCTGCTTTATTGACATAACAGAGGGACAATTGGGGAGCACCATTCACATAACATTTAGACAGAAAATCAGAATTTAAACTACACAATAAGCTTATGTGTATATCACAGCTGTCAAGAAAAGAAAACTATTATCTTTCATCTAATTCTAAGGTTTATTGGAAACATAGGTAGGGCAAAGAAATGAGCTTAGAAATAAATTTATATATTTGGAAATACATTTCTAAAATATGTGTTCTAAAATAAATATATTTTAGAAACATATATACACCAAGGAGCTAACCTCTAGGTTATACTATATGCAAAATGGGGAAAGAGCTGAAATTGAAGAAAGGTCTGATGAAACTGAAGACCCTTTTTCCAACTGAGACCAAACATCACACGTTTTACAGTCTTTGAGGCAAGAGAAGCCCAAAGAAATAGTGCATCTGCCTGGTTGACTCCTGATCCTATTTCTAAAAAATGCTCTAACTGCAGAGATGGCTTGAAAGGCTCACTCTTCAAAGCATTGTTGAAGAAGAAAGAAACAATCCTCAAATAAAGTGAGATGCTCTAGAATATTCAATAAAATATTTGTCCAGAGCCCCTCAAGACAGAATTGCCATGCCAACCAGACAACAGAGAAAGAAAATACATTAAGAATCAACCCTAGAAGAAAGTGGAATTATATATTTAAGTCACTCAAAGTACTAAAAACAAACTAACAAAAAAGGACAAAAAAAAATCCAGAAAAATAAAGTCTCTCAAAAAAGAAGGCTTACTCAATGCACAAGATTTATTTATATGTGTGTTTCTATATACCTAGTATTACTAGGTAATCCACTTAAAATACAAATGAAAATTGTGCAGAATAGAAAAGAGTGGCATGAGAAAATATTTTTAATTCATAAAAACCAAGTAGCACAATAAAGCGATTATGCATGCCAGCATGGGTGCAAGTTTTCCTTTTTCTTTCTTAATTGATTTAAAAGGAAATTGGATTAAATTATATTAATATAACCTCTTGCTGAGCCTGTACCACCTGTAGTGTAATATATTACCAATAGTAGCACAAAGCTGTGGAGAAACAAGTATTGGGCAAAGCAAATGAGTCTATGTACCCACTGGAAGCCATACAAAACAAGCAATAAGGAAAAGGTTTGCTATAAACAGAAACTACATAGAAAAGAGAAGCAGTGATGTGTCTTTCCTGAAATATTTTATTGATTATACATCAACAATGAGTTATAATAAAACAAATCAGTGCTTTATTTCATTTGCAATAAATACTGATTTGGAAAACAGTATAGATTATATTATTCAAATGAATAAAATTCAAAGACAATATAATGTTCTTAATCATAAAGGGATTCAGTAAAACATTTTATATGTTTACAAAAGTATGTCTAATGTTGCCTTAGAATTATAATTTCAAGTTTTAAAAAAAAACTTAAAACTCACTTGTGAAGTTCTGAAAGCCAAAATAAAATTACATCTAGAGCAGAAATGCTCCCAAGGAGGATATGGTAATGGTGAACAGGATAAGCAGGCAACCTCCGGAAGCCTACAGCCTGCAACAGAGAAGAGGGAATCTTGCTTCCTGGAGCTAGGACACAGAGTTTTTCTCTCTTTAGTAACTCACTGCTATTCACACAGTGACAGGTTGTTGGCTGATACAGGAAAGACAGAGAAAGAGAAACATGTCACACTGCCTCCTTCTCAGTCAAAGAGCCATAGTGGCATTGGCCAAAGATATAGGATGAATGTGGAAAATTAGATATATAGCATTCCTTGGCAATTGTTATAATGTTTAATTACATATATTAACTTGGCTTGAATAACGGGAGGTAGCCCTATTATCTGGGTGTGTCTTTTAGGAAGAATTAGAATGAAAGTAGTCTTTGTATGAGTAGACTTAATGGAGTTCTGAACTGGGCATGACCTACCATACTAGACTTCCTCTGTCTTAAGAATTCAGTGCCAAAGCATCAATTTTTCTCACACTTAGAGCTTGCAACCTTCAGACCACAACATAACCCATGCTTACTCAGACTAGTATGCCATCCATCATCTATGTGGGTTTATTGGATGTAGATATTAGGCCTTCTTTGCCCCTGTAGTTGTGTAAGCTAATTCCTTACAATAAGGTTTTTTATCTAATAAACCTTGCCAGTTCTGTTTCTCTGGAGAACAGGTTAACAGTCAGAATTGGATAACAGTTTGTAATTCCTTCCTGATGTTTCTGGGGTTTGGATTAGCTAACATGGTTACAAGGAAGACCCATGCCCCATGGCTTAGCTCAGTCTTCCTGGGCATGACCACTTACACACATTACTGGGCACCTTGTTGAAGTGCAATTTTCAGTGGATACGCAAAAAGAAACCTCCTACATTACTACACCTTCAAAGTACCCTTTCTTATTCTCGGCTAAAACTTCATGATCAAACTGAGCATGCTACATGCATTTGTGCTCATCATTTTAATCTTTACTTATGTGCTTCAAGGCTTTGAGGAAAACAAAACTGAAAATGTGTCTACTACCATTTCCTTTCAAAATTATAAACTCACCTGGAACATCATCAGGAACATATTTCTAACTGAGAATGCCCAGGAATGGGCCAAAGATTATATGAATATTTATAAGTAATCTGAATAAAGGCCCCATCCTTCCTTTGTTCCAGAGAAAGCATACTTTGGAAATGAAACCTGTGCTGTCCTTGCTTGCACAGAATATAAGCCTTTCTCTTCCTTTTACTATCCTTGTTGTTAGCTTTGGACTTAGCCAGATATAATCGTATCATATTTGGTTACAAAGGTTCTGGTTCAGCAAGTAAGCTTGATGTGCAGACTAAAACTGACAAGGTTCTAGGTAGTACTCAGACCAAGCAGCAGATCTATACATCAGGGAGCCAAGATTTAGAGACACCATTTTAATTGAAAGTAAATTGACTGGAGATGATTCCAGGCTTAGCACTTTCTGCTGCATCATATTCAGCCTGGGTCTTTCCATTCACCACAGCAAAGCTATAGTTCAAGTATAAATCAGGAAGTCCATTCATGAGGGAAATATGTTGCTCACGATAGCTAGTCTCTGATTCTGCTTTCAGCCAGCCTCGAGTTGGTGCCTGTCTGCGCATGAAGAAGAAAAATGGAAATGGATAAAACAATAGTAGCTCGCTTCCCTTGGGCAGAGGCAATTCACTCTTCCAAGTGTTATTTTCTATCTATGTAACTGGAGAAGGCAGAACTCAGCCCACTAAGTGGAACTAAGTCCTTGCAGCAAACCTTTGCCTCCTCAAACAGCCCCATATCAATGCATCCTTCCTGACAGTCCTTTAGCTGACTTGCCTATCTCACTGAAACAGAGCAGTGTGCACTGCTGAGTTACTTTCATGGGATCAAGTCTATCAATAGGACAAATTATGCCATATATTAAAATGACATTTAGCCAATTTTGGAATGAAAAGCCTTCATTTGTGAAAATCCAAATCGTCTCTTTAATATTTTTACTGTAGATTATAGAAAAGGAATTGCCGACATCCATTTTCCATTTTAACTTTTAGGTTAAAATTTTGCAGTAACTTGTCTCTGCCAGAGAAAAATCACTTGTTTCAAAGCAGCAAGTGACACCATACCTTTACCCAGCAGACACCAGGCTAATGAAACATGAAAATTTCTCTCCATGAATGAGAAGAGGCAGCTACCGCTGTTACAAAAAAAAAAGCCTGTTCTGTTTCATCCTGACTTCTAAATACTTAGCCATGTGACTAGAAGTCCCATCCCAGGGTTGAAGACACAGCATTTCCTTAGACTCATTATCCATTCTGTGGACTGTGCAATATTTTAAGTCTTTCTCTGTCAGAAAATATTAAGCGTGGTGAAACAAGAGTAGAAGGGTATTTTTTACTCACTTTGCATTATGAATTCCATCCAGCGAAACCAATTGTTTCATGTTTTGACACTTGATACTTTTTACAGTATCAAAAAATAATCTAGTTTTCTCCCTATACTCATCTCCCTGTTTTGTGAAACTGTGAGATAAAAAACTATTCCAAAAAATTAGATGTTCCAATTAGGGAACCATCACATGTGTGATTGTAATATACATCAGTAGATATAGCACTGGGTGCCATGCAATGTTTCCTTGACAACCCAAAGGCTCTTTACATGACAAGGCAGATGTATAGAAACACTGCCTTAATAAAACACAACATTTCTACACAATGCTAAGGCAGTTATAGCACCCAGATGCTCAATGTCTACAATAAAGCCTGGTCCTGGCTCATATAGGTATTTTCTAGCATCTGGATCATCCTGTTTCTCTCACACAGAAAATCAGTACCCTAATGAGCTAGGTTTGCTTGACACTTTATATATGGTCTCATGCAGTTAAGTAAATTACCCCAAGGATATAGAGATGCTTTTCAAGATATTAGTTTCCAGTGCATTAGCAGAACCAAACAATGGATTTTCACGAAGCATACTGAAGAATTCTGGCAGTGAGCAGTTTGAGATTTTTCAGTGCAAAGGTGCCTTCTCCCTTGGCATTAAATTCTGACTTCTGTGTCATGGTCATTCGCACCTTTGTGTTACCTGCTGGCACTTTGAACTCTTCAATAAGGCATTTCCACAACAGTATAATTGATTTTAAAAATCAGGTTATTGAACCTCTTTAATGAAAATAGCATTTTATAGCATTTTCATTAATAAAAATTTATGGACTCATAAAATGGAAGTGAACTAACATTTACTGAATGGCCACCATGTGCACACTTTAAGAAGCACTTTATATGCATGATCTCACTTAATTGCCATCCAAAATCTTCATAGTGGTTATTAACTCCACTTTGCACATAAGAAAACAGAGCCTTGGAGAGGGCAAACTTCTGCCTGGTTCCACAACCAGTCATCAATGGATTCAAGTGTGAATTCACAGAGGTGTTTATCTGAAAACATGATTACAACACATTCTAGAATACTGTGGTAAAATAATTAGATGATATAATTTAACCAACAGTTTGATAGACTTACATTTCTTCATTTATTAATTATGAAAGTAAATTAGCTCATAAAAAAACCTATAATACATAGAACATTACAAAACTTATAAACTCTCCTTGTAATCCTACCTCTTAGGCAGAAGGATCGATAACAATACATTTAGCATATTCAGGCTTAAAAGTTCCTTTTCATAACTCTTACTTAAACTTTAAATGCAATGTCTAACTTCTGTGTTATGAAAATTGTTCTAAGACATAATTCTTTGTTTCCATGTGTTTTCCATATTTTGAAGACACTGCAATTTAAGCATTTCTGTTGTTTCAAATCATGGTTATTCTTTAAAAACAAAACAAGAAACTGTGTGACAATGAAAATAACTTGGCACAGGAAATACAGAAAAGTGAAGTCTAGGTTTGTTATTTGCTAGCTGTAAGTCAGGGGGAAGGTCATTTGACCTTTTAGGTATTAATTTCTTTTTAAAAGGAAAAGATTTAGACTATGTACCACTTTTCAAATACCTTAAGTTCTAAAACATTGTAATTATTATGTAAGTTGTAAGATTTGGATGTTCCAACAAGGATATATTTTTATACCCAAAAAATGTAGGCCATGACAGAGGGTCAGGACAGAGGCTCCTGAGTTGTAGATTGTATCTGAGTGACATGTGTTGCACTCCTGCATGTTCAATCAACACTAACTTAGTGAAATTGTGGTTCAAACAAGTTGTAACATTTCGTTGGGTAATATGCCATATTTCTGTATTAAGTGGGCATTTTTAACCTAAAACAGAAAACTTTTAAACCATTTAAAATGTGTAATATTCCTTTATGTTATCAGACATATTTGATGAGCTAGCTTGTATTTAAGAAAAACCATTCAAACAATTGCATCTGGCTTCAAAATACCCTAGACAAACATTGACCATTTCGTTACTAATAAATTCACCAAAAGAACAACATTTTAAGAAAAAACTGAACTTTTATTAATAGGAATTTCAACATGATTACTAGAAACTAACTTTGAGAAAGACCTTGAAGCCACTGGGCTCTAAAGTATTGTGATTTTCTTGTTGATTGTTCTTTGAAGCTTGATTCACCCACCACCTTTCTATAAGTTCTCAATTTTCTTCTTTGTTGTTGTTGCTGTGGTTGTTGTTGTTGTTGTTGTTGTTGTTGTTTGGGATGGCTTTTCTTTTTAACATAAGTGTTTTCTTATCAAATGTCAAGATGAAGCAATGCAAAAAAACAAAAAGCAAAAACAAACAAACAAAAACCACTGTGTTTTATATACTGATGGAAAAATCTGTGTAGGAAAAATATAAACAGTACCACAGCATGACTGTGCTAAGACACCAGGACCATGACTAACTGGTTCATAACCAGATCTGGATGTGCGACTTTGTGCTAAGCATGTGTGAGATCATGGGTTCCATTCTCAACATTGTACCTATAAGTGAAAAATAAAACAGCGTACCTTATGGAGAGGTTATCTCATGTTATGCTATGTTAGTTTATGTCTACAATTTTTCATGGAACATTTATATGGACTATCTTATTTAATCCTTCTTGCTTACATTTTGAGATTAGATATCACTTTCATTCATTATTCTTACATTAAGACACATGCTCATGAAGTTGTGCATAATGTATCTCTTTTAAAGTATTTTCCCAATAAAAATTAATAATGGGTATATGTCAACTTTTACTCGCAAACACTCATACTCTTTGAGGTTTGTTTGTTTTGTTTTGTTTTGTTTTTTTTGACTTTATAAACATCTCTTGTGGCTATTGATACAATGAAGGACCGATCTACTGACAAGATAGGATAAATCAGGAATTTTTCATTGAGAAACTAGACTGTGTAACCCAAAAATTTCTGAAAGTCTGAACTGAATGAATTGGTGTAGTAGTAGTGCAGCAGATCTAGGAAAAAGTCAGTGAAGTCTTCAACTAATTAGTTTGCCATGCCCGTCCATCCCCCATGTCTCCCTTGTTTCTGTAGAAATCTATGATAAGGTGAATTTCTATTCATATGCCCATGTTGTTTCTCTGACCTGCTTAGCTATTAAGGTTCTCCAGTTAATAATAAAGATAAATTATAAATGACACAAACTTCTTCCTCTTAAAAACATAAAATACATTACCTGAAAATGAGAATGTCCTGAACACAGGAAAATAATATGTCTATGGAAATTTCTCTTCTTTGATTCCACACTCTTTTTACAGCTAAGGTAACTATTACAAATTAACTGTCATTTCAGAGATCCATGTGTGTAGCAAGGCTAATCACATTGGTGATCTACCATTGCTATAGAGACCTATGTCTCCTTTCCACACATGATACCCATTTGATCACATAGAAAGTGTAGAATAGTAAGCAAATCATCAGTCGTGGACATTTAAGAGACACACAGAGAAATTGAGAAATATTTTCAAGGTCACACAATTAGCATGTAGAAGTTGGGCCTCAAATCAAGTGTTTTCCATTAGTCAAAGCCAGTTTAGCATTGCTCCCATTTTTAATGAAATTGATTGACTTTTTTGAGATTTGGGGGAAATGTTAATGTCTATATTCTATAGTATTCCCCCCCCAAAAAAAAACCCAATTTTACCCAATTAAGAATTAGATTCAATAGAAAATAGCCATGTGGGAACATGACTGTTTCCTATGCTCTATGCTTTTCTGCTTAGTTTTCATAGCCCTTCTAAGTACAGTATAAAGATCAAGCCATATTGGATGGACAGAGAAATAAATTGAGGGATAAATTTTATTTATTAAAAACAATGAGAAAATATATTACATTTTATAGATGGCCTTTCTTTCTAGAAAAGGTTAATTATTTTGTTAATCACCTGGTGGTGGTTAAAATTGTACTGAAATGATCCTGGCTAATAAAAGAAAAGAAAAGGTGATTGTGGAAGTTCTCAAAAGTGAAGCAAACTACAACAAATCAATATATACATTTCAGATTTTCAGAAATTGCTGTTGCCATGGGTTGGTGAAGAATGTCGATAGTCACCAACTGATTCACTCCACTTTTATTGGTACAGGTGATGGCCATAATTCCAACAAAAATTGTCAGGGATGCCTTGTAAGACACTCATAGAGAAATACCAAAAATACCAATATATTACATACTGTTTGGGTACAAGTATAACCATGTTTATGTACATGGTTGCAAGTGAGATACACTCCTCTGACTAGAAACACGAATTCATAGTTCTTTTTTGATTACCATTTCTAAAGTACCATCATTGCGATTAACATAAAATTATGCAAAGAATATGGGTTAACATCACAAAACTTGTAAGTACAAGAGATTATTTTAATAACAACACATTTATTGAACTACATATAGGCTTTCATTAAACTTTGTACAGACCATTGTTGGATTCCCCATTGGCTCCATCTATTAGTGTAAATAACCCTCAATGTTTGGGGCTGTTTACATCTCTTTGTGCCTCTCCTAAGTTACTGTCAATGACTGGAAGTTTGGACAGGTTGGTGCATTTGTCATAAGTTGTAAATGGTTCTGGAAGCAGGAAGATGGATGTATCTCATTGGATCTCTCACCTGTGCACCAGGAGGTAAAGTTGCCTGAGAGGGGAAAGCTAACATTGAAATCTCTAGAGGCTTGTCAATACTGCAGCTCACTCAAATATATATATTTATTGCCTTCCTACACCTTCTCTGGTTTCATCTGTTGAGCCACACCACATTTAAATAATCTACAGAGCATTCAAGACTTTAACTCTTTCTATGTGTGCACAGCAATAAAAACCTTCACATGAGTGAGTTAAAGAAACAAAGCAGAGCTAGAATTGTTCTCCCAGCCACTGCCCTGCTTTCAGTAGCACAAAGGGACACTTCTTCCTTTGTTTATTATCAGATATGTCCTGCTAACTGAAGCCATCTATTTTACCTACTTCTAAGGATTGGGCTGAGATAACCTTAAAGCAATAAACTATTTCACCAAATGCCATTCATAGCATCTGGCATCCTGCTCATCCTAAAGACTCAGAACATGATGCGTCAGATGGCCATGGCTTTCTCAGGAGTACTAGCCAGTTCAATGTGCTCTGAAATGTGATATAGTAAGCTATTTGTCATTGTAAAAGTTTAATGTAAAAATATAAAAATTGTTCATGATGTAGTAAACAAAATAACTCCCACTATTTAGTGTGGCTCAATATTTTATTTGTTGATTTTGTGTAATCATATCATCATATTCCTTTTATGTCTTGAGAGTTGGAGGTATGTGAATATAATTGTGCTTGTTCCTGTGTGAATTTGCGCTCAACGTTAACCTTACTTGAGACAGGGTCTATTTGTTGTTTACTAACAGCCTAGCTTCCTCCCAACCTTCCAGAAACTCCAGTCTCTGTCTTGCACCTCATTGTAGGATCCTTGAGATTACAGGTGTATGCTACCGTATCTGGTTTTATGTAGGTTCTTGGTATCAAAACTGCATATCTCTAGTTTGTATGTCAAGTAATTTACCCTCTAACTACATCCCCATTCCATAGAATGATATTCTATACACTGCTTGAGAGATGTTTCTCATATTTTTTATTTGACAAAATAATAAAAAGCAATATATTAAAATTATAACAGCAAACTATGTGCAAATATTTCCCAATTTAAATTTAATACTTTAGAGAATACTTTGTTTTGTGGAAATATGGATTTCTTCAGTTTACTATAACCTTTTTGAGAACTATGACTATGCTAAAGGTGGACACATACCCTTGAAATCCTCAGCAGTTTGGTATGATGATTTATAGAAAGTTGACCTACTCAATAAGTGACTATCACACTATCCTCCATCAACATAAGACAAATAATAAAGGGGAAAACGTCAATATTGTCTGAGCATTGTGATATCAGTAAGTTTTGCTAGTGTAATTTATCCATTTCTTCTTCCTTTCTTTAAAAGTAAAGAATCTAAGCCCTTTGGCACAACCTGTACTGTGTGTGTTCTGATTCATAATGGGGCCCTGTCTGCATGTCCTCTTCCAACTTCCATCTACTGCCTAGAATTTCAATGCTTTTTAGAAGAAAGGGAGACATTGACACTCATTGATACCTACAGTCTGGTCACCTCTTAAATGCCTATAGCAGAAAACATTTCTTGATGCTGGCACCTTTTTGTAGTTAACCATTTTTATTCTAATCCTACTATTCATTATACTAATTTCACATCTTTATAGGGTACAAGGTAATATTTCAACAACTGTATAAATAGTGTGCTGGTCAAATCAAGGTGTTAGCATTTGTATGCCTTTTGTTCTTTTCGAAGGTTTCAAATTCCTCCTCCTTTTTTCTTCCTGAATGGTGTAATAAGTTACTATAAACTATCCAATGTGCCACACCACACTAGAGATTACCAGTTCTATGCTTCCATACCCTTACCCATTCTTCCTACACACTACCTCCTCGTCACCTTCCCAGTGTATATGAGTCACTATTTTATATTTAGATTAAATTGTTCTTCTCATCTACATGTGCACAAAAGCATGCAATATTTATTTATTTATTTATTTTGTTTATATCACATAGTATCTCTCACTTTCACACATTTTCTCAGATGTGACATTTTATTCTTTCAAAAGACTGAATAATATTCCATATGTATGCATACCACATTTTCTTTTACTCATTCTCTACTCACAGATATATAAAATGATACAATGTTTTGCAAACCATGGAGTGAAACTGTCTCTTTCCTGGAATGTTTTACTTTACATTATTACATATAGACCCTGAAGTGTGATTGCTGGATCATAAAACAGTTTATTCCTACTTTCCTAAGAACTTCTATACTATTTTCCATAGTAGCTATACTAATTTACATTCTCATAAGAAATATCTGAGTTTGTTTTTCTCCACTCACGAGAAATTCCATTTGTTTGGAGGAGAGGAGTCCTTTCCCTAGTAATCTAATTTTTGTTAAATATAACATTTTCCATATACTCCTTTATTTGTGTTTTATATTTATAGTTTTATCATATTTCTTCTCACCATACATACTTCAATGTTCTGTGGTTTTGTTTTGAGTGATTAGACTTTGCTCAATCATCTTATTGGCATCTAAATCTCCCCTGATGCTTGTCAGAGTAGCACTCTATTTTTTCTTTTGTCTTGAAGCCTCTCAAGCCTCTCCTTCTCTGAAATCCCCTCTTAGAAACATGTACTGTAAGCAAGACAGTTTTATTCTCAGATGACCATAACTATCATCATAATGCTTTAAATGGTCACTAACATATTAACTGATAATTGCTTATGAAGCATTTTCTGTATCTTAAACATGTCAAGAAATTAATGAAAATAGTCTTCTAGGATATTAGCGAATAGAATGTTTAATCACTGGGAGAAAGCAGGTTAGACTTAATTCTTAGATTTCAGAGTCAATATTTGGTGCCCACTCACCCATAGTTGGTGACTTTCATAGACCAATATTTTGCCTTAAAATATAGACATTAATCCTAAAATATAAGCCTAAATCTTCTTTTCTTATGTTCCCAACTCTACGTGTATCTTATATTCTTTCCCACTAGAATGACAAGTCTGGTTCTGTAAAAACAGATGGTGCCAGCTGTTTGGCTTCCTAACTGGTTTCAAGTTACATATCACAGTCTTAGTGTCATTTCCATGAAGAGATGGTATGACCACATCAACTTTCATAGAAGAAAGCATTTAATTTGGGGCTGAAGTATTGTTTCAAAGGTTTACTCTTTTATCATCATAGTAAGGAGCGTGGCTGCTGGATGGCATGGTGCTGGAGAAGCAGCTAAGAGCTATATGATAATCCATAAGAAAAGATGGAGGGGAGGGAGAGAGAGACACAGAAAGAGGGAGAGAGAGAGAGAAAGGCACAGAGATACAGAGAGCAACTGAGTCTGTTGTGTGCTTTTGAAACCTTGAAGTCCACCTGTAGGAACACACTTCCTCCAGCAAGACCATGTGTACTCCAACAAGGCCACAACATCCTAATCCTTTCAAACAGTTCCACTCCTTGGTGACTAAGCATTCAAATATATAAGCCACTACTATTTAAACCACCACACTAACCAAAGAACAGAACCTACTCTCACAAATGCCCCAAGCCCCTTCAAAACAAGAGGAGATGGAAACACTTGGTGCTGTAATGCAAACCTCAGCAAACCTCATGAAAAAGCAGCCAAATTATGAGATAAGGAAGGTCTTCCAGAATTTCAAGGTTTTTTTTATAAATAATTGTGCCATTTGCTGTATTTTTATTGTTGAAAGCATCATGTGAAATTCATTTTAAAATATATCAAGTCAATTTTATTTCACTTATTATTCTATACTCAATTAATCTTGTTTTGCCCCCAATCCCATATTTGAAAAAAAAAAAGCTTCAGTTTCTTTAAAAAGAATTCATTCCTAGTTAAGTAACAAGACACAGATGCAACCTCCAATGAGTTAGAAAGGTAGTGGTTCCTGCTATAATCCTGTTCCTCATGGTCACATTTTCTCTTAATCATACAGTGTGCACCTGCTTCTAAGGCATAAGATTCCAGGATGTCTTTCCTTTCTTTGTCTGAATCCACATTCTAGTCAACTAATGAGATTTATGCATGTGCTAGTCTTTTAAACATCATACTTCAAAGATGTGTGAGAATATATCTATCCTTAAATATGGATATAGATGCCAATAAAGAGCAAATGTAAGAAAAACAGCCAAGATATTAAGAGTTCAGAAGTGTGGTTTAGCAGTAAAGAGAATAGAGACATTGAAAAGGAAGAATAGCTTTCCTCTTTGGTTAAGACTTTCTTTTTTCATGAAATGCATAACCGGCCAGTCTTGGCAGGTTTCCCTGGGACTAAAAATGAAACATGATCATTGTCTTTTATAATAAGTAATTCCTGTCTTATTTGACTAACCAAGTTTAATGACATCTTAAGCACTGATAGAGAGAAGCTAAGCCGCCTGAAAGAATTTTGCAGACTAACATAGCATATGACATGATGCCTATGCTATTTCATTCTAAGGGAGAACCAAACCATCCATATCTCTATTCAGGATGATAATAGGAAAAAATAGCCCAATTCAAAGCTAATTAAAAAGTAAGATGACTTTCATTCCTTCAAACTTAAGACACACACTGGTCCTCAAAAGCCATGGCTATACTAGCTATTGAGATGCTGGTCTGACTTCAGCCCATCTTGATACAGAAAAAAAGTGTGATAAATCTTATGATTTGTAGCTGTGTTTGTATATGGTTCAGTTTATTTAATGTAAGGCATTGGCTTGAGATAGTGAATGTAACAAATATGTAAGTAAGTATTTTGACTATCTTTGTGTAACTCAGAATAATGTTAAGTCTAACAGTATATGTCAGTCTTGAATAAGAACTAATTTTTGGCTTTTTCACATATTTAGTTGGTTAGAATTATTAAACAGATTATGTATATGGTAAATGTAGAGTCCAGAGAAACTAAATCCAATTTTACTAAGCTATTACATTTTTATAGCATCAATAAATAACATCAGGAAATATGTATTTGATAAAAATTTAGACACTGTACAAGACAAAGCATTTTCAATTCATCAAGAAGAAACTGATGCAGGTGTGGTGGTGCATTCCTTTACTCTCAGCATTCAGGGAGGTAGAGGCAGGCAGATCACTGAGTTTGAGGCCAACCTGGTCCACAAAGTGAGTCCAGTAAAGCCAAGGCTACACAGAGAAACTCTGTTCAGAAAAGAAAAGAAAAGAAAAGAAAGAAAGAAAGAAAGAAAGAAAGAAAGAAAGAAAGAAAGAAAGAAA
>OU015751.1:63129388-63146114 GCA_907169655.1 Acomys percivali | reverse complement strand
AAAGAAAGAAAGAAAGAAAGAAAGAAAGAAAGAAAGAAAGAAAGAAACTCATTCAAAGAAAGGCACAGATTCCAAGTTTCCTTCAGGTAATGTAGTTCTTCATACCACAAAGATCTCCCCCAGAGGTTTTTGAATGGCTTAACCTATATCATTTTCCTTCTTGATTATATTGGAAGCTATATACAATTTTTAAATGGAGGGAAATACTAGGACTTAGAAATTCTTTATATTTTCTTGAAGCAGACCATTTTAATTCATTTATAATTCCTTCCCATAAGCTTTCAATGTGCGGTCATGTTTTCATATCTCTTTGACTAAAATACTCACAGTGTAAAGAATGTGTGCTCCTTATGGTCATCTCTTCTATGCTGCTCATCATGGCAACTCACTAGAAGCTCTTTACCTATTTGATAAATCAGGATGCATATTTAAGATAGTCATGTGACTGCTCACTAAATATCGATTCTGTTCCTTTGTTACAATTGGCCCATGAGAAAATATGACTTTCTCCATATAACCCACTTTCAATGGTAAAACAAAAACTAAGGGAGTATACCTTTTAAAAGCATCTTTCTGAGCTCAATTTTCAAAGACAAGTTGACACTGCCTCTTAGATATTCAGTTTGAAATTGTTCGCTTCTTCCATGTAAAAGTTGGTTTTCTTGGAATATAGTGAAATCTCTACCCCTAGTCAAGTATAAGTTCATTATTCCATTAGAATTTAATACAAGTTTGAATGTGTTTTGTTCTGTATTTCCTAAAGTCTTGCCTCTGTCCATTGGGACAACTACGATAAAATAAAAACAGAGATTAGTTTAAACAGAGTGAAATTAATTAAACAATAGAAAATAAGTTCCCATATTTCTTCAGGATAGGATATGCAAGATCAAGCACATACTGTGTTTGATGAACACCCTTGCTTCCTATGAAGACATCTGTCTTTCACCATACCTTCACTTAAAGAGAACAAAGTGAGAGGAAATAATATCTCTTCTTAAAAGTGCCATGCTGGGTCTGGAGAGGTGGCTCCTTCATTAATATGACTTGCTGTGCTAGTATAAAGACCCATGTTTGAAGCTACAAAACCAGCACAAAAATAATAGGCATGCTGTACATGCCTATAACTCCAGTATTGGAAGATGAAAACAAAGGAATACAGCTTGCTAAATATGCACCCTACCTTAGTAGGTAAGTTAGGGAGAAACCTTATCTCAAGACCATCAGGTAAAAGGAATAGAGATAGACCCCTAATGTCCTCCTCTTAGTTTCATATGGAATGCATGTGACTCATACATGCACACACACACACACACACACACACACACACACACACATACACACAAATAAAACAAAATATTATAGAGTATTTACCCCATTATTGAAGATTACATTCCCTGATCTAGTAACTTCCACAGGTCTTATCTTTTGATAAATTGCATTGGGGTTAGAATTTCAGTGTGTGAATCTGGGTCCAAACAAGCTTATGTTTCATAATTGGCTTAATAGTACTATAATTTTACCCTTTAAAATTTACCATTAGTAAAGAAACTGCATGATATTCAGGTATGTTTTTACAAGGCCTACATAGCTTAAAATAGAAGCCATTCTTTTGAAAAATATGTTAAGTAATGTTATCAATGTGCAAGCATCATAGGATATTCTCATAATCTAAGGGGATTAGTGCATCACAAACTTACTGAACATAACTATACATACAAAGCTTTTGCATAAACATAATACTGTACTCTTGCTTATTCTCAAACATCAATATAAAAGTAAAGAATATCTTCTGCTGGTAATATTATCAGGCATTAGCAATTTTCAGCATCATATTAAACTTATATGTCTCCCACAGCATGACTATAAGTATTTCTTATGTGAAACTAAAATGTATAGTATATTAATTATAATCCTATAAAAATAAGAGAAAATCTCTAGCCAAGAAGATTTGAACTGTCCATAGAGATGTAACAAGAATAAATTAATTTAAAAAAAACTGAAAACATATTTTTAGCACTGTTATAAATAAACTATTTGATAGGACAGTTGAAAAAAAAAAGAAGATTTGAATTAGAAATTTTAAAAAAGTACAGGTTGTCTCCCAATGTAACAAATGCTAATTTTTCTAAGAACGAAAGTGTTAAATCATGCCTATGATTTAATGAGCTACTTCCTCTCCCATTCTCAGAGAATGACAGATGAAGGTGACTTGGTCCAGCTGGCCCACTGTGCATGATTGCCAGGTAAGGTGACCTCTGTTATCAAAAATTAACCACAACAAATTCTTGGCTTCTTGCCATTATGACTGACTCCCAAACATACTCTCTAATTTTATGTATATACACAATGTTGACAGAGAAAATGAAAAACATGATGGTAAGCCAGGTGAGTAGTCATGGACATTCACAAATGATACCCTAATTTGATTCAGGTACATAAAGCTAGTTTTACTGCCTATTCCTAAGACATAATTTTTACAACCTAAGTACATGATTCTATGTTGAAATGTAAAAATAAATTTTTATAATATTATAGGGTTTAAAAAATAACAAAATGAAACTCTGGTGAAACAAATGTAGAAATCTGAAAATATAAAGCTATATGATATTTTGTTTCAGACAACAATATTTAGTTCAAACAAAGTGGAGAAGCTCTAAGAAATAATAAGTACAGATGCAGCTAAATGACTCAATGTGTGAAAGCATTACCATGAATGATTCATAAATGAGTTTAATACTTGAATTCACATAAAGGTGATGCCACAAAATTTCTCTCTCACATGGACATGCATTCTGTGGCATACATACACCTTTATGTATGTTTATATGATTATATTAACATATAAACATAAAACATAATAATAGATAAAACTGAAAAGGTTTTAATAACAAAAAGAAACTAAATAAGTTTTGATAAAATGTTATTATTCTACATACTCAGAGGGACTCTTGTGTTTTCCTGGGGTGAAATGTAATGTCTTATTTTAAGAATAATTAAAAATCACTTGATTTTGTTTGTTAAACTGTATTAACATCTCTACTTATGGTCACCTCATTAATATAATCATGTTTCTGCTAGGTATTGCAGTAAGGAATAGATATGGGAATTAACACTTTTTTGTTTCTTATCAAAGACTATATTTCTTATATATATTATTTTTTAATTTAATTTATACATATTACATCTCAAATGTTATCCCATCCCTTGTATTCTCCCATCCCTCTCTCCCTCCCACTTTCTCCCTACTCCCATCCCCTATGACTGTGACTCAGGGGGACTTCCTCCCCCTGTATATGCTCATAGGGAATCAAGTATCTTCTTGGTAGCCTGGTATCCTTCCGCTGAGTGTCACCAGGCCTCCCCATCCAGCAGACATGCTCAAATATGGGGCACAAGAGTTCGTGTGAAAGTCAGACCCACTCTCCACTGAACTGTGGAGAATGTCCTGTCCACTGGGTAGATCTGGATAGGGGTTCAAAGTTTACTGCACATATTGTCCTTGGCTGGGGCCATATTTGAGCAGGACCCCTGGGCCCAGATCTGCCCATCATAATCTTTTGTTTATAGGTTACTAGGACCCTCTGGATCCTTCTATTTCCCCACTCTCCCATGCTTCTCTCACCTAGAGTCCCAGTAGGATGTCCTCACCTCTGTCCTACTTTCCTGGTAAGTGAAGACTTTCATGGGACATGTCTCTTGGGCTAGTGTCCAGATATAAGTGAGTCTGTACCATTTGACTCTTTCTGCTTCCAGGTTAACTCACTCATGATCATTTCTAGTTCAATCCATTTGTTGAAAAATTTTGGGAATTCCTTGTTTTTAATAGATGAGTAGTATTCCATAGTGTAAATGTACCACAGTTTCTCTATCCATTCTTCTACTGAGAGACACTTAGGTTGTTTCCATGTTCTTGCTATTATGAATAAAGCTCCTATGAACATGGTTGAGCATATGACCTTGTTGTGTGCTAGAGCATCTTCTGGTTACAGTCCAAGGAGTGGAATAGCTAGGTCTTGAGGAAGCCTTATTTCCAGCTTTCTGAGAAAGCACCAGATGGATTTCAAAAGTGGTTATACTAGTTTGCATTTCCAGCAACAATAAAGGAGTCTTCCTCTTTCTCCACATCCTAATCAGCATGTGGTGTCACTTGAATTTTTTATCTTAGCCATTCTGATGGGTATAAGATGGAATCTCAGAGTTGTTTTGATTTTCATTTCCCTGATGACTAAGAATGTTGAGCATTTCTTTAGGTGTTTCTCAGCCATTCGATATTCCTCTGTTGAGAATTCTCTGTTTAGTTCTGAGCCCCATTTCTCAATTGGATTATTTGGTTTTGTGGTGTTTACTTTCTTGAGTTCTTTATATAGTTTGTATATTAGATCTTTGTCAGATGTAGGGTTGGTGAAAATATTTTTCCAGTCTGTAGGCTGTCACTGGGAATTAACTCTTAGTTAACATTTCAATTAAGAAGCAGGAAGAACATAGAGAAGGGAGCTTACTAGGAGAAAACATTCAGACTAAGAAGAGGCAGGGAAACCAACTTAGCAGAATTCTTGTTGAAAAGAGGCTCCGGTGATCAAACATCACCTAGGTAAACCGGACTAGAAATCTATCATGATCAGCTGTTAGGTACATTAGTCAAGTTTCTCTGAAGGAATAGAAATATTAGTTTGTGTGTGTGTGTGTGTGTGTGTGTGTGTGTGTGTGTGTGTGTAATCATATATAACTAGCACATGAATACATATGTATAATATAAATATATATATATATATATATCACACACACATATACACATACAATACACACACTCTATGGGGTGGTTTGAATAATAATATCCTCCATAACCTTAGATATTTGAATACTGCTCTTATTGGAGAAGTTGTGTGTTTTGAGGAATGTTGCAATGATTAACTGGCCAATTAGAGTGAAGAAGAGCCGGCAAAAAAGCAATGTTTCATTTTCTTATATCTTTGTATGTGTATTGCCACCAGAAGATGTGGCACTATTGAGGATGAATCTTCCTTTTTAAAATAATCTAATTAAAAAATCCCTCAGAGGAGAGTCCAGAATCTTGTATTTTAGCTGAACCTGGTAGCAGTCAGGTTGAATATCAAGATTTGCCATCACACCTTGGACAGGGAGTTCTGGCTAAAGAAACTTAACAGGGACTCAGTTTTACAAGGAAGTACACACATTGACCAAGAGAAGGTTCAAAACCTGACTAAAAGTTTTATCAAAGAAAGATTTTTCACCAAAATCATGATGCTTCAAAATCAGCACTCTTGACATTCCAGGTGACTGGATAATCCTCTATGCGCCTTTTTATGCTCATTGTCAGATATTCAGTAAAATCCTTGCTTTCTACAAACTTGGAAGTTATAGTCCCTAATCTTGTAGCTGTGAAAAAAATTAACCATAGACAATTATACTCAGAGAGCTAAAACTTTCCCTTTATTGAAAACCATGGCTGAAGAATCCTTGTATATACTTGGGCAAAAATAAACATAATTTTAAAATGCTCAAATGTTGAGTGATCAAAGATAATAATGCTTAATATAAAAATCTTGGACAGTTCTTGTTATTTTAAGTATGAATTTATAGAATATTATGCACAAAACAATGGGCGGTACTTGCCCATCAAAATATTAATTGATTTAAGTAAAGACAATTAGGTGCTTTTAGGACATACTCTTAATGAATAAAGAAAATGTGGTACATTTACACAATGGAATAATACTCAGCTATTAGGAACAAAGACATCATGTAATACGCAAGCAAATGAATAGAACTAGAAAAGATCATCCTGAGCGAGGTAACCCAGACGCAGAAAGACATCCATGGTATCTACACACTTATAAGTGGATATTAGCGATAAAGTACAGGATAATCATATTGTAATTCATAGACCTAAAGAAGCTAAGTAATAAAGGAGGACCCAAGGAAAGGTACTTGAATCTCACTCAGAAAGGGAAATAAGGTAGCCTTTGAAAGTGGGTACAGGGAGGAAAATGGGAAGGAGAATGGGATAGGGGTGAGTATTAGGAGTATGGACAGCTGGGGAAATAGGGTCGAGTGACAGAAAGGCATAGCTGGGATTTGCCAGTGACCTAGGATAGGAGAGCAACAGGAAACCTATGGAGGGCACCCTAGCTAAGACTTCTAACAGCAGAGTATATGGAACCTAAAGAGGCAACTTCCTGTAGCCAGGGAAGACTTCAATTGGAGGGAAAAGAACACCAACCTACCCATAAAACCTTGTATCCAAAATTTGCCCTACAAAATGTTCAGGGAGAAAGATGGAGAAAACATTGAGTGACTTGCCAAACAAAGACTCAACCTTCTTCAGACCCACCTGATATGAGAGAGAAATAGCCCTCCCCTAACACTATTAATGATATTCTGCTGTACTTGCAGACAAGCACCTAGCATAACTGCTATCTGAGAGGCTTCATCCAGGAGCTGATGGAAACAGATGTAGAGACCCACAGGCAAACATTAGACAGAGCACATGGAGTCCTATGGAAAAGTTGTTGATATGAGTTAGAGAACATAAAGAGTCAAGGACTCCATAAGAAGATCTACAGAGTCAACTAACTTTGGCCTATTGGGGGCTCACAGAGACTGAACCACCAACTAAAGACCATGGTTAACTGGTCCTAGGATGCTGCACATATGTGGCAATGCACAGCTTGTTTTTTGTGTGAATCCCCCAGCAGCTGAAGTGTGGGCTATCTCTGACAGTGATGCCTTCCTCTGGATCCCATTCACTTAACGGGACTGCCTTGTCTGTCCTCAGTGGGAGAATTCTTCAGTGACTCAATGTGCTATAACAGGTTGTTACCCATAGGGGACTTCTACCTTCTCTGAGGAGGTGACAGGAGAATGGGAGATTAGGCAAGGGAGGGTCTGGGAGCAGAGGGGGGGGGCTGCAATTAGGATGTAAATTGTATAAATGAATAACAGACAAATAAATAAATGAATGAATAAACTCCTCAAAGCTATAATGCACACTAGTTTGAACCCAAAATATTTCTGACATATTATTGAAGGTCTATAATATACAGTAGTGGAAATCTCTTAAGAAAAAAAATCTCAGCTATTAGCTGGGTTACCACAACTGTCAGCTGTAGTTATGGTTACTACTGTCAGCTTGACAAGATCTAGAATAATTGTAAAAACAAGCCTCTGGGTATGTCTTTGAGTGATTACATAGATTAGGCCAAATAACTGGAGACCTATCCTGACTTTGACTGGCATTTTTCCATGGGCTGGGACCCCAAACTGAAGAGGAAGAAGAAAGCAAGCTCAGCATAAGTGTTAATAGTTCCCCATTTCCAAGTTGTGGATTGAATGTAGCCAGCTGCTTCCTCTTCCCTCCTCCACCATAACTTCTCTGCCATGTTGGAATTGTATCCCCCATAAAATGCAAACCAAACTAACAATTTCTTCATTAAGAATGCAAGGAATAAGTTGCATTACACCGGAAGATTGAAGGCTCTAGGTCACCAATGATCACATAGAGTTCAAGGTTGCTTGGGCTAAAGAAGAGACCTTGTTTTAAAACAAAAGTAAAAATTAAGCAAAAGCATTTATGTAAGAGCTCCATTAAATGAAAAGATAGAGCAACACAATGACATGCATAGGAAAAATTTTGTTATGATGCCCTTAAAAACACTTACTCACAAAAGTTAAACAAAAACATAGGTAAATAAATAAGTCTGCAAAAACAAAAACAAACAAAAAAAAAAAACATGCAATTAACTCACTTAGATAAAAGGCTCAGAAGAAACACCAAGAAAGAAGCATTTAACAACACAAAATCTGAACTAAAAAATTACAGAATAAAATTTATTTACCAAACATGGATGCTTCTGCTAACTAAAACTAGCAAGTAGCAAAGCATCTTAACTTGTAATCCAAGAATGTTTCACAGAGAAAATGGAGTGAAGATGTGCAGGGAGCAGAAGGAGAAATAAAGCAAACACATAAGAAAATCACAAGCACTCTCCTAGCTGCCTGAAATAAATTGGCTCATAGTAAATAGACATTCCTGTTATCCCTATTTTCAGATGTTGGCACTCAGAAATAAAGAGATAAACAACTCTGCTCTTTCATCACAAAGAGATGGCAGAAGGAGATTTTTAACCTAAACAGTGTAATAGAGAACAAAAACATGTCTGAACCAGAAAGTCCTAAAAAGTCTGTAGATAATGAATTAAATTTTTAAATTAAAATATATATACAAAATAACATTGTTTATCGAATATTTGATAGTTTCATATAGTACACATTGATCACATTGACACTCACCCCTTGTGTCCTTCCCCAATGCAAAAGAAAAAGAAAAAAAGAAAAAAGAAAGAAAAGAAAAAAATACCAAATCCATTTTTTGTTACACATATACTCATTACAGCATGGTCACATTTCCAGTGGCCATTAAAGAAACTGACTGTTAACCCTGCCAAATGCCATCAACTGTGAAGAGTTGAACTTTAGCATTCCTATCATTGTTTTTAAGAGTTCTTTTCAGAGATCCATCATGGTGGCACTAAACACACACAGGACAGCAGTGACTACACAGTGACCTAAGGATCTAACTGACAACTACAATACACCAGTGCTGGTAGTTCCCAGGTGAGATGGGTCCACAGTGTGTGGACCACAGGTGGGTCCAGCCTCACGCCACCTGGGTAACCCACAGAAAAGTTTCTGGTTCCCTGTAGGCATGTCCACAGTCTCTAAAGTCTAGCCACTTCCCTGTGTGAATGCCACACCTGCATTCTGGGTATCAGAATGAACTGGATAATAAAAAACACCAGTGTCTACATTATCTAACTTAGCGGATACCCCACAGTCTGGAACACAAGTGGATCAGCTACAAGGTCACTTGGCCAACCCACTAAAATTTCTGGGGTCCACTCACGGATAAGCACTAGTTTCAAGGTCTAGCCACATGCCTGGTAGGGTACACAGCATCTGAGCTCTGTGTATTCTATGGAATGGAGGACAACAAAAACAGTGTTGGGGTCTTCTAGCCCAGAGAAATCCCTACAATCTTGAATACAAGTTGATTTGACCTCAGGTGACCCAATCAATCCAGGGAAAGTTCTCAGGTCTACTCATGCATGGATATGAGCTGCAAGGTCTAACCAAATGCATAGCAGGGCACACAGTTCCTGAACTCTATGTCTCAGAAGGAACTGTGGGCTCCAAAACACCAATGTGTGAGTTTCCCCACTGAGAGGAGACACCATAGTGTGGAACACAGGTAGATATGACCTCAGTTCACCAGCCTGTACATGGAAGTTCTGATGCCTGATTTCAGGTCACCTGCCTTAACCACCAGAAGAGGTCCCCGATCCCCACAGGTAAGAGGTCTCAACCAATATCCACTTGCCTATGAGGCACTCTCCACAGCAAGTAAAAGATACCAGAACCTCCCACCCAAAAATAAAGACAGCCAGATGGCTAAAGGCCAGCATAAAAAAATACAAATAACAAAACCAAAATATTAGGGCATCTCCAAAACCCAGTTATCCCAAAGCAATCAGCCCTGGAAATTCTGAAACTCAAAAAAAAAATGAGTTCAAATCATTCCTAACAAAGATGAAACTGAAGGAAATTGACAAAATCCATGAGTAAATATAGGAAGATACAGCCAAACAGATTGAGGCCCTTAGAGAGGTCATAACAGAGGCCTATAGAAAGGAAATGAAGAAGTGATTGGAAGAAAATCAGGAAAATGCAAACCATCATGTGAAGGAAATCAATAAAATGGTCAAAGATTAGAAGATGAAAATGGAACCAATAATAAAAGTACAAATTGAAGAAAGCATAAAAAGAGAGAACCTAGAGAAGAAAACAGGAACCACAGAGGTAAACATCTCCAACAGAACACAAGAGATGGAGGAAAGATTCTCAGGTGTAGAAGATACAATAAAAGAATTTGATGCAACTATCAAAGTAAATGTTAAATCTAAAAATTTCTGACATGAAACATCCAACAAATCAAGGACACAATGAAAAGATGAAACCTAAGAGTAGGAGGATTTGAGAAAAGCTTCCATGTTCCAAGGCCCTGAAAACATTTTCAAGAAAATCATAGGATAAAATTTCCCCAAGTTAAAGAAAGAGATACCTATAAACATACAAGAGGCCTACATAACACCAATTGCAGTAGACCAGAAAAGAAAATCTTCCTGCCACATAATAATCAAAACACAAAATGTACAAAACAAAACAAAAATATTACAAGTGGCAAGGGGAAAAGCCCAAGTAACATATAATGGCAAACCTCTGAGAGTCAGACCTGAGTTTTCATCAGAGACCATAAAAGTTGGAAGGGCCTGGACAGATGTCTTGCAAACCTTAAGACAACAGATGCTAGTCCAGACTACTGTGCCTAGCAAAACTTTCAATCACCATAGATGGAGATAACAAGAAAAACCAAGTTTAAAGAAGACAAAGCCACAAATACAACCCTACAGAAGATTCAAGAAGGAAAACTGAATCCCAAGAAGGCTAACTACACCAAAGAAAAGACAAGAAATAGACAACTCACTTTAGCAAAATAAAAATTAGACAAGCACACAAACACACTACAACACCAACATCAAATTAATAGAACTTAATGTCCCTGGTCATTAATATCTCTCAACATAAATGGTCTCAACTCTCCATTAAAGAGACACAGATCAACAAAACGAATATGTAAACAAAACTCAATATTCTGTTGCATACAAGAAATATACCTCAGCCACAAAGGAAGACATTACCTGAGAGTAAACAGCTGGAAAAAGGTCTTCCAAGAAAATGGACACAAGAAGCAAGCTGTAGTAACCATTCTAATATCTAATAAAATAGACTTTCAACCATAATTAATCAAATGAGATGAGGAAGGATACTTCATACTCATCAAGGAACACTCAACCAAGATAACATTAGAATTCTGAACATCTCTGCCTCAAACACAAGGGCACCCAATTTTTCAAAATAAACATTAATAAAACTTAAGCACCACATTGATACCCACACATTAATAGTGGGAGACTTCAGTACCCCCCTCACCAAAGGATATGTCAAGGAAACAGAAGCTAAACTTAGAAATAATGATATTAACAGATGCCATGGATCAAATGGACCTAATAGATATCTACTGAACTTTTCATCCAAACACAAAAGAGTATACCTTTTCAGAATCTAACAGAACCTTCTCCAAAGATGACTATATAGTAGGTCACAAAGCAGGCTGCAGCAAATACAAAAAGTTTGAAATAATATCTTGTATCTTATCAGACCACAATGCTCTAAAGCTAGACCTCAACAGCAATAGAAATAACAAAAAATCTACACACACTTGGAAATGGAACAATGTTCTACTCAATGATAATGTTATCAGAGATTATAGAAAAAATAAATTAGGGACTTCCTAAAAGTTAATGAAAATGAAGGTATAACATACCTAAATTTATGTGATACAATGAAAGCAGTACTAAGAGAAAAGAAAGATCATAAAGTGATAGGAAACTTATCATACAAGCAACTTAACAGCATATCTCAAAGCCATAGTAGGGGAAAAGAAGAAGCAGACACACCCAAAAGGATTAGATAGCTGGAAATAATCATACTTGGGGATTAAAAAAAAAATCAATAAATTAGAAACAAACAGAACAATTCAAAGAATCAATGAAAGGAAGAGAAGGTTCTTTCAGAAAACCAACAAGATAAACAACCCTTAGACTACATAACTCAAAAAGCAGAGAGACACTATCTAGATTTATAAATTCAAAAATGAAAAAGGAGCCATACATAGAAAATGCAAAGAATCATTAGGTCTTACGTTAAAAGCCTATACACCACAAAATTTGCAAATCTAAATGAAATGGAAAAATTTCTGGGTAGATTCCTCTTACCAAAGTTGAATAAATATAAGGTAAACAAATGAAGTAATCTTATGTCTCCTATGGAAATAGAGGCAGCCATCACAGTTCTCCCAACAACAACAAGAACAAAAAGTCCAAGGCCAGATGTTTTTAGCTCAGAGACCTACCAAAATAGAAATGGAAAAAACATTACTACACTCATTCTATGAGGCAACAGTCAACTTAATACCTAAACCTCACAAAGACACAATGCAATGCACATTCATCTTTAAAGTCTTGGAGAGGTCAGGCACATATCTAAACATAATAAAGGCAAAATGCAATGCACATTCATCTTTAAAATCTTGGAGAGGTCAGGCACATATCTAAACATAATAAAGGCAATATATAGCAAGGCAATAGCCAACACCAAATTAAATAGAAAGAAACTCAAAGAAATTCCACTAAAATCATAGACTAGACAAAGCTGCATACTCTCTCCATATCTCCCGAATATAGGATATGAAGTTCTAGGTAGAGGAATAAGACAATAAAAGGCAATCAAGGGGATCCACACAGGAAAGGAGGAGGTAAAAGAATTGAAATCTTTGGAAAAAATGATAGTATAGAGAAGTGCCCCTCAAAAATTCAACCAGAGAACTCCTACAGTTCTGAGAAACACTTTCAGCAAAGTGGCCTGATATAAAATTAATTCAAAAAAATCAGTACCCCTCCCAAATTAAAATGACAAAAGAGCTGAGAAAAAATTAGGAAAATTATATTCTTAGCAATAGCCACAAAGAAAGTATTGTGGTGTAACTCTAAGACATGAAGTGAAAGACTTGTATGAAAACACTTCAAGTATCTGAAAACAGAAACCGAAGAAGATATTAGAAGATGGAAATATCTCTTATGCTTGTGGATCGAGATGATCCACATAGCAAAAGTGGCCATCTTACCAAAAGTAATCTACAGATTAAATGCAATCCACATCAAAATATCTACACAATTCTTTACAGACCTTGATGGTCAAATCTCAACCTCTTATGGAAAAACAAAATACCCAGAATAGCCAAAGTAATCCTGTAAATAAAAGATCTTCCAGAGAACTCTCCATCCCTGATCTCAAGCTGTACTATAGAGCAACATTAATAACAACCGCATGATACTGGCATAGAAATAGGCTTGTTGATCAATGGAATTGAATCAAAGACACATAAATAAACCCACATACCTATAAACACTTGATTTTGGACAAAGAAGCCAAATCAACACAATAGCAAAAGGATAGCATCTTCAAATTGTACTGGTCTAACTGGATGTCTATATGTAGAAAAATCCAAATAGTCCCATATTTATCACACTAGTCAGTACTAAAGTCTAAAATGATTAAAGATTTAAACATTCAATCAGATACACTAAATCTGTTAGAAGTCAAAAGTATGAAACTCTTGAAGTCATGACACAGGAGACAACTTCCTGAACAGAACATCAATAGCTCAGGCTCTAGAATCAACAATTAATAAATGGAATCTCATGAAAATGAAAAGCTTCTGTAAGGCAAAGGATACTGTCAACAGAACAAAATAACAGCCTACAGACTGAGAGAAAAGTTTCACCATCCCCACATCTGACAAAGGGCTAATTTATATATGTATTAGCCAAAATATATAAAGAATACAAGAAATTAAACACCACCAAATCAAATAATCCTATTAAAAAATTAGGCACAGAGCTAAAGAGATAATTCTCAACAGAAGAACACTTAATGGACAATAAACACTTAAAGAAATGCTCAGCGTCCTTAGTTATCAAGGAAGTGTGAATCAAAATGACTTTGAGATTCTATTTTACACCTAACAGAATGGCTAAGACCAAAACTTCATGTTACAGCACATGCTAGTGAGGATATGGAAAAGTGGGAATACTCCTCCATTGTTAGTAGGGTGAAAATGTGTACAACCACTTTGGGAATCAATCTGACACTTTCTCAGAAAATTGGGAATATTGCTACCTCAAGAACCAGATATACCACTCTTGGGCATATACACAAAAGATGATCCACTACACAACAAGGACAAATGCTCAACTAAGCTCATAGCAGCTTTATTCATAGTAGCCAGACTCTGGAATCAACCTATATGTCCCTCAACTGAAGAAAGCATAAGGAAACTGTGGTACATTTAAACATGAAATACTACTCAGCTATCAAAAACAAATCTTGAAATTTTCAGACTAGTAGATAGAACTAGAAATCATCATCCTGAGGAGGTAACCCAGACCCAGAAATACATCATGTTGTATGCTCACTTATAAGTGGTTTTTAGTCCAACATAGATATCCTCTGAGAGACTACACCCAGTGTGGAATCTGGACATATGCTGGTTCTTGCTGCTGGACTCTGAGGGGAGCACAGAGAGGCATATTGAAGAATGGGGGAATGGAAAGACATAAAGGGTTCAAGATCCTCACAAGGAAAATATCAAGGCCAGCAGATCTGGACACAGGGGGCATACACAAACTATACACTAAGGACAATGCATGCAGTAAACCTGGACCCCTATTCAGATATTACTAATGGACAGCTCATTCTCCACAGTTGTGGGGAAAACAGGGAGAGCCTCTGTCATAACTCCAGTGTTCCCAATTTCATCACTTCCCCTTGGAGAGGAGGCCTGGTGGGCACACAGTGAAAGAGGAAGCAGGCTATCTGCATGATATGCTATGGTCATAATGGTGGGTGAGGAATTCCCCTTCTATCAGAGATCTAGTGAAGGTGAATAGGGTGGAAGAGGGAGGGAAAGTGTGAATGGGTATATATAAGTGAAGGTATAACAATCAGGATGTAATCTGAATAAATTATAATAAATTAAAATTTTAAAGGAGTTCTTTTTAATGACTTTCAGTTTAGACTATTTCTTTTGGGAGGGAGAGAATATTGGGGAAAAATGGTTTTCACCGAATCCTTCTATGTCTCTCCTTCTCAATTGTGAGTCTGCAGCCATTGATACCACTGCAAAAGAAGTTTCCTTGCCTTTTATAGTCAGCAACAGCACAGATCATGGACTTCTACTTGGTTTCTTCAGGCAGTACAGACCATGAACATCCACATGAACTACAGACACCATCATGGCCCTATATGGCAGCACCAGCCACAGACATAAACATGGCTTTCTGTAATCACATGATCCAGGAATCAACATTTAAATTAGTTAAATTTTTTAAGCAAAAAGAAAAACTTTAATTATCATAGATGTACTTGAATTATACTTTTGATTCTTCAATTAGAAATATTATTTTTCTTCCACTGTCCACTTCAAACTTGTCTAGACAGTATTATAGCAGTTCAAGCCCAAGTACTCTCTGCTTCCTAATTGGAAAACACGAGAAAGAATTGACAGGGTATAGCTGAAACATTACCTTCCAATCAAAGCCAAAGTCCACAATCCTTGTTTCTATGTGAAGAGCTCCAAATATTATGAAGCAGAAAGAACAAATAGGCACATTACAGAGATATTTTTGTAGAGAAAAAAATATGCAGCGGCAAAAATAACCTTAATGTCTCAGAGTTAACACAAATAAAACATTCCACACCTATCATTACTGTCGTAGAAAATTTGGTTCATGAAACAAGAAGACTCTTCTCAATTAAAAATTACTATACAACTACAGAAGTCAACACTATGGTAGTGATATAGCAATACACCTATATGTCAATTTAAGACAATTGGGAGTTCATAAAGAAACCCTTATGATCAAGTTGGATTTGCCCTCAGCAGGTTGCCAAGGCATTTTTCACAAATAACTTAAGATGTTGGACATATTTCTGCAAAAAGCATCATAGTTAGCCCTTATCTTATCCATGAACAAAAATTAATTGTAAAACATTCAAAAGCAGGTGCAAGAAACAGCCCTTATGATCTTGACTAATGGTTGCTTAGAGGCAAAACTAAACCACTATAAGTCACATTGCCAATCATATATATATATATATATATATATATATATTCTAAATAAACAAGTAAAAGGGCAGTATACAAGCTGAGAGAATATAATTTAAAAATATAAATATATAAGAAAAATAATTCAAGTAGAATACATTAATAATATTAAGAAAGTTACTCAGTAAAAATAGGGAAATTATTTAATTAAAGGTCTTAAAAATAAATTGCCTTAAAATAAATAAAGTCTATCCAGTATTATAAATCATCTGGAAAATTCACAATAAAATTATAATTCATACTCATTTGAATATTTATAAACAAAAATAAAAAAACAAAAGGAAGGATTTGGGTAAATCATATGCTACTAATGAGAATATAAAATGGAATATCAAGTTTGGAAAATAATTTGTTAGAACCACAAAAGCTTAAGTATAATCTACTAATAGTTTATTAACAATCCATGTAAAATTAAAACCATATCCAAAATGGCAGCAGAAATCACACACTGCTTGTGATCAGGAGGACAACTAGTAGTGTGAAGCAACCTAAAGACCAAACTGAGAGCTACAACACAACAGTGCTGCTGATTTCCAAGTGAGAGGGATACACACTGTGTGGAGCACATGTGAGTCTTACACCTGGACACCCAGCTAACCCACAGAAAGTCCTTGGAGACAACCCATGTTAGCTGCCATCTAGACAAAGACCCAAAGACAAGACTTGAGACACTCATGCAGCTTTGGGCTCTCTCTGCCTGTCTGCTGCTTACCAAATCTGGGACACAGAACAGACAGACAGAGCTGAGTCTCAGCGCCAACCACAATCTACACTAGCTTCCATCCTAAGAAAGAGTGTGCCACAGCCGCAGCTTTGGACTTGGATCTCTCTCTCTCTCTCTCTCTCTCTCTCTCTCTCTCTCTC
>OU015751.1:63117894-63128246 GCA_907169655.1 Acomys percivali | reverse complement strand
AGAAAGAAAGAAAGAAAGAAAGAAAGAAAGAAAGAAAGAAAGAAAGAAAGAAAGAAAGAAAACTATTCAAGACCTAGAGAGGGAATTAGAAGCAACAAAGAAAACACAAGATGAGGCAATATTAGGGTTGGAAAACATAGTGAAGAAACTGTGGAACTGTGAGGAACTGTGGACACAGCAATACCAACCAAATACAAGAGATGAAGTGAGAATCTGAAGTGTTGAAGATAAAATCAAAATTATTGATACATCAGTGGAAGAAAATGCTAAACCTAAAAACATCCTGACAAAAATCACCCGAGAAATATGGGAGAATATAAAAAAACCAAATCTAAGAATAATAGGAATAGAAGAAGAAGAAGAAGAGTCTAACTCCAAGTCACTGTAAACATTTTCAACAAAATCAAAGAAGAAAACTTCCCCAACCTAAAGAAAGAAATTCCCATAAACATACAAGAAGCCTACAGAAGTCCAAATAGATTGGATCAGTAAAGAAAATCAACCTACCACATAATAATCAAAACATTAAATTTCAGAACAAAGAAAGAATATTAAAAGGTGCAAGAGAAAAAGGATAAGTTACATATAAAAGCAAACCCATCAGAATGACACCTGACTTCTCAACAGAGAATATGAAAGCCATAAGGGCCTGGATGGATGTCATGAAAACGTTAAGAGACAAGAGAGGCCAACCCAGACTACTATACGCAGCAAAATTTTCAATCACCATAGATGGAGAAAACAAGATATTCCATGAAAAAAAACAAGATTAATCAGTACCTATCCACATATCCAGCCCTACAGAAGGTACTAGAAGGAAAACTCAAACTCAAGGATGCTAACTATCCTCAGGAAAACATAGGCAATAAATAACTGCACATCCACAAATCCAAAAAAGCAGCAAACACATATACACTCTACTAACACCAACATCAAAATAAATGAAGCTAACAACCACTGATATCTCTCATCATCAATGGCCTCAACTCTCCAGTAAAAAGCAGGCTGACAGAATGAAGGCAAAAACAGGACCCATAATTCTGCTACATACAAGAATTATACCTCAGCAATAAAGATAGGCATTACCTCAGAGTAAAGGGCTGGAAAACTGTAATCCAAGCAAAGAGACCCAAGAAGCAAGCTGGAGTAGCTATTCTAGTATCTAATCAAATATACTTGCAATGAAATCTAATCAAAGGAAAAATAAGCCAAAAATTATGTCTCAATTTACAACATCTATGCCCCAAATGTAGGAGCACCCACATTCATAAAAGAAACCTTACTAAAGCTTAAATCACACATCGAACCACACACACTGATAATTGGAGACTCAAGTGACAGCACATGCTGGAGAGAATGTGGAGAAAGGGGAACACTCCTCCATTGCTGGTGGGTGTGCAAACTTGTACAACCACTTTGTAAATTAATTTGGCACTTTATCAGAAAAACGAAAATAGCTCTACCTCAAGACCAAGCTATATCACTCCTAGGCATATACCCAAAAGATGCTTTACCATACAACACAGACATTTGTTTAACTATGTTCTTAGTAGATATATTCGTGACAGCCAGAAACTGGAAACAACCCAGATATCCCTCAACCAGAAGATGGATAAAGAAAACATGGGAAATGTACACCACAGAATACTGCAAACCTATTAAAAACAAGGACATCATGAAATTTGCAGGCAAACATCATCCTGAGTGAGGCAACTCAGACCCAGAAAGACACACATTGTATGTACTTACTTATAAGCAGGTTAACCACACTACTATTCACAAAGGAAATAAGTAATGATGGAAAGGAGGATGTTAAAATCTCATTCAAAAAGAGGAATAGAATAAACAGTGGAAGCCATTGAAGAGATGAACAGGATAGCATAAAGAGCATGGAGAGAAATGAGCGTGGAGACCAGACTTAGGAAAAGTGGAAATGAGAGGACAGAGGCCTTGCAGAGAGAAGAGAAACCATTGGTGGGAGTATCGTTGTGGCAAAGTTGAGACCTAAAACAGGATAGGCTCCTAAGGGAATATAGGAGGTGCTAAGGATCCTAGTAGCAGGGATCATGAAGACTGAAGAAGCTACCCCCTAACTAGACAGGGCTTCTAGTAGAGTGAGAGGAAAACCAACCCACCCATGGAAACTTTGACCCAAAATTTACTCTGTCTACAAGATGTGCAGGGGTAAAGATAGAGCAGAGATTGAGATAATGTCTAACTATTGCCTGGCCCAACTTGAGACCAGGCCATGAGAGAGAACCAGCCTATTAATGATACTCTGACACTATTAATGATACTCTGCTGTGCTTTCAGACAGGAGCCTAGTGTACCTATACTCTGAGAGGCTTCACTGAATAACAGTTCGAAACAGATACTGAGATAGATAGCCAGGCATGGAGTGAGGCTCAGCGAGTCTTGTGGAAGAGTAGGGGAAGGATACAAGGATTAAAGAGGATATGTGATCCACAAGAAGACCAACAGAGCAAACTAACCAGAGCTCATGGTGGCTTTCAGAGACTGAAGCATCAACCAAGGACCATGAATCAACTGGACCTAGGTCCCCTACACTAATGAGGCCAATGGACAGCTTGGTGTTCAGGTGGGTTTCCTAGAGGGGAGTGAGGGCTTTCTCTGGCATAGACTCTGTTGCTGCTTTTTAATTACTTCCCCCTGGTGGAGCTGCCTCACCAGACTACAGAGGAAGAGGATGTGCTCAGTCCAGATGTGACCAGATGTGCTGGGGTGAGTTAGTGTGTGGGCATGGCTCCCCATTTCTAAGGAGTAGAGGAGGGAGGCTAGAGGAAGAGGTAAGGCAGTGGGACTGAGAGCAGAGGAAGAAGGAACCTATAATTGGGATGTAAAGAGAATAAAATAATACATTTTTAAAAAGGAAAAATCCAAATTTAAGAGACATTTTTGGTAGTAGGACATAGTAAGAGTCAAAGAGGGAGAGATGACAATTATATATGATTATATATGATCATATGTCATAATACATGTATATAAAATCTCAAAAATAGAGAAAATTTTTCATTGAATGTTTATGAATTAGAAATACAAAAATTAAAACCATTTGGATGGGAAAGAGAAGGAATATAATGAAAATATATTATATGAAAAGTTCAAAATAATCAAAATGCAAATAAAGTACAAAAACATTATTCTCAACAAAAGAAGTAGAGCATATATTTACAAAGCATACAATTTTATTGAATTAAAAGTTATGGAAACAGATATTCAATAAGTCATTAACTAGCTCTTGCAGAAATGGGAACGTGCCCAAAGTATTTGTACCAGGCAATAGGAATGATAGAAATGAAATGGTTTCTTTGTAGTTTAGAGTTGAAGATTTTATGTATTGTTCTGAAAAAATGAAAGAGCATGTACACATTTGAGTAAAATAGACAGTATATAAACATTGATATTTTCTCATAAGTACAGTGTTGAAAGTAAGGCAGATATTTTTGCATTTGAAAATCTTGATAAACACTACCAGATAAGGAATGAAAGTTATCACAATGGGGATTGGTAACAGAGCTATCTTCGCCTACTTTGATTATAATAGCACTCAACTATAGTATTCATGCTCAAAACCTACACTGCCAACATAACTTTGAGAAACATCAACCATTTCAACAGAAGAACATTGTGCAAATTGTCCAATCATTAATCCTCAAAAGAATGAAGTTTTAAAAAGCAGTGTCTGAGAACTTACCACTGAGCGGAGGAGATCAATGATATATTATGACTAAATACCATTAGGTGCTCAGGATAAAGTCATGGGACAGAAAAGAATATAAAGGGAGAAATTGTAAAAAGCAATCTAAACAAAGTGCCAAAGTATAGTAATTAGTAATATACAAGTAGCCCTTAGTTTGATGTTGGTGACAGTTAATATTGACTATCAACTTGAAGGGATCTAAAATTATTTAGGTGATTTTTCTAGATTAGGTTACTGTGGGAGGGGGAGGAAGACTCACCATGACTATAGGAGTATTATTCCATGCTTTAACAGTGTAAGAAATCACCCAAATACAATACCCAATCTTGAGCATCTGTCTCTCAGGGTTTTATGGATTGGCACCAATGGATCGAATTTTTGCTGAGCTCCAGGCAGTAGGCTTAAGTTAAGTGTCACATGTCTCCCACTTTTCTAATATCTTCCTACTGGTTTTTTTACTCATCATGATAACACAGAGATATAGAAATATATCAAGCTGAGACCCTTAAGGCTGCTTTCACCTGATCAGCACTCTGTCACACAACTACACTCTACATGGAAAAGATGGAAAATACCTCCCACTTTTTGCAGAAGTTGGAACTGGAAAGCTACGTCACAAAGGCCATGAATTCATGTTTAGAATACAGAATAGCCACCAAAGGGCAAATGTGGGATTAATTTTTTAGAGTCATATTTACTGAGAAGAAAACAACATTTTCACACAACAGTTGGGTACAGCATTAAGTTCTTACTCTGGGATGAAGCAGCGGGATATGAGTAGCCTGCTCCTTTCAGAGAGTTCGACACCCACCTAGTCTTACTCCATACATTCCAGTGGTAATCTGAATAAACATTGAAATTATCCCATGTGCCTCATCACAGAGCTTGTGAAAAGCAGAAGTGATATGGACACTGAGCTACTACTACTCTTCCCATCAATGAGTATCTTTCAGTGTTCCTATTCATTTTGGATTTTCTGAGAAATATTTGGCTAGCATTTCCATCTCAAACAAAAATATAAATGGTCTAAAAGTTTATAGACCAATTAAAACCTACCACCCATTTCTTTTCATTCTTTACTTTATTTTTTAAAATTTATTATAGTTTATTCTGACTACATCCTCATTGTTATCCCCTCACTTTTATCTTCTCATTCCCACCCTCCCTCCCTCTTATGCCCTATTCCCCTCCACTAGGTCTGTGACAGAAGGGGACCTCCTCCCTTACCATATGACCATAGCCTGCATCCACTTCTTCTGTGGATCCCCCAGGCCTCCCCATCAAAAGGGAGTGATCAAATCAGGGGCACCAGAGTTCATGTCAGAGGCAGTCTCAACTCCCCCCACAACTGGAGAGAATGAGCTGTCCATTCACTATATCTGAATGGGGAGCCTAGATTCACTATCTGTATTGTCCAGTTTGTGCAGGGCCCCCCTGGGTCCAGATCCACTGGCCTTGATGGACTCCTTGTGGGACTCCTGAAACTTCTGTGTCCTTACATTCCTCCACTCTTCTATACTACTCTCAGCACCCTGCCCAGAGTCTAGATGTAAGTCTCACCATCTGTCCAGATGCTCCAACATGGTGGAGTCTCTCAGAGTACATCTATGTTGGACTAATATCCACTTACAAGTGAATATATACCATGTGTGTCTTTCTGGGACTGGGTTAACTCACTAAGGATGATAGTTTCTAGTTCTATCTGTTTGCCTGCAAATTTGAAGCTTTTCTTGTTTTTAGTAGCTGAGTAGTATTCCATTGTGTAAATGTTCCATAGTTTATCCATTCTTCAGTTGAGGGACATCTAGGTTGTTTCCAGATTCTGTCTATTACAAATAAAGCTGCTTTGGGCATATTTGAGCAAATGTCCTTGTTGTATGGTGGAACAACTTTCAGGTATATGCCCAGGAGTGGTATACCTTCTACTATCCATTTTTTATCATGCTACTATGTTAAAAGCATAGACTATATCTGAGCCTCAGTTTCCTATTCTGAAGAATAGAGCTGATGATACATACTGTCTTTTCCCAAGTGAGTGTTGTAGAAATTACATTAATTCAATCCTGTGTTTTAGGATGTCAAAATCACACCATGTAAAGGTATATAATTAAAGAAATATTAAGTTGTGTTACTCTATCCATTCTGGAAATTATTACAAGGATGTAAAGGGCTGCCTGCAATGTTAAAGGTGGGGTGGTTTTCTTTTTCTTCTCTTGTCAAATATGTTAAATTGCAGAAGTCTATCTCATCAATTTCTTTTGCCTTTTTCTGACAGCTAACACCATCGACAGATATCCAACAGAACAAATAGAAGGAATTTTCATGTTCTGTCCAAAGGAAATCTGTGGTGTTATTCAGACAGTAAATTATTCAGCTCCTGGTTACATGATGCAAAAAAATAATATATAACAGCACATTGCTAATTACTTAATTTAATGTGTTATTGCTTCACACCTAATTTTATGACTTTATTTGTTAATGGGATTTTTTTGTACTTTAAATAAAAATATCTAATGTCTTTTATTTTATTATTAATTATCTATAATTGTTGGTTAAACCAAAGGCTAAATATGACAGAAATAAAGCTTTTTCTAAATAATCATGGTATGAGAAAAACATTACATTAATGTCACTGAAAGGGACCTTCTAGGAAACGATCTGATATATTGTATGCTACAGTCTAGTTTAGATATACCATGCATTTCTTTTGTGTATACAAATTCTGGCTTTAATTAAATGAGGGAGCTACCATCCATATTTTATTTATACACTTTTATGATGGTATAAAGAAAAATATGTTTCCACACTAATAAAAATGTATAAAAAGTTCTTTCATCTACAATCTAAATATTAGTAAATATAATATAAATGCATCAATATTTGTATGTGCACAAATAACAATGCATAGTCATGTGACTGTTTTAGATGCACCCTAAAACAAAGAAGTAAATAGACATAATAATGGGGCATTTAATACCATGTATTTGTATAACATGCATCATGCTAGGTCAAATTTATAGTATAGATAAGGACAGGAATTGTTTGAGAGTTATGAAAGAAAAAATAATTACAAGATTTTCACAATGTGTGTTAACCTTTAGTTATTAAAGCCTGGAAAACGGCTCCCATTGTTAAAATAGAACAACTACAAGTAATTGATAGTAGGGCTGGAAAGAAAACTCAGTGGTTGAGAGCACTGGCTACTCTTTCAGAAGACCTGGGTTCAATCCCCACATTCAATCCTCAGCATCCACATGGCATCTCAGAACTATAAGTAACTCCAAATCCTGGGGATCTGATACCCTTACACCAATTCATATGATATATAATAGTTGTTAGAGATATAAACAAAAACAAAATAAGACTTGAATGAGGAAGGACTGCCTATTGTGAAAGCAGAGGGGTCAATCAGACAGGCTTGTCCCAACTCTTGCCACTGTTTTAATAGGCAGCTGACATGAAACTGAAAAATATAGCAATTAAACCATAGTATAGTAGAGACTATGTACTTATTCCCAGTTCTCTTCTAGCTTTTTACAGGAGGGAAGAAAGAAGTTGGAAAGTAAGGCTCTAGTGTGAGGCAACTGGATAAAGGAGCCCCATGGCTTGTAAGCTGTATGATACCTCAGATGCTCTCATATCCACTGCAAAGCATGCACTTAAAAACAGCATTGCTATGGATTATTGCAGAGATTAAAAGATAGTATACACTATAGCATTCATTACAGAACAAAAATATGCTAAGTGTCTTAGTTAATGTATGATTGATTTAAGTGACATTATGTCCAGATATTTCAAATTGCAAAATGTCTCATAGGTGTTCACAAGTAAGTGAACAGATATATCAAATGTTTTGATAATGCCTATAATTTAGGCTAATACAGGCAGGCTTCTCACATAACAATCTCCACTTTGAAATATGATAATTCATTTTTATTTGCTTATATTCAGTGAGTCAGTACACAACCTTTCACCAGCATAATAGTTTTGGGTTCACTTTGATACCTTATAGAAAATAGAATATGCTATGTCCTCCTTTGGATCTATAAAGAAGAATTCAAAAACATTATATCTGTGTATTTGTAGAAAATATTAATGTTTTAGCCAAATTTTTACTATTTCAAAATCTATATCCAGGAGTTCATGCAATTGGAAAACAGATGTGAAATCTGAGAATTCATATTAACTCACAGGGAAAGCTGCTGCTGCTGGTTTTGTCCTTTCAGATTCGGATGATGGAGATGATCTCAGCCAATTCCAGGCTTGGAAGATAGATCTGCAACCATTAAACACTGGATTATCCATGAACATTGCTGATGTATTACACATTGATTCATCTCTGTGGGCTTCTCTTTTGCAGGCATTTGGGATTACTACCTGGATTTCAAAATTGCAATTTGACTTACGCTATCCAATCCATTTAATACCTGATTTGTATGTGTGCATTGTAATTCCCACATGAGTATACACAAACCACTAGCCTGGAGTTTGGAACAGACAAGTAATTTCATTTAACAGCTGTTAAATAGGGGAATCCACAGGTAGATTTCACTCAAATGTTAATTGCTCTCAGCACTTCCTCATAAACCCACCAAACTCAGGTGCTTTGAGCTGTATTGCAGAGAAATGTAAAAGTAAGATAAGTTACAGGCACCCTGGCAAGAGGGAAGATGGACTCAGTCCTAGAATTGAATGTGCCTGAGCCCCTGAAGCCAGTACCAGAATAGAAATTAAACAGTGATGGATGCTTACATAGGGCTCTTGCTGTTTCCCACATGGTAAGAGTTTAAAGAACAATTCGAAAGGACTAAGGTAAGAAAGAAAGCATTTGCAAATGCTGATTGTAAAGGAGCTGGGAAAAGTCCATTGCCAAATTACCTAAATATAAAACAGTGCTGAACCTGAACAGAGGTATTTTGTTGTCAGTTGCTTTGGAATATTCTCAGTAAATGGAGACTAGATTTGGAACTAAGCAACAAACATAGTGATTTTATTAATGCCAGCTGTTTTGAATATTACATCAACAGCAGTCACTCTGTACATGGTGGCTCAGCTCAGGGCCTGGAAGGCATGGTGGATTATCTTCTTAAACAACAACAAATCAGCAACTGTTCCAAGAAAACAAGTAATGGAAGGGAAGACAAATATCTGGCACAATTTAAGGTGGTTAGTTTGTCACTCACAGCTCAGTTTCTTCCTCTGTAAAAGGAGATGATTAAGCTACAGGCAGTAGACAATTTGAGACGGCCCAAATTTTCAAAACAGATAGTCATTCAGTAGAAACAACTTTAAATTCTGAGCTTTGATTTTTGTCCTTGTATACAAATACTTGGTAACTTCTACTCCCCCTATGGCCTACAGAAGGTAACCTCAGCTCCCAGCGCACCACATGACCAAAGGAGAAAATAGTCTCTATTCTACAATGCACTATACTGCCAAATTGTTTCTCACCAATATGAGGAATACTCAATGCCTTCATGATTTACTCTATTCCCAAACTAAGGCCATGTTCATGTAAATCACAGAACATTATAAGAGGGTCTCGCACTATCATCAAAAACATAAGGATGTAGAAAGGAGTTCCACAGGAAATGGAGCTGGGAGCTTCCAGAGAATAACATGCCTGGCCTTTAAATTCTTCATTGTCCACTCAGATCAACTGTCAAATTTATTTGCTGGTTTCCTCAATTACTCTTAGTTTTAAGCATTTAGATTATACATACTTACATACAGAACATCCAAAGATGCAAATGCTCAAAATTCTGAGGCAAGTGGCAAAAGCAGATGCCTTTATTCCAGGAAGATGATGCCCCTTTACATCCCCTGTCCAGTGTCCAGGCTCTTGAATTGAAGGTGCTTCTGTGGCTCTTCCCCATTGGCTTGTGTCTCATCACCAGTTATTACATCATCAGTCTCCTGGCATGCCCAAGCAGGTCTCGGGCAAGCTCTGTGTGGAAGCCTAACCACTTATGGACATTATTAGCCACAGGCTTTGTTCCTGCTCTATGTCAGGCCTAGTTCCTCCTACAACCTCCTATTGTCCAACATATGAGTCTATGGCGGCCATTCTTATTGAAACCCCCATACCACTCGTTAATCCTCATGCTCTAGGAAGTATATGAGGTGTATAGGTGGGTTTGAGAGGGTGTTCACTTTAAGGAACCTGGAGAATAACTGAGGATAAGAAGTGTACACAAGGCCTAGAAAGATGGTTCAATGGGCAAAGCACTTTATTTTTAAGTTTTTCGAGACAAGGTTTCTTGGCACTCCTAGACTCACTTTGTAAACCAGGCTGGCCTCAAACTCACAGGAATCTGCCTGCCTCTGCATCCCATATGCAAGCATTAGAACCTGATTTCTAATCTCTACAACTCAGGTAAAGCCAGATGAAGTGGCACATGTCCATAACTGCAGCACTTCTAAGACAAGAGGAGAAACAAATGGAGAATACATAGAAACTCACAGGCAGCTATCATGAAGTACACAGCAATGAACCACAAAGAGATACAGTCCGGAACAAGGTATGCTGACAACAAAGGTTGTTCTCTGACATCCACATACCTTCACTCTTAATATATAACCAGCACAGAGAGAGAGAGAGAGAGAGAGAGAGAGAGAGAGAGAGAGAGAG
>OU015751.1:63062455-63116747 GCA_907169655.1 Acomys percivali | reverse complement strand
CACACACACACACACACACACACACACACACACACACACACACACACCTCACTATAACTTGCAGTAAAAGTTAAACATTCTCTGACAGGTTAGAGAGACAAGTTGACCTGAACCCAGGAGGATCCTCTTTTAGTCATGTCTCTTAAGAGAATTCTGCTGTTCCTAATAAAAGAAAATAATAGGTAAACACAGATTGTTTGCAGTTAGTGGAAGGAGGGAAAATTGGAGAATGTAGCTAGAGTACAGCTTTACAGTGCTCTAAAGTACCTTTTCTTCTGGGGATTCATTAGTTTCCACTATGGTCATGCTCAGAGTGTATGGTGCTTCTCTTTAATTGGGTCCTATTTTTGCAAGGCTAAGACACACAGGAAAACTTAAACAAGTCTCACTAAGACAGAAAAGGCTAAATATGTTGGTTCAGGATAACATGAATTGTAAAAACATTTCCACTGGCTATTTTTTATGTTGTTCCTGCTAAATTCCTCACAAGATGCAAGTCAAAGGAGGATTAGTTAGTTTATTTTGGCTTGTAGTTTGAGAGAATGCAGTCTATCGTAACAAGGAAGTCACAGAGGCTAGAGCCTGAGACATGGGTCATGTTGTGTCTACAGCTGGAAATCAGGGATTGGGCTTGGATTTGAACTGAGATATAAAACAAAATGACCTGTCCTGTCTTCTCCAGCAAGTTTCTAAATCTTCCAAGGTCTTCCCAAATGCACATCAGCTGCAACCAAGTGTTTGAATGATAAGTTTGTGGATACACCTCATATTCCACCCAGAGATCACTAACTCTGTGTTCTCTGGACACATATGTCTTTTTAGGACTTCAAGAAAAGAAAGGTATGGATCTAAATCTCTCTTACTAATGGTATGTAAAGGTATAATAGGGCAATCAATAAGATTTTCTGATGATCATATGCCTTAAATTTGAATTGCTGGTATGTGTTCTGTGCTTTGAATGTTCATCATGTGATAAAATTCTAATCTTCTAACTGATCAATATGATGATATTTTGATGTGGGGATTTAAGCATGGGAGTTAGAAAAGATCACATTGATTTGGTCCTGAAGGCCACCATAGCTTTGTAAGAAGAGGAAGATAGAGAACCAAGCTAGTTTACTTGTTCTATCTTATCCTGTAATTGATACTCTCAGTCATGGTACCACATCAGACACAGGTCAAGGTCCTAGACTTGCCAATGTTTAGATCCCTGGGCCAAAAAGTCTTTTCCTTATCAATTGCTCTGTATTTTATAATTCATTATAGTAATAGAAAATCAACTAAGTCAATATGTTTAATCACTTTTTCCTATCTACTGCAGTAGTCTTCAAAATCCATAAGGCCTGGTGTAAATATAAGAGAAAGAGAACTAAAAGACCCTTTTGCAGAAAGTTTGATTCAGTATAAATAGTGTGCTAGCCAACAATGTATATTATAATAGACACCCAAGAAAATAATAATTCAATTTTCTTGGACAACCTATTTATATTTTCAATCAGACACTTTGTGGTTGACATTTCCAAACTTTTTTTAGTTATTGCCCTAGAAAGTACTTCTACAGAAAGCAAAGCTTTCTATTTAGACTAAGACAAGGCCTATAGTTTAATAAAAAACTAGAGTGAACAAAAGTATTTCTTCAAAGTTAAACTCTACCACACGTATATGACAGGGTCTTCTACAGAGAATACATTACCATCTGTGCTTATAATCTTGGGAAATATCCTTACATGCAATCCTTGCTTCAGATTTGGGACTTCATATTATACTCATCTATTCCATTATTCAACCCATTGTGTACCTATAATGTGCTCAGCATTAAAGTGGTATAATTTCCAATGCTTTGTAAATTGTGGGTTCTTTACACTGTCAAAGCTTCACCAACCATCTTCTCCACAAGAGTATAAATAAACTATAAATTTCAGTCAGAAAAATATTGCCAATGAAGATCATGAGGCCAGATATTTTCTAAGAGTCTATTCTATTCTTGAGTTCTTTTCTTTTCTTTCTTTCTTTCTTCCTTCCTCTTTTTTTTTTTTTTTTAATGCTTTTTCAAGACAGCGTTTCTCTGTGTAGCCTTTGCTGTCCTGGAACGCATTCAATTGACAAGGCTTCCCTCAAGCTCACAGAGATCCCCTTGTCTCTGCCTCCAGAGTGATGGGATTAAAGGCTTGCACCATTACTGCCAAGCTATTCTTGTAGTCTTACATCTAACAGAGTCAGAATCTAAGCTTAGAATTGATAGAAATTTATGGGTAATTATACAAAAACCTTAAAGGGAACGGTCTGATTTCCTCATTTCTGCTTTCAAAGTATAAAAACCAGGCTAAGAATAATATGAAATTCTTAGGAGGTAAGCAACTTTAAAATTACTTTAACTAGAAGGAGAGCCTTTGTCACAAGAATAAATGCCATCTTGATGTTAGCTTAATCTAGTTGTAGTCATTTCATCTATGAATAATCTGGTGAACTTTTGAGATTGGACTGTGCCTATAGACCAACCCTAATTGCATTACCATCATTACAGTAGAAGTCTAAGTGCCTCTCTGTTTTTCATGATTATTTATGGGACCCGAAGGACTCAATTGACCCAATGTCTTCTTTGTTACAGTTTTGTTTGTCTATGCTTAGAGGAAGCATTTTTTAATAAATAAATGCCTTATCAGCATGAAAATGGAAAAAAACTGCGCAAGTTATTCAAATCTAACAAAAGAGTCTAGTAGCTGTTTTTTAATTTGTTTGTTCTGAGAAGACAAGCAGAGCACCTGTCTTTAACTATGCGCATCAGGCCTAAGTGTGACTCTCAGACTGTGCTCCTCACAGCAATGAGCACAAGTCATTCAATGTGCAGCTCCAGGTTCTCAGCAGCAGCAGCACGACATAGATACAGCTTGACTTTGCCCTGAATGAAGGAAAGAAAAAATAATTAGAAATTAATAATTCCCTTTCTTTCAGCCTTTGATAGCAGAAATCTTCAGAGATCTTCTCTTCTGGGTATTCAGGGTGATACATAGTACATGGTAATTAGGAAACTAACAGACATTCCTGAAGTGTCTGTCTCATTACCAGTAAATGCCTTCTCTGAAAAGAATCTCGCTCAATGCTTCTCTACATACAAATGTAGGTCTCTTGATTTTTCCTTTCACTGACTGTAGGTCTATTTATTTAAAGCCAATCTTTTGGACAGTAATATAGGTGCAGTGAAGGAAAAAAAGAACATCTAGTCTCAAGCACTGATGTAGTGGAAGCTTTGATTCTTTTGTGTGTTTTCTGTTTCTTTCACAAGTATGGGATATGGAAGTGTTTTTCCATTCTGAAGACAGTCTTGTGACCTTTGTTATCCTTGGAAAAGGGCATGTGATGTGTTTCTGGAAGCTGTCTTGTCAGAAAGGATGTGATGTTTTACTAAAAATAGACATGTGAGAGGATGCATGATGTTAAGAAAGAACATAAATAGAACCCCATAGTGAGATGATGCTTTTGCATTGTTACACCACCCAATGCTTTGATGGTCTTTGCCGTCTCCACTGGTCCTTATTTTGTATTGAGAAACACACCAGAGAACTCATGGTGTTCCACCTGATTTTATCCACTTCCACTGACTTGGGGCAATTCAGCAGAGCTTTGCTGTTTCTGCTGTACTGTGCCACTGCTACTGATTTGTGTTGCTGTTTGGTGTTGGCTATTGGACTGGACTGCTGGTATTCTAACAATGAAGAGTGGAATGCCCCCAAGGAACTACTTCTAAACAGGTCCGCAACCTCCTTTTCCCATTAATCTTTCTCCACTATCTCTGGTCAATGGGTTAGAAGAAAGGTGGAATCATTTAAGAACCTAAATAAAGTAGATTTTGAAAAAGTCTAAGGCTACACCCTGGAAGGTCCTAAAATGCAGTGAGAGAGGAAAAAAAGCCTGATGTATAAAAATGATACAGGAAAAGTAAAGGTGAAGCATGAGGAAAAAATTAAGTCAGCTGTTATTATCTTTAAATAGACTTCCATAAAGTTACGGAGAAATGCCAGAAATTGAAAAATATGCAGCACTCCTTTTTCATATGTCCTTTGTGAATGAGTTCCCAATGGTAATATTCTATAGTTGAGCTACATTTTATTCATAAATCTTTATAATTGATTTCTAGTAATAAAGTTTTAGTTAACTATTTTTGCCCCAAATCACAAAATTGAACTAAGCTTCTTTCCTTCAAAGTACAAAGTTATCCATTCATGTACCAAGATCCCAAATATAATGATTTGGGTTTAGGGAACAGCAGAATATCATACATTAGGGGAGATTTGGTAATTTCAATTCCATAATTTCCATTAGTAGATTTGTCAAGTAGAAAAATTATTTAAGAACAGGGAGAAAATACACTGTTATCTCTTGAATTGAAAAATGAAGAATTTGAGTAAATATAAAATTATATTAGTAATATCACAACTTAATGCCAAAGCTAATTTGGTATTAAAAAGGTTGGCAGTAATTTTTTAAGTTATAATGGATAAGCAAAATGCTATCACATATGATCCATATTAGAACTGACAGGTGTTTGCAACATACTAACATAGAATCAAATTATTATACCTTCTATGACTAAGTAGACTCCACAAAGCACTTGATAATTCATGAGAGCCACTGTGACTCGGATAAGGTATTCTATTACAGTGAAAACCTATAGTCCCATTTAAAAAAGAAAAGAAATGGAAAGAACCCAAGTAATTACTAACTTAGGTATAAAATTGGTTTTCAATGTTTGAAATGTCTGTTTAAAATAAAAGAGTATGCAGAACAGCTTTTTTTATCCTGTTACAAGCAGGAATATTCTTGTCCAGCTGAAGCAAACATGCCTCAACCACTAGCTCTGTTTAAGACCTTTTAAAGTCAAAATTATGTTTGAAAATTTGAGGGAAGCCTTTTTGAATGACCAAATTAGAAATACTAGTTTTATCTTCAGTTTAATTAGCGAATAAAACATTCTTTCTGTCAACTATCTTGTAAAGTTTTAGGGGAGAAAAATGTGACTCCCCAATCTAATAGATAAAAAAAAAAACAACAAAACAAAAGAGGCAAAATCAAGTAAGGATAAATTATATAACATTTAAACAATGGAATTGAAGTTTGTAATATAGTCAAGGTGCAATCAGAAAAAAATTGAAAAATGCCTGTCACAGTTTTCTAGGTGATTTTCAAATGTAATGTGTTTACTCTTCATGACCGCTGGAAATAAAGTTTATTACCAAGTCTACATGGCATGACTAAATTCTCTAGCTAAGCTGATTTGCAATTTTCTGTTGTCTTGGTAATTGGCTGAGAGGCAAAGACTCATACTGACTGTGAGGTAAGCCAATTTGTTCACGGAGGAGATATGAAATCCTGGTTCCGCTGTGCCTTCGCAAGCTTTCTGCAATTGCCTGGCTGTTAGGAATTCATGTCCAGTATGTGGCTGGAGGGGAGGATTTAGCTTTTACACTGCAATTACCATCCTGTATCAGGATGCTTCAGCTGTTTACAGCAAGACTCTCTGGGAGCTGGTCGAAGGCCCAGATGATAAAGAAGGACAAATGTTTAAAAGATCACAAGGCCAGGGGCTTGCAGCCAATATTTAGTTAGATATATAATTATTTCCTTTTATGATCCAGCAGTCATTAGTTAAAATTGAGGCAAAAGATATAATCGATAAGATATTTCATTCTTAGCTGGGGCTATAGCTCAGCTGGTGGAGTGCTTAGGTAGCAGTATAAGACTATTGGCTAGTATCAAGTAAACCTGGCCTTGTAGTTCAGGCCTATCATTCCAGCTGGAGGATTAAAAGTTGAAGGCCATCATTAACTACATTGTAAATCGGAAGCTAGGCTGGAATATATGTTCCCTGGCTCAAAAGATTCAAAATGCAAATTTGATTTTATTTGTTATTGATGTCTGTGTGTTTGTGAGCAGGGGAAGACAGGAAGTGAACATGTGAATATGAACAACTTGGTTCTAGGCAGCCTGCCAGCAAGGCTCCCCCATCCTGATGCTTCTGTCTCACCTCCTCCCCAACAGCCCTGTGAGGCCACATCCAGCTATTTATGTGAGTTCTAAGGATTTGACCTCATCTTCATACTTGTACAGCAAGTGTTCTCACCACTGAACCACCTCACTAGCCCCTTAATACAACCTTACCCTCTCAATTCCCATCATAAAATCTACTCTGACCAGATTCTCAATCATTATATTTTGGCCTGACTGAGAGTCCTATTCCCAGCAGTAAGTCTGTGTAGTGTCCTTCATTCAGATTTTGTTCATTGTCCTCAAAAAGGCACATAAAGTTGTACATAGCCTGCCAGAGAAGCTCCATCCTATGCCACTTCCCTTGGGCTTGCTTGGTTATCTCCTGTACTACATATAGCTAGTAAAGACTGCCTGCTCGCTGCTGCCTCCGTACTCCTATTCATGCTTCAAGTCACTGGTCAAGGACCATTTTCCCAGTGAAGCATTCCATGACTTCCCAGTGACGTTCCTTACAAATTCACACACGCCTGTACTAGCCTGTCTCTATGATTGATACTGTTCATCTCTGAACTACCCACAAGCTCTGCTCTGCTCAGTGTGGCTTTTTACTGCTTTTTCTCATGACTGAGAAACATTCTAGATACTTTACATTCATGAGCCATTTGTGAAATGAACAGACAGATGAGGTAAGGGACTTTAAGAGTCCTTGATTCTATGAGTCACTTCAGGCCATGATTGTTTGCTTTGCTCCTTCAAGAAAACAAATATCTAGCAACCTAGCATGAGGCTTACACAGAAAGGTGTTTAAGTAGCACTAGAGTGATATAGATAGAAATAGGCCTGTTTTCTTGTTTTTTTGTTGTTTGGCTATTTTATTTTTATTTTTTAATATAGCTCATCTTGATCAGGGTGAATAGGCTAAAAGCAGAAACACATATTTCAGTTCTCCTGCCAAAAACAGAACCTTCAGGAAAGATGACATGCGATGTCTCTACAAAGCCCTTGAGAAACAATAGATATCCCAGGTTTGAATTTATGTATGATGGGAATAATACAAGTAATTTAACTTAGTAATAGAGGACTGTATGGTAGTGGACAAAGGGGTGTGGAATTCCAGCAATCAGATGTAACCACAGTATACAACTTCATTCTAGTAATTTTTGTAAGAGAAGATAAATTGAGCACTGCAAACCTTGAAAAAAATGTCCCCAATCATTCACATCACTGATGACAATCAACCCCAGGTTTGAAAGGCATATAGGATAGTTAAATATCTCTGACCACCATCTCTACATTCAATTTTGCTGCCTCTGCAAGAAGTGAGATGATTTTATAAATATGTCTATAATTACAAATAGTCAACTTTTACTATCAATACTATTTTAATAATACAAGAAAAGAAATAAATCATAGTGTCTGCATATAGTGGTCATATTCATAATAATAACAATGTAAGTAATAATTTAACAAATATAATGTCATTGGTACCTTTGGCTACATAGGAAAAGAACAGATATCTACCATGTACAAGCACAATAATGACAGTAGAGTTATGGAAAAATGCACATATAAGTAGACACAGATTTATAGCATTTCCTCTAAGAAGCAGGGATGAGTCCAGACAGATGAGAGTGGCTGTTTTCTTGACACATTCAGCACTTGTGGTAGGATCCAATTATAGAAAGAAGCCACAGGATGTGTTGAACAGAGGAACTTCAGTATAAAACTGTATTAAATGTAACAGGAAATTTAATTAATTGGGATTAGTTACCAAAAGGTAAGGAGGAATCTTATGATAGTAAGAGTAGTCTTAAGTATGTATAGGGTTTGATGTGTTTTGAGACAAGGTCTCATTATAGACTCTATACTGGTATTGTACTCATGATTCTTTTCAACATCTTATGTTCTTAATTCATCTGTGTATCACCACACCTGGCTTTACATAACAGAAAGCAGCAAATTATTCGAATGCTGTGGTCAGGGATCCAGGGAAGGAAAACTCTGCTGTGGTTGTTCTAGAAGGTCCCACTGTGATGTACTGCATAATGGGAAAGTTAATTAAGGTGCTGAATTACTGAGACTCACTCTGAAGACACCTTCTGAGGAGCTAAGGTCAGACACCATCAGACAGGTGTCCCAGAGGTACCACTCAGGATATAGCCACAGGTTATGCAGAAGAAGGCACCCCAGAAATTACTTGGGAACCACCTAAGGAGAATGTCATAAATACTCATTAGCTGGGAGGTGGCATGCCTTGTGGCTTTCTGTGAAGCAATGTGGTAGAGATGGGGAACTGTCCCCCAGAAGATGTGACCTCTCTCACTCCACTCCCTGGGGAGAGGGAATGGCTGTGAGTGGGGGTGGGAAGTGTCTGTGTCCATGTAAGCCAGAAGACAACCTCCACAGTTCAGGATTCCATCTAAATTTATTTGAGACAGAATTTCTCCCTGGCCTGGAACTTACTAAGGTGGCTAGGTTTTCTAGGCAAAGAACCCCAGGAATCCACCTGCTTTAATATTTCTACAGTGGTTTAAAAGCCCACACCACAGTACTGTGTGCTGTTCTGTTTGGCAGCATGATCCTGGGAGAGCAGAGCCTAAAAGTGAAGCAGACTAAAGTCTCGTGAAGTAGCCAATTTTCTTCTTCAGACAGTGTATATTCTGAGGGCATTCTGTGGGTGAAGCATAGTCAGGTGAGCAAAGTTCACTTGACTTCAATTAATATAGAGTTACAAAGGCAAGGTCACATGAGTTTAGGCTACATACAATCCTCAGAACAACTTGTGTTTAGAAATACCATTCTGTATAACAATGGATAAAATAATGGGTAATCAGAAGCAAAACCCACTCCTATTATTACATGTGGAGGGGCATGAAAGCACATGCCAAGAACAAATTTGTCATAGAATAGCAGAGGTTACAAAGACTCTTGTCTTGTTTGCTTGCAGTTCTCTCACAATATCTAGGCATTCTCCTCACACAACTTCAGTCATGGGCCATGTTCCAAAATACTTGAATTTTTCACAAAGGCTCTGAGTGTTGAACTCAGGTCCTTAAATTCTTAACTGAGCCTCTCTCCAGATCTCCAGCTCATAATTTAGCCGTCCATGGCAGAGGTGCCTAGAGCCCAGAGATTACTTGGTTCATCACACAGTACTTTCTCTTAACTTGTTCAAGCACTATAAACTGGAGTAAGTAAAAAACCAATCTTTGGGAGTGATTTTGGAAGAAAATGCAGATCAAATGAGGACATTGTACTTCTCCCTGTGATGATAAAAAATGTATTGCTCTGTTGCCTGCTTTTTGACCACTTCCCCGTGACAGGACTGCCTTTCCAGGCCACAGGAGAAGAGGACAAACTCAGTCCTGGTGTGGTTTGATGGGCTGCGGTGGGTGTATAGGGAGAGCTCGCCTTTTCTGAGGAATAAGGGAAGGGGAAGGGGAATGGTGGGACTAGCAGAAGAGAAGGGAGGAGCCCCAATCAGGATATAAAATGAATAAGTAAGTAAAATGTGGGGAGCCATGCTAAATTCTGCCACATCAGCAATCCCATGCTTAGGCTGCACGCTGTGACCTTCCTGTTGCTGAGCTTTGCTGGTCAGATGAGGTCTTTGTGTTCCAAGCCATCCTTGGACTATTTATCTTTGAAAGAAGTAGGGAAATCCCTACTGAGAGACACCCAGATGATTAAGGAAGTTCCTATAGAGAGCTACTCAGGCTATTGTGTTCTTCTTGCCTTAGACCTAGGGAGAGAGGGATCAAAACAGATCCTATTGACTTTACTATATAAAGTCTTACTGTCAGCCTTAAAGAGAGTCTTGATCAGAAATTTCCAGACTTGACTCATTATTTCTTGCATCTCTGTACCCTACTTTCAATCCCCACTCCCTCTTTCAGATGAATCCTGATTTGATTTGTCTTACGGGCTGGGACACCTCAGTAAAAACTTTTTAAAAATGTGTTACTCACCTTGCTTTCTTTCTACATCATTGTCTTGAGAGACACGGTTTCTCATGTTCTTAGTATGTGTGTCTATGCTATCCTTCAGCCTGCTTTGCATGTCCCCTGTGCTAAAGTCTTTGGTCTTAAATCATCTTTGTTTAACAGTGCATTTGGATGGAATGTAAGCTGCATAGTTACTAACAAATAAGCAGAGGCATGGCTTTTCAGAAGTTATTATCTAAAGTTGTCAGATAAATTCACTTAAAAATAAGTAGGATAGGAGAAAACATAGAACATTATTAACTTATAAATTTCACAGGGAAAAAATTATATACTAAGAATTTCTAGATGGTAACATCTTCAAATTTTGAAAGTCAGTAAAAGTACCCTGAAGATTTAAAGTGACCTTTAAAACAACAACAACAACAACAACAAAAAACTAGGTTTCCTCAGCCCAGGAGAAGTAAAAGCAGACCAGAAGAGCACTGTGTCCCTCAGGGAGTTCCCAGGAATTCTGAACTCAGACCAATAAAACAGCTTGATGGTTTGCTGTAGTGAGGCCTTCTGTCTCTCTAACCCATCTTAGAATCCTCCTTGACACCGATCCTATAATTCTTTCCTGTTGCCTAATGTATTATACCGAACCTCTCTCAGGTATTACTATCAGGTGATCTCCTGTCTGTTTGGAATGTACTCTCCTCTCCTCTTTTCTGTAACTCTATCTATCACCTAGGGTCAAGAGTCATGTCATTGGGGGTGCCAACCTCCTAAATTTCTAAAGTATTAATTCATTACCACTCACCAGCTGGTTATGTTATGGTATATTAAAGTAGAATGCTGTGATGTGAGTGATGTGTGTGCACACAAGTGTGTTCATGAATAGACATATGGAGGCCAAAAGTCAATGTCTAGTGGTTTCCATTATCACTGACTACTGACTTTTCACTATTGAGCCTCTGAGGTCCTCCTGTCTCTGCCTCCACAGCACTAGTATTCTGGATGCACTCCTCCATGTGTGGCTTTTTAATGTGGGTTCTTGGATTTGAACTCCAATAGTTATGCTTGTGTGTCAGGCACTGTACCCACTGAGCCATGTGGCCAAACAATCAGACTCATAAGCAGAAGATTTGGGTCAGAATTCTTGCTGTATTCCTCAACTTCTTTCTGTCACATTAGTCACAGCATGTTTTTATAAATAATATATACTTCTTAGAGCTGTTGTGAGGACTGAATGCTATGTTGAGTGTGCCTAGAAATTTTTAAATAGTTTTTCTGGATAAAGCACAAATAAACCATGGATATGTGCATATTACTATCCCATATCTTATACAAATTTATGAACTGAATACCTTTCATTTGCACTTAGCACCTATTCTGGAGCTCAGCATACAGAAAGCACTGTGTAAAACTATCTAGATAGTGAAAACCAAATTACTTTCTATGAAAATATAAAAGTCTATCCTCACTGTATTTCTTTTGCTCATTTTTCTGTCTCTCCCAAATGCACACAAGTTACAATATTAGACCTTAATAAAATTATGGGTGAGGAACAATTAGAATTGGGAAATCGTATCTCTGTTATATCAAAGCCCATGTTTATAAAATCTGAGGAACTATGAGAGCAGAGCACAGACAGTGACTTCTGTGAAGAATTTTCACCCTGATGGAATCAAGGTAGCTATATTACTAGGAATGCCAGTCACAGATCCAGAAAGTAGGAAATCTATTCACCAGGAGCTATAGAATCCCTAAAGTGTATGTGTGTTTGGTGTGTGTGTGTGTGTGTGTGTGTGTGTGTGTGTGTGTGTGTAGGCCAGAAGTCAATGTGGGTGTCTTCCTCAATATCTTTCTACTTTAGTTTTTAAAGCAAGGGCTCTCATAAATCCCAAGTTCCCCAATTGGTTAGACTGTGGATAATGAGCTACAGGGTTCTTTCTCTACTATCTTCTCCTCTACCAGTGTTGGGTTAACAGACATGTGTGCCATGTTCACTTTTTAGATGCATGCTGGGGATTTGAAAGCATGTTCAGGGTAGAGGGCCTGTAACATGTAGAGACTGGAGGATGCTGGGAGAACCTGGAGAGTAGGTCCATTTGGATATGCTAGCTAGGCACATCAGCCACTTGTCCTCAGTGTGAAACTTCACACGCTCCCTCACTTTTTTGCAGCAGCCCTTTAGATGTCTGTGTTCCTCTATGATAATTAACAAATTGCTGAGAGAGTTGAAAACAAGCATCTCAATGACCTAGCATAAGACATGAAATGAGATAGGTGTGAAAAGCTCTCTAACAGGATCAAGCATTGCAGACAGCAGTTTGCCCTTTTCCTGTTCCTTTCCCCTGCTAACCCTTTAGATTACATACCTGAAGGAGACACTAAAGTCTGTTCCCTTATTTGGCACTGGCTCATTCCTGAGACTGAATACCAAGGTCCAACTATCAAAATACAAAGGTCCAGCTATCAAAATTCATTATTTGGCTACATTGGCTAGCCTGCCCATTCAAGACTTAGCAACTCATCCTAAGACAGACTTCTTTTTCTCCTTAAAAAGCCACTCCTACAAAAATACCTGCTGTGTGCTGTCTGCCTTTGGCCAATTCAGAGGCAGCCTCCCACTCCCTCTTGTCCCTCTAGGGTAATAAATCTCCTTTGTGCTGAGAATTTAGTGTCTGAGGATGTTCTGAGTTTACTATAAGCCCATGCCATCATAGGTATGAACACTCTATGTGAAGGATCTATAAGATTGCATGATACTTGACAGTGTACTTGAAAGCTTGTTTTAGTCCAGAGTAGATTGAAAACCATGTGTGTGGTGGCCTTAACATATACTCATAGCCCATACTTCATTAAGGATCTCGTCCAAGGTGATAGATTCATATGAACTGTGGGTCTGCTGTATACAAGACAATTTCTGGAATTGCTGTAATTACCAATATATTCCTCATTCCCCTTCATTCTCTTAGCACTACCTTCATTGTGTTCCACAAATTTGGGTATGTTGTGCCTTCATTTTAATTGAATTTCAGGAAGTCCTTTATTTCTTCCTTGACTCAGGTGTCATTAAGTAGAGTTGTTTAGTATCCATGTGTGTGTAGGCTTTTTGTTATTTCTGTTGTTGTTGAAGTCCAGCCTTAGACCATAGTGATCTGATAGGATACAAGGTATTATTTCAATCTTCTTGTATCTGTTGAGGCTTGCTTTGTGACCTAATATGTGATCAATTTTAGAGAATGTTCCATGGGGTGCTGAGAAGAAGGTATAATCCTCTGCATTAGTCATCAGAGAAATGCAAATCAAAACGACACTGAGATTTCATCTTACACCCATCAGAATGGCTAAGATCAAAAACTCAAATGACACCACATCCTAGCAATGATGTGGAGAGAGAGGAAGACTCCTTCATTGCTGGTGGGAATGCAAACTACTAGAACCACTTTGGAAATCTGTCTGGCACTTTCTCAGAAAAATGGGAATAGGGCTTCCTCAAGACCCGGCTATTCCACTCCCTGGAATATACCCAGAAAATGCTCTACCACACAGCAGGGACATATGCTCAACCATATTCATAGCTGCCTTATTCATAATAGCCAGAACATGGAAACAGCCTAAATGTCCCTCAGTAGAAGAATGGATAAAGAAACTGTGGTACATTTACACTATGGAATACTACTCAGCTATTAAAAACAAGGAATTCCTCTTCATCCATGAGCAACTCATTATAATAATACTTGTCACCCACAAAATAAGCAGCAGTGTATTTGACACTATGTGATAAATTCAGTTATGATTATACAGGGTCCCTTTCTTAATGGAAATTGTAATTACTCCCTTCCTTGTACTCACTGGGACACTGAGGTAAAGCTGTAACTGAATTAGATGAGATTTGACCTTGAGTCTCCTGGAGAACCTAGCCTCTATGAAATTTTTGTAAACCAGTTGTAAAGGTTAAGCAAAATTAGGTTCGGGAAGCTCTCAGCACAGCTTCAATCAATCACACAGTGATCAGTGACAGGACAGCCCCAACACTACAGAACATGGCTCAAATACTGACAGAAGCAAGGAACCCCAGAAATATCAGCCCACAAAATGCTAGAAAGAGTGATGTGTTATATTTTAAATAGATCATTTTCCAGATGTTGATATGAAAGAAATGAGCAGAGGGCAATCAACTACTGAGAGCTAGTCCTGTGAACTTTAGTGTTAAGGACAGAATGGGTAAGCTGAACTCCACCCATGAATGTGCTGTTGCTTTGTTTGTGGAACCTTCACCAGATTAATTAGCATCATTGCAACAGTTTCCTCTGTAAGGAATCTGCTGGAAGGGAAATATTTGGCTTACTTACAGATATGTTGACTATGAGTCCTGACCATCAACCCAATGCCACAGAGATTGAGGTATATGATATAAAGGAATAGGTACAGAAATAGGAGCATATTAGGGTTATGATTAAAAATAGAAATGGAATTGAGAGGAGTAACCAAGCAATATACTTGCTCAGAGGCACGGCTTTTTAAATGTCTGCCACTGACAGACTGATATATATCTGAAACAAACTTCCAATAGCAAGTTGAAAATAATTTGATTTTCTCTGTTGCCTGACACTCTAAATTCTTATTTCCTAGGTTACCAAGGAGCTCTCTTTAGCAAGTGTCACTCAGTGAGTTTTGACTGTGTGGGCTTATTATCGTGCACATTTTGCTAAAAGCAGGTTACTCTCCATCCCTTCAAATGAGATGCTCTTTTACTCTCAAAAATAAAACATCAGCACTACTGCTCAAGTAGGTAATCTAACAGAAATATAGCCCTTCTAGCTCTGTATGCCAAGGACATGAGACTTGTCTTTATCATTTCGGAACAATGCATTCCAGTTGCAGGAAGAAGCATAAACAGAAGAAAGAAGATCAAATCTCTAGTCAGAATGGGGTAGGTTTCCTCAATCAAGCCTCTGAAAAGAGAAACATAGTTTATGAATAAAGACTCTTTCATCTAAGAGCAAATAGAGAGAGCAGGATATCAAAGTGTGTGAGAGAGAATCAGAGCATTAACACAGAGAAAAATCCACTCCTTTCTTATTCTTTCCTTTACTATGAACAGTCTCCAAGATCTCTTCAAATTTTGTCTTTATGGGAAGCCACTGAAATATCTTACTGAAGGAAAGCATACTCTAGGAAGGGATTCTAGTTTTCCTTTCAGTGGCTGTGATAAAAACACTGACCAAATGCAACTTAGAGGAGAAAAGGATTTCTTTCAACTTATACTTCCAGGTCACTGTCCATCATTAAGCTGTTTCAGAGAAAGAATTCAAGATAGGAGCCCAAAGGAAGAACTGTTAGCCTAGTCCACATACCACAATCTCTGAATAGAGAGCTCACTCACAACCAAAGCAGTATAGCAAGATTTATGGGGGAACACGACTTGTTGGCTTACACTTTGGCTCACCAAACAAGTTCAAGCTTAGCTATTTACACAATCGAGTTCCACCTGCCTAGGAATGGTACCACCCACAGTGGGCCAGGTACTCATATATATTACCAGTCAAGACCATCTGTCACAAACATAAGTACAGGTGAACATGATGAAAAGAATTAATCAGTTGAGAGTCTTTTTTTTTTTTAATTTATTCTTGTTACATCTCAATGGTTATCCCATCCCTTGTATCCTCCCATTCTTCCCTCCCTTCCAGTTTCCCCTTACTCCCCTCCCCTATGACTGTTCCTAAAAGGGATTTCCTCCCCCTGTATATGCTCATAGGGTATCAAGTCTCTTCTTGGTAGCCTGCTATCCTTCCTCTGAGTGCCACCAGGTCTCCCCGTCCAGGGGACATGGTCAAATATGAGACACCAGAGTTCGTGTGAAAGTCATACCTCACTCTCCACTCAACTGTGGAGAATGTTCTGTCCATTGGCTGGATCTGGATTCTTGTTTTATCCAGGTGAATCTAGCCTGTGTCAAACTAGCAGTTAATGCTAATTAGGATGGAAAAGAGATTTCCTATTTCTCTCATTTCCATGGGGAGGCATTTTTTCTTAGATGCGCCTGTGTTACTTGTGCTATTGCCATGCATTAAGAGCAACTTGCCTGTTCAATGCAGTGGAAAGGACACTTCGTGGTGCTCATCATCTTCTGCCTCATGGTAAGCAGACAATAGCTCCTGCTGAAAAGACTCTGCACCTGTGTTTAAGTCCCTGCAAGCCAGGTGGTGAACAGATATACTTCAGACTCCAGTTAATCATATGGCTGGTTTGTTCAATTACCCTTTCACCTCTTATGTTCCTTACTTTCAACTTCCTTTACATTTTGTCAGAAATCAGGTGGTGAGGGGGAAGTTACTGCTACTTCCTCCTAATCAACATATTCTGTGTTCTGGTAGAAAGGTCTGCTGCAGCTTCCCCAGGCATTTCTTGCTGGGAAACAATTCACTTCTGATGATCCCACCCACTGCTGTTGCCTCTTATCCTTAAAACCCCTCTGCTTATCTGTGGAAGTAAATACAAAGTCAGTCATCTGTAGAACCTAGTGACTAATAAAACAAGATTCTAGAACAAAGGAAAGGCAATTCTCAAATGTGTTTCAGATATCACTGTAACTAGAATAACTTCTTGGGCTGAGGGCATCTATAGTGAAAATAACACTGTACATCTATAAACTGGCTGAGCAAGTCAAACTGAATGGAATGGAACTGACATAATCTGAGTATGTCAGAAGCACAGTGACAGGCATGGTCTAGGGTAATAACTACCAAGACATTCTACTTGATTCTAATTCTCTGCTCTACTATCATGTTTTGAACCTTGAATTTTTTTTATCTCTCATATTCAATATGGAAACAGCAATGGTCACTTTACAAAATATTAGAAAGATTAAATGGTTACTTCCTGGGACCAAATTGTGATCTACAGAGTTTATATACAGATATGTACTAATAATTTCATAGATAGAAATTGCTGTTCCATATAAAGAGCACATAGCTATTTATAGCTATTTTCCATGTTGCTGAAATAAAAATATCCTAACAAAAGCAACTTAAGGAGAGAGTTTCTTTTGGCTTATTATTTCAGGATACAGTATGTCATGGTGAACACACACTATCATGGTAGAAAGACATGGCAGCAGGCAGGAAAGTCATGGTGGCAAGAGGAAGGACTGGCTGGTCACATTGATACCACATTCAGGAATTAAAGAGCAAAGAGGAAGTAGAGCCAGGCTCAAGTGTTGCCCCAGTGACTACTCCATCCATCAATCCCCGCCCCAATAATGGTTTTACAACCTTCCTAAATGGAGGAGCAAGCTGGGGACCAAGGGTTCAAATACACGAGCTTATGGGAACAGTTCATATTCAAACACTAATAAATAGCTAATTAATGGTTTGCTAAGAGTGTACCTTGTTTTCTCACTTTCCAAAGATTCCTACCCTTTCTTAAACATATCTAGAGATGACTTTTAATAAAAATATTTTAGTACCATACCAACTCTAATTCAGAATGTCTATGAGTAAGAGCATAAACCAATATTTTAACAATGAATGCTGTCTGTAAACAATATTTGATTCAAGAGTTTTTACCACTTACATACTGCATCATCATTAATTATATATGCTCCTTCTACCCTTTGCTTGAAAGCATCTTAAAAGAATCACTTCAGTCAAATCATTCGCCCCTATCCTTAACCCCCTGAGTCTAAGTTGAAAGTGGACTCCCTCTCAGTTTAAAAATCAGCATCCAAATTCCTACAACCAAGGATAGCTAATCTCAAACTAATCATTTCAATATTTATTTATTTTCTTTAAAACTTATTTTTGGACATCTAATCCATTGACTATAACAGGTCAGTATTTAAAAAAAAAACACTAAGCTGTACATAGTATAAGCTATAATATCTACAATTGGTGAAACACAATTATTATGGCACATTTTAATGAGACCATAATCCGATTGTATTGTTTTAGAGCTGAGTCACAGTGATGAAGCAACAGAAGTTAGGTTCATTTGTGAGACATCTGTAAAGCATCCTCTTAGAAGTGAACTGGGCAGCAAAATAGGTCCTTTGACTGGCATACAGACACAATGTTAAATGGGGATAGAGATAGCGTGTCCTAAGAAACTCCTGAGTGTTTCTACAAGGTGTTGTTTCTATGGGATTTCGGTTCTGAGTGAGTCAAAAGCCAGTAGAATATGACATAATGATCAAGAAACTTGCTGTAATATTTGAAAAAAATAAAAGAAAGATAAAGATTGGAGGGATGTCAGCTCAATTCCAATATGAACCACGATCTTATGCATGCTATATATAGATTATAATTACTGAGCTACACCCCTGGTCAAAATAATCTATTCTTTTAAAAGATACAATAGATGTATTACAGTTAATGAATGTAATATACACATTTTATATTAAAACATACAAAAATATAGCATTAATATAACATTTACATACTGGACATGATTTATATATAGGCTATACAAGATTTAAGCAAAAGCATATCATCATCTATGTTCTGTCTTGTTCTAAACTGTGATTTTTTTTCTGTAAGTATGATGCATGCCACTAATATAGGCATTAGAAATGAGAATATTGTAACTCCAGGTTCCCTGTATTGGTCTATGAAATCAAACCAACATATATCTAATTTACAGCAGTCTCCTTTAAACAAACTGTTTGCTAGGCAATGTGGAAGTTTCCTTCTTTGTTTTTCTTTATAGTCTCTGATTTTGATCATGCCCTTCCATTGTCCTCCAAATTCTTAGCTTTTGAAACTGGTCTTCCACTGATACACATATCCCCTGGGAAACTTCTGTCCCATCCTTCACATTGCTGAGTAGTTTTCTTTATCTTCATTCCTTTGTTTCTTAGCAGTAGGCTCCAATTGGTGCATCAATGAGAGGAGATAATTACCCTTCACCCAGAGGCATATAAAACCATCTCTGCAAACTAACTAGAGCTTCTGTGATCGAACCAAGATATTAGTTGAGGCTATAAATAAAATGTAGCACTCTGAGCAAAAGCAGTCTTCTCCCTATCCCCCCATACCCTGTCCACCCCCACAACTCCCACAATTTATTCAGGATGCCATCATTACATCTTTCCACACATCTCTTTATTACATTGTATTTAATGTTCAATATTACACCCCAAATAAAATGCCCAAATCCCCATGTGAATACTTTGTTGTATATTCTATCTCTTTCTCCAAGAAATCAAAGAACTAGTTTATAAATGGTTTTCTCAAATGAAATTAGGTAGTAAGCAAGTGATTCATGGATTCACAATTGCATATCAGCCTCCTATTGCGGATAAATAAGTGTGATTTCAAAAAATAAAATAAGACAATTCCAGGAAGAAATTATGCAAGTGGGTGGGTTGATTATGATGTCACAGCTGGGTTTCAGGGTGATTAAGTGATTATTTGGCATCACCACTGAGAATTTTTCTAGTCTGCTTTCACAGGAGATATTTTTTCTTTTGTTTGAATGGAATAAATTTGTTTTGTGTTTGTCAGTACTTTGCAATATACTTAGTTATTATCGTTTTGTGTTAATTGCACAAGTCTTGAATTTCCAGCCAATATTGTTTCATAATTAGGCTTGCCATGAAAGTACAGTCTAATTATTATACTCACAGTTTTCTAAAAAGCACAGAAAATTAATCTGTATGCAAATAACCTTTTTTTAGTGTCTTCTGTGACAGAAGCCTCTCCAGTGTAAAAAACACCTGGATTATATTTACCATGTTATCCAACAGCTAGGTTAAAAAAAATATGGAATTTTGTTAAGTGTCCAGTTAGAAAGAAAATTTCTCACAGTGAAAGTTCCCATTTCCATCTCCTTTCCAATTACATTTGTTGATAAGAAGTTATTTTATTTTCCTCTTCCTTTCTGGAGAATATGAATGACAATTGAATATAATAGTTATAATAAAAATTATATGAAGTATAATTAACACTTATGGAATACTACTGTAGACCTTGTATTCCTCTAATTACATAACTTACATTGGTATAATTTACCTTCTCTCCAATACTGTGAGGTGAGTCCAGACATTATTTCAGTTTTACAGGTGAAATAATTTGGACCAGTCATAACAATAGTAAGTCGTAAAGCTGTGAGATGAGTACAGAAAAACTTTCGTTGCACCTTACGTTATGCAACATCAGTTCTATCACTTATCTCATCCTTCCCAAGCAAGTATGTGTTACTCTGATTTAAGAAGGAGAGATTTTGCCATGCGTTAGGAGGAAAAATCTACAGAAGACATTGATATTATCAAAAAGATTAGTTTGGACAGCCATCTATCTCTTTTTTCTTTTTATTAATTATTCACTTTACATCCAAGTCATATACTCCTCCTTCCTCTCCTCCCTCCTTTACCCTCCCTTCCTGTTTCCACTACCCTCCCTCCCACACTCCTCAGGGAAATGGATCCCACCCACTTCAGTATATCAAGTCCATTCAAGACTTGTGAATCCTTTTTCCCTGTGGCTTGATGAGTTAGCTCCACCAGGGAAAAATGATCAAAAAACAGGTAATAGAATCCTTGTCAAAGTTATCCCCCATTCCCTTTACTATGAGACCCAAAAGAGGACCTAGCTGCCCATGCCCATTGGGTACATATGTTTAGGGGGCATAGGGCCAGTCCATGAATGGTCCTTGGTTGGAGCTTCACTCTCCACTGCGCCCCCAGGCCCTGGATAATGGCTCTGTTGGTCTTCTTATAGAGCACCTGTCCCTTCTGTATCTTTCTATCATTCCCCCAACTCTTCTCAAAAAAGGTGCTGCGCTCTCCCCAATGACTGAATTTTGGTCCCTTGCATTTGTTTCTATCAGCTGCTGAGTGGAATCACTCAAAGGACAGCTATACTAGGCTCCTGTCTGCAAGCATAAAAGAGTATCATTAATAGTGTCAGGCATTGGCTGTCTCCCATGGGGGAGAATCTAAGGCTGGGCCAGGCATTGGTTGAATATTCCATCAATCTCTGCTTATTTTTGTCCCTGCACACATTATGGACAAGGCAAGTTTTGGGCTGAAGTTTTTGTGGGTAGGTTGGTTTGTGTTCCCCTCTTTCTACTAGGAGCTGTGTCTAGTTAGGCAATAGCCTGTGCAGTCTCCATGACCCCTACTGCTAGGTGTCTCAGCAAGTATCATTTTCATATCCTCTCAGGAGACTAGCCTGTCATAGGTCATTAGCTTGTCAAAGAGGAACCCCCAAACCAAGATTTCTCTTCTCTAAGACCGCTGTCCTCCTGGCCCAAGCCTCCACAAACCTGGTATTGACAGTCATTTCTCTCCATGCTCCATCTCTTACCCTGTTCCCTCTCTTTAACCACTTCTGCTGATCAAGTGGACCAAAAACTACAACATAAAACCAGAAAAACTAAATCTATTAGAAGAGAAAGTGGGGAAAATCTTTGAACTCCTTGGCATAGTAGATAATTTCCTGAACAGAACACCAACAGCTCAGGCTTTAAGATCAACAATTAGAAAATGGGACCTCACAAAACTGAAAGACACTGTCAATAGAATAAATCTGGGAAAATGTCTTCACCATTTCTACATCTGACAAAGAGCTAATATCCAAAATTTATAAAGAACTCAAGAAATTAAACACCAACATACCACAGGGTACAGATCTAAACAGAGAATTCTCATCAGAGGAATCTTGAATGGCTGAGAAGCACTTAAAGACATACTTAAGATCCTTATTCAACAGAAAAAAATGCAAATTAAACTAACTCTGAAATTCCATTTGTATCTATCAAAATGGCTAAGATAAAAAAACTCACTGACAGCATGTGCTATTGAGAATGTAGAGAAAGAGAAACACTCCTTCATTGTTGGTGGGAGTGAAACTTTGTATATCCATTCTCAAAACCAATCTTGTGCTTTCTCAGAAATTGGGAACATCTATACTTCAAGACCCAGCTATACTGCTCCTGGGTATATACCCAAAAGATGCTGCACCATACAGCAAGAACATTTACTCAACTATGTTCATGGCTACTTTATTCATAATAGGCAGAAACAAGAAACAACCAAAGAATGTATAAAGAAACTTTGGTACATTTACACAATGGAAACTGCTCAGCTGTTAAAAAACAAGAAAATCATTCAACCTGTAGGCAAATGGATGAAGATAGAAAAGATTATCCTGAGTGTGGTAACCCAAACTCAGAAAGATACACATGGTATATACTCACTTATAAGTGGATTTTAGTCATATAGTACAAAATATCCATACTACAATCAACAAATCCAAAGAAGATAAGTAACAAGGAGGACCAAAGAGAGGATGCTTAAATCTCATCTACCTCTTTAACGTGAGGACTTTGATTGAGGTTAGAATTCTTGGACCTCTTAGCTGGCATGTCTTGAGGTACAGATATTTGGAGGCTATGATATTTAATACAAGTAATGATGACACCAAATACCTGATAAGAACTTGAGAGAAGGAGTTTTTTTGTTTGTTTTTTCATTTTGTTTTGTTGACTTACAGGTCAAGGGGATGCCATCCATCATGGTAGCAAAAGACTTATCTGTCTCATTGTATCAGCAGTCAGGAAGCAGAAGGTGAAAAGGAAGCATAGAACTAGACTAGACAATTTCAAGCCTATCCCCAGTGACACACAGAGATGCCAACTTGGGACCAAGTATTCAAAAACATGATCTTATGGGAGCAAAGAGAACACTTCAATTTCAAACCCAACAGAAGGCTGAGTGAAACATCACTGGAGTTCACATACATGTTCAGGCACACCATAATCAACCTAGTATCACCCAGTCTCAAAAGAGTTTCTGAGCCCTCAGTTTTACTATATTGCTAGCAATAAACACATCAATAATTTCTAACAGCAATAATAATAGCTAAATACATTTGAAACATAATGCAATTATACAAAAATTTGCCATATACCTCCCAAATAGGGAAAAGTAAAAATATTTAGGTTTCCAAGTGAATATGAATTTGTACCCAAATTCCACAGAAAACATTCAAAATTCAGGCTGGCACTGCTTGTGCTGAGTTCACAGGGGAGGAGAGACATAGTTTACATATTTAGATATAGGAACAAAGCACTGCAAAAAGAAACGTAATTTTAGTAATGAATATTAGATGGAAGCTATTCAGAACTAATTATGTGTTTGGTGATATATATATAAATATATATTTATATATTTATATATATATATATGCTGCAGTACTGGATGTAACTGTACCTGGTTTTAAAAAAATCTCAGGCTAAGTATTTAACATGAAAGTTTGTATTTAGGAATTACACTGACAATTCTTCATGATTACAAGGGCAGCAAATGCCCTCAGCGCCCTTTCTCAAATGTTTTATCATTTATATCTGTCCGTTTAACCACCCCAACACCACTGAGGCATCAAAGGTATAATAATAAGCCATATAGTGTATACTTTCCTATTTGATACCTGGAGCTTTGCACAAGGCCCTTACTGCTTATGTGCTCACCTTTTTCTGTACCTGCTTGCAACACAGTCCCTGATTGACGCAGTTGTGTCTCCTTGTAATTCTTTCAGATCATCACATGTCTGCACCCATCATGCCAGCTTGAATTGTGATGGATCCCAGGTTAGCAGCATGGAGCTGCCCAGCAAGTCTGCCCTCTGAACTTCACCTGACCCACTTTGAGCTTCCAGGCTGAGCACCTGAGTGTGCTTCCTGCTGGGCAGACACCTGTCTTGACATTTGCTTGGACTCACTTCAGTTTGATTCACAGTCACCTCCCCTTCTATCTCCCTTGGACTATGAGAGTGCACATAAATCATTATACACTTGTTTACACCCATGAACATTTCACACACACACACACACACACACACACACACACACACACACACACACTTTGATTTCTTATTCCAGGAAATAAAATAAATAAAAATGTGCTTAAAAGGGTAATACAACCTTATCACCTTTCCTACTTGAAATGAGAGATTTAATAAAATATAAGCTTTCTCTGTCTTTATTTGAGATATTAAAGCTTAGGGTAGAACTAATAAATACTGTGTTACTCATATCACTACAGGTGAACAAAAGATGCTTTGTAAAAGCCAGTTTATAAATTTCTGAGCAGTTAATTAGCATAACAGTCTGAACAATGAACATACCTTAAGGCCTTTCTCAGGCAAATATAGTAATCAAAAACAAAATTACAGCATACAGCCTGGACTGGTGTTTACAAAGTACTCCACCTGCCAACCAGCAATGAAATATATCCCAAATCTCTTTGGTCAATGAGTTGGGGATCATCAGGTGACTTAGGCTCCCTGTGAACACCATGTGTGAAGATTCACAGCACACTGGGCCTTTGTTCTCAAGAAGCTGTTGAACTTCCAACAGACTGAGAAGAGACCACCATGTAGCTTCAGCCAAAGAAGTCTCTCTTTGTGCTCCAAGTTGCAGGAGGCTGGAGATGCTCCAATTTCAAAACCAGAATAGAATCCCTGGTTCTTAGAAGGAAAGACAATATTATTATATAATTTTACTACAGGTGATTGTAATTAGGCAACCTCCCCTCCCCCACCACCCCAAGAAAAATCAGAGGGCTCATTTCTACATTAGAGGCTCTTGTCAACAAAGATCAAGTAAAATACTTGGATTTTTTTCTTGTAAAGTTTATTTAAATCAGATGAAATCAGGTAAAATAAATGTACTGTTTTACTATAAGTATTGGCTTTATATATGTGTGAAGAAGCAAGAAGACTACAATTCAAAGTCTTAATGCTTACATCTTAGAGCTGAGACTAAAGGAAACTAGAGTTATTAAATTAGCAGGATTGTATATGCAACTCGAGCATATTATACCAAGTGAGGTGGCAGGCTCAGGAAGACAAATGTAAAGGTTTCCTTCATGTGAAGATCATAACTTTGAGCTTGTAGTTTTGCATTTAGATTGGAGTAGGTCACTACAGAGGCCAGGCAGCAAAGCAGGAGGCATGACGGTATGAGAGTAGGGCTTGTGCAGAGAGAATGTAAAACAATGTGATTTGAAAGTAGTGAGGAGAACAGGAAGGTTAGGTAAAGAGTAAGGGCAGGTGAGTGAGGGCTGGAGGACATGTTAAACAGAATTTAGCATATATGAAAAGACATGTTGAAACCAAATTTATATGGTAACTAAAATGTGTAATTAAATTTTAACATTGAACAGAATATCATACATTAATGGATAATGCTCTATTCATAAGCTATAGCTTTTAAACTAAAATTCTAAAACCAGGTAGTCATTAGCTCCACATGAGGTATTGGCCAGGGAGTACCCTGAGGATCCCAAAACAATGAAGGTTATTGCCAGTGTGTTTGGTTACGCACAAGAATTATATGGTAAGACTCAGTTGCTGATGATCACATTCTTGGGATAAAACACACCAAAAAAGCATGTTGGAGTTAAGCTAGAAGCCTCTACCAACCTGATTGCATACATTATGTCCAAAGGTGCTATGTTGGCTATTAAAGGGAAAAAGCATCAGTGTGCTTACCCATCACTGGACTATGCACATTACAATATCCACATACCAGACAAGATGATCCCACTACTGCTATACTGGCCAGATTGTTTGTTATTAATCATTTACATTCTGATTGGACTTGAGGCCACCTCCATAGAAAGACATACATGCCTGAGAGTGTACATGTGAACAAAAACACATGTCAGGGATGCCACAGGGTAGAGTAAGATGAACTTATGACTGATATTAAAGTTAGTGGGTACATAATCAAACTTTCTTCTAAATATTTATATTTCTACCCATAGCTTGCTGCAGTCTATAGCAGTTCATTCAAAGACCTCTAACTTCTTGAACAGCTGAAAAGTGACTATTGGGAGTTCATCTCTAAACAGTTTATCTATTCCATCCCCTCTAAAGTGTAAGGAATGTCATGAAATGTTCATTACAAAATAGATGATAAGGACTGAAAGATTGTAAAAGCTAGAACATGTGGAAGAGTACTATGAAATGCAGTCTTCCAGGTATGATCTTGACAGTATAATCATGAATATGCAGTATCTATAGCCACCTACACAAGACCTCCACAAACAAATAAGGTATGATGGTAGGAGGCTGGGAAGATGAGAATCAACAGGAGTATGATAGAGATAAGAGGGGGTAATAGAGAAGAAATATTTGTTCATACTACATTGTATACATGTATTAAATTACCACAAAAATAAAATATATCTTCAAATATTACATATACACACATACGTGTGTGTGTGTGTGTGTGTGTGTGTGTGTGTGTGTGTGTGTGTGTAATATGAGACCAAAAATGACATAAACCAAGAGACAGACTCAGAGTCTAGCATATTTTTCTACTACACTGTATTCTGAGTGGTCTTATATCTAGGTATATGCTCCTGTACACTAAGCATAGCAACTATAGATATTTAACTGTCTATGTTATTTAGACAAAATTTGTAATTTAGACTTTTTCCAGCTCTAATATTACTTATGAGTTTGCCTGAGATTATATTTTTTTAAATTATTGGTTATTTGCAGGTAATTGCTTCTTTCCTTGTTCCCATACTTTAAAAAAGAGGAAATAGAAAAGTGTCCATGATGCTAGGGCAGAAGCATTGTGAATGGAGAGCAATTAAGAGGCCTTCTCTTCACACGGAGTCATTTTCAGAGGCACAGCTGGCTTGGCTGCAGCCACATGCAATGCTAAAGTGATTGCTCAGCTCTAGACACCAGCAAAAACCACAGGGAGCATTTTGGACAGGTTCTTCATTATAAAACCATGTTTCCTTTATGACTGAGAACAGTAATTTATTGAGAAAATTCACTTTTTTCCTCAATGGCAAAAGCTGTCCAATATTCCAATTTATAACGCTTTTTGGGTAACTTTACCAAGTCTAGGAGCCTTTATTCATCAAGATGAAATCACAGATATACAGTAACTGTGTGTTAAATTTAGAAAAGAAGAAAAATCAAAATGGTTTTAGTATGTCCCAGTAGAAAAAGACTTTGTAATCAGCCCCAGCCTTTCAGTGGTGGTCCTTTCAATCATTTGGTTGGTAGTAAATGGTAAGTGACATGCCTTCGAAATCATGATAGGAAGCCAGGAAGTCAATATTAAGTTCACAGAAAGAATATGATGAATTTGCACTATTGTCTGGTCTCATTATATTCTTTGTCACAAAAATGAGTTATCACAGGATTATAATGTCTAGTGTGTTCTTCTTTATAATACATTCTTATCCACATGACAAGAATTACGACAAGAGGAGAAAATGGGCAAAATTAATCCACTTTCATGACAGAAAATACTACATCAAATTAACTTGTGACAGGCAAGTATTTCTGTGATGGCATTTATTGATGGCATCTGTCTGATCAGTCTACCTACATCAGTTCTTTATGTGCCTCATCAAGGATCCATCATGAGCAGATCCCTGGGGAAAACATCCTCCGAAGACAGTTCAGAATGAAAGAAGAGAAACAAGGGTCATTTTGTACTGGGGGGGGGTAGTTTCTGGAGAAAATCCCTAACTTAATCATACACTTGGGTTTCACAGCAATATTCTTAAATAAATTTCAGCCTGCTTTTAATGAAAAAACTCTGCCCCTGCATCTGGCAAAAATTCATTTGAAGATTTACTTTTCCTATTTTGAATTGAGAATAGGTATATTTTTACAACAAACAAAATGAATGTGTGCCCTATATTTCTTTTATGTTCACATTTGAATCTAAGTTATAGTTAGCATGGATTATCCTTACCATCATAGATACATGCATCCTAGCCAACCCAAGTTAAGTTACCTAACTGTGGAAGCATACAAGAACATGTCACTTCCTGCAAAAAAAGCAAGGCTATTGCAGTGTCTGACAATGGGTCAATGTCATTTACATCTGTTCACTTTAAGTCACCCAAAGATATGTCAGCTAAAGCAACAGATGTTGAGATTTCAAGGGAAAAGATGCATGGGTAGGTGATTAAGCAAAGACCAAATTGTTGTGTTCAACACATTATTCCCTAAGAAAAGTTTACTCCAGAAACTTATCAATACCCAGGGTTGACTTGGTACATTTAGAAACTCAGACACTTACTTTATAAGTAAGTCTATCTAAGGTGTGTGTGTGTGTGTGTGTGTGTGTGTGTGTGTGTGTGTGTGTGTGTGTGTGTGTGTGTGCACATTTTGCTAAAAATTAACACAACAATAAAAGAAGATAACATGTAAGTATTTTAATGAACCCAAAATACTAAATGAAGAGTACATTCTTCTTGTCATAAAAAATAATTTATGAGTTTATTTCTATGGGGGTTCAAGATAACATCACTGAGGAAGCAAGAAAGTTTCCAGTATGTGCTCCCATTAATTTCATTTGTATGTGAATCTATAAGTCAGATGACAAATGAAGAAAGACACAGAGCTAATCAGATTCACAGTGATTTAAACTACTGCAGGCTCAGCAGAACACAAGCTCGTGGAGCAGGTTCTCATTGGCTAGGGCTGAGGATATCCTTTCTGATTTTCCTAGGAAAGTATAATTTAGCGTCATGTTATACTTTCATACCAGATTACACACCCACTTGATTTTTTATCCAAGATGAACACAAGTAGCATTTAGCTCAAGTGCCACTTCTGCAGGAATGTGTGAAACAGGTATGACATATTTATACAAGCAGAAAATGTCAGATTTTGAAAGTACATGAGTTGAAGGTAAAATGTTGGTTTCAACAGTTATTCCAATGCTGGCAAACACACAGTAAATCTTTTTCTGCTCCAAGAAAATTCAAACCAATAAACATTTACCACTGTAATTACAAGTTTTTTCCTCTATTACCACACTAATTACCTGATCTAAATTTGGAAAGAAATTTGGGGGCTGTCTGACTATTCTGAAGACTCTTGTTTGTGTTTAAGTGAAAAATTATAATGATGTAGTCAAACCAAATTGAATTTAAGTGCTTTGGGAATTGCCTTAATATTTTTAACCAGCAAAACAATACATCTTCTAAAGCATCTGGCATCTTCATTGTAAGCAATTAAACATTGGAGACTGACTTATTAGAGAGGCACATGCACTACTAAAATAATTTCAGGCTAACATTCAAAGGAAAACAAAAATGAACATCTTGTAAAGATATGACTCGCTTGTCCAAATCATTGTCTTAGAGTCTTATGAGAAACTTAGTAATATTTCATCACCAAAAATAATAAGCTTTGCCACTGTACTTATTTCAAATACCATGAAGGCAATGGAAATCTGTTAAACAATTCTACACTGAGGAACAATTAATTCCAAGTCAAAGAATTAGATTAATTTAATTTTTTTAGATGTCCCACAATCTCATAAGCCTGTCATAATGAAACATTATGTCTAAGAGGAAGTGAAAAAGAAATGACTTAATTAAATCTTTGAATTTCAAATCTTTTAAAAATGCACAAATGTTGACCTTCTACAGCAAGCTTTTTCCTCTGTAAGTCTGTTTTGTTTAGCTAAAGAAATAATGTAGGTTACCTTGATTAATCATTGTACCACTAAACATTTCTCTTTGAATAATACTTTCAATATCTGCAAACAGTCTGGCCTATGATGCCAATGGTGGTGGCTTTTTAACAGTCTGAGAAAGTCATTTTCATGTTGCCATTGTCTCTAGATTTATTTTCAGTCCCTTAGTTTGACTTTAGGAAGGGAGGTTGTGATGTTTTAATCTCCAGCTGCCCCTATAGCCCCCCATAACCATGCATGGATCTGCAGCTTCCCTTTTAAATGGGTCTTTCTCCAGTTTTATGGCAAAATGAACATGTTACAATGGCATTGCTACTTTCCACACTGTTCATGTCTTTGCCTCATCATCTATTATATTTTTTTCCTCTAGAAAACCCTGGTGTAGGAATCAAGATGCTATACTATTCCTAAGAACTTCATTTCTAGTAAGTATGCAGTATATGTTAGGTTTATCCAGGACTTTGACAGCTCATTGTGTCTTCACTCTCCAGTCTTCCTTTGGAGCAACATGGAAAATCGTCCTTCTCAGTGTAACTACTGAAACCTATGGCTCCTTCAATCATTAGGTGTTACACTCTAACAAAGCTCTTAAGTTTTCTTAAGCCCCTATGAGACTGTACCTTTTAATCTGTCATTCACAGTTTTATTAATACTTTTATTTGGTTCATTCAATACTTGAAAGTTGTAACAAAGTACAGGATTTTGACCAGAACAGTCCTGGGATTAGTTTACAGATTTACTTGCCATTGAATCAAAGCAAGTGGTTGTCAATCTTCGTAATGCAGCAATCATTTAATAACCATTCCTCTTGTTGTAATTACTTCCAACTATAACATTATTTTTGTTATTACTTCAAAACTGTGATTTGATATTGTTATGAGTTGTAATGTGTTTCCTTATGCTTTTAGGCAACCCCTGTGAAAGGATCATTTTACCCACAAAAGGACACAACACACAGATTGAGAACCACTGATCTAAACAAAGCTCTCAGATTGTAAGTGTCTTCATCCAGAAAATAAGCAGTATAGTTAAATTAAGTCATAAATGAGCTATGAAAGATAAACAAAGAAAATGAGAAACTTTTTCAGCAATGCAATTCCTCTGTCTGTTACTTGTTTAAAGTTATGCTTAGGCAATAGTGATGTGTTGGTTATACCTATGAGGAGAATAAGAAATAAGAATGGGACTTCTTCATCTTTGGAAAGGGAGACATCACTAAGGTGTCCCAAATAAACATTGTGATAATCCCACAACCAAGAGTAGACACAGAAGAATCAATTACACAGACAGAAGTGGAATAGAATACCTGATATTAAAACGTTCTCTCTAATGTGAGAGACGCAACCAGAGAATGTCAAACAGGCTGAGAATTAAAATATTTCTATTCAGGGACCCATTAAATTATTTAATTTCTGAATTTGGGAGTCAGCTTAGGAGATAAAGTGTTTGGTGTATGATGATGAGGAATTGAGTCTAGATCATAGCACACAACTGAAAACTGAGGCATGGTGACATGCACCTATATTTCTAGTTCTGGGAAGGTAGAGACAAAAGGATTCCCAGGGTTTACTTTCCAGTTAATCTTGTAGTTTGTGAACTCCAAATAAAATGAATGACCCCTGTCTCAAAAAGTAAGTTAGAGGGATGGTGAGCTGACACAATGGCTAAAGGGTTTGTTGTGTAAGCAAAGGAACCCAAGTCCTGATACATAGAATCTGATGTAAAAGTGATGTGAGAATTCTTACTTACATGTAATTTTAGCTTTAGCTCTCCAGGCAAAGTGTCTTATAGCACTAGACATGTTGACCAGCTCTGAATGTAATTAAGAATCCTTGCCTGAAATAGTAAAGTGAAAGAGCAATCAAGGAAGACTCCTGGCATCAACCTCTGGACTTCATATATATATATATAAACATGTGTTGGGAACTGTTAGGCTTGGGCCTCCTGGGGCCATGCCCTGGCAGGTATGCAATTGTTATTCTGTGCTGACAGCTTCCTGTTGTGAACATTGTGCCTCACTGAGCTGACCACAAGTTCATGTTTTGTACCCTGGTTACCTTGGTTACATGGTTCCTCTTGTCCTAGGGACTTCCCATCTACATCATCTTCTATTTTTCCACCTGCCTCTGTACTGTATAAAAGGCCTTGGCCTGTCCTCATTAAATTACATTCTCTTAGAATGGATGACGTGCTGTCTTGAGTGTTCTTCAACCCTCAGTCCCTTGCTCATCAGGGTAATTGCAGTGCAGTTACTGCAAATGGAGGTCCCATCGAGATGGAGAAAGAAGGGAGGATACTGACAGGTCGCCCAGGGAAGCTGGCCAGCACCTGAGGAAGGTAAGATATGGGTGTATTGGAAAATGGGTGCACTATGTCCACTGCCATCATGGTGGACCAATTAACCAATTTATTAAAGGAACAGGGCACCAGGATTAAACATAAGACAGCTAAGGAATTTATTAAAAATATAGAACAGAGCACTCCCTGGCTTCTGATATTGGGGGGATTAAACTTACAGGACAGGGACCAGGCAAAAGGTGATTTACAACAGATATTACAGAGAGAGGGCTCAGGAAGGGTCCCTATAGCTATCTTTGTGTGTGTGTGTGTGTGTGTGTGTGTGTGTGTGTGTGTGTGTGTGTATTCATCTGTTTAATATAGGGAAATAACATTTTGTCAATACTAGGCACCATAAGATGTAAACACAATTACTGTCATAAATCTGGATTAAAAGTGTCTTTGTTCTAGTTACCCTGTGTGCATATAGTGCAGAAAAAGGTCTTCATTTTAGTACTAGATACCTTTTCTTTTTTGTGCCTTGTTCAAGACGCCGTGCTTAGTACCAATGAAAAAATGAAAGAACAGTTAGGGGCCTTGAATGAAACTTTAAATGAGGTACAAGAACAAGAATCTCTGAAGTCACTGGCTTCAGATACAATGGACACTTTCTCCTCGGAGTCCAAGAATGAAGAAAGTTTGTTAAGAGCAGATATCCTGACTTTGAAACAGTGCTTGCACAAAATGACTATAGAGGGCGGGACAGACAGTAAAAGAGACAAGGATCGACTCCCGCATTATAATCCTGATTTTCAGAGTCAAGTCTCTTTGGCTGAGGCCTCTGGACCTCTGAAAGGAGTTATTTTTCCTGTGATAGAAGTGCCTAACCCCAATAATCCAGGACAGGCTCAAAGACAAAATGAGGCTCTTCAATTTAAGGACATAAAACAATTGAAAGAGGTGGTTATGGCTTATGACCCTCATGCCCCTTTTACTGTAGCAATTTTTGAATCTTTTAATACTCAATACCTGACACCCAGTGATTGGCAACAAATGTGTCAGGCCGTCCTTGCTGGCTGTGACTACCTGCTTGGGCACAGCGATTATCAGGAACAATGCATACAAACCGCTACTTGGAATGCTACAGCAAGCTTTCCTCAAAGGAATGTAGATATACTTGCAGGCATAGGGCAGTACACCGCTTTGAATGCTCAAATTCATTATGACCCATCTGAATATGCTAGAATTGCTATTTGTGCCCAGTGGGCATGGAAACCTTTACCTAACAAGGGAGCAGGAGAACAATTGTCCAAGGTAATTGAAAGGCCCTCTGAACCATTTCAGGAATTTGTAGATCACCTTAAGCAGTTAGCTGGTCAGATATTTGGGGATGTAGAAGGAGTCATGCCTATCATCAAGCAATTGGCCTTTGAAAATGCCAACAAATACTGTCAAGATTCCTTGCAACCACATAAAAGCAAGAGTGTTAATGATTATTTAAAAATTTGCTGGGGGAGATCCAAGATGGCGGCGAGCAGTGTGGACCTTGTTTGGAGGCTCCAGTGAACAATTCGGGGAATTGCGCAGATTTCTGAGCCAGGAGCACCGGAGTCCCAACACCACGAGAGCAGGAGTGCTCCATGGTTCCGGGAGGACCAGGGTGCAGAGGACCTGCGTGCCCCTGTGCACGGGAGGAGTGCAGATTTTCTCAGATCAGAGTAGCAGCGGAGACACCAGCGGCACCAGTGGCAGTGACAGAGGTTTGCAGCTCAGAGCCTTCCGGTGGAGGTGGTTAATGTGGTGGCTGGTAGGAGTTGCTGTGGGAGAGGGGACCCCGGATGGGATTTGGGTAGCGTGGTGCAGTGTGACACAAACTGGACTCGGCGGACAGTTCAGCCCCAGAGTCCCAGGTACAGCTCACTGCGCAGTGCCATGGAGATGCTCGCTCAGCAGAGCAAGCAATTCTGCCCAGGGAAACAGCTCAGTGCAGCCACGGCTCCCCTGCTGTGACACAGGGTGTGTGGAGTGCTCAGGTCCACCAGGGGCGCTGGCTCAGCACAGCCGCAGTTCACCTGCTGTGTCGCAGGCTGGGCGGAGTGCTCAGGTCCACCAAGGGCACCGGCTCAGCAGAGCCACACTTCACCTGCTGTGACACAAGTTGGGCGGAGCGCTCGGGTCCACCGAAGGCACAAACTCAGCGCAGCCGCAGTTCGCCTGCTGTGACGCAGGCTGGGCAGAGCGCTCAGGTCCACCGAGGGCGCCAAATCAGCGTAGCCGCAGTTCACCTGCTGTGACACAGGCTGGGCGGAGCGCTCAGGTCCAATGAGCACGCCAACTCAGTACAGCTGCAGTTCACCTGCTATGACGCAGGCTGGGCGGAGCGCTCAGTTTCACCGGAGGTACTAACTCACATCAACGAGCAGTTCTGCCCAAGAAACTAACTCAGCTTAGCGGGTAGTTTTGGGGCACTGACGCAGGCTGAGGTCAGCATGCAGATTCAGCCAAGAGGCCCTAGCTGGACTTGCCGGGCAGATTAGGCCCAGAGATTCTAGCTTAGCAGTGCACACAGGCTCGGCGGCCCCAAGACTCTGGCTGGACTATCCACGCAGTATAGGCCCGAATTCTCTGGCTGAATTCAGCGTGCAGTGAGGGTCCATCGACCCTGGCTGAGCTCGGTGCACAATTCCGCCCCAGAGACTTGGGTGGAGCTCGGCATGCAGTTTAAGGCCGGAGTCCATAACCGTGCTTGGCAGACAGATTGGGCCCAGAAACTCTAGTAGAGCTTTTGGCACAGTGGCTTCTTTAAGACTCTCGTTGGACACAGTGTGCAGTTTGAATCCAGAATTCCTGGCTGAGCTGGGCGGACTGTTCGGGCGTAAGTCAGTAACTGACCACAGCATGCACTTTGGCCAAAGCCCCTAGCTGAGCTTGGTGTGCAGTCCCAGCCCAAAAATTCGGGTTGGACCCTGGGTGCATTTTGAGCCCAGAATTCTGAGCTGAGCTCAGCAGACGGTTCAGGCCCTGAGATTCTAGATGAGCTCGGCGGGTAGTTCGGGCCCAGTGTCCCTGGCTGGACTTGACAGGGAACCCAGAAGACTGTGGATACCTTGGCCTGAACCAACGCTCATCCAGAGACCCAGAAAGATTGCAGGACCCACAGCACATGGGAGCTGAGGATCACTGGCTGTGAGAGCTCAAAATGACAAGGCTAACTTCCTGCCATCCACACCAGTGAAGCATCAGAGCTTCCAGCCTACGGAAATCGTGAGAAAACAAGTGAATCTATCATCAGATGCCCTACATCCAACTCATGAAGCTACCCAACAAAATCAAAGACAGCAAGATGTCTAAAGGACAGCGTAAAAGCATATGCAAAAAAACCCGAAACAACATGGCGTCTCCAGGTTCCAGCTATCCCAAAGAAAACAACCCAGGGAATTCAAATACAAAGGACATACAAGAAAATGACCTCAAATCCTTAATAAGGAGCATGTTAATGGAGGAAACAAATAAAATTCGTAATCAAATACAGGAAGACGCGGCCAAACAGATGAGAGACATAAAAGAAGCACATAGAGTGGAACTGGAAAAATTTAAGGAAAATGCAAATAACCAGATGGAAGAAATAAATAAAACGGTTCAAGCTCTGAAGACCTATAAAGAGGCAATGGAAGAAACTAAAAATATACAAAAAATGAGGTGAAAGAAATAAAAAAATCAGTTCAAGATCTGAAGACAAAAATGGATTCAATGATAAACACACAGACAGAAGAAAAACAACAACGTGAGACCTCAGAGAAGAAGGCGAGCAACACAGAGGTGAGCTTTTCTAACAGAATCCAAGAGACGGAAGATATTGGCACATATTGGCACAGGAGACAACTTCCTGAACAGAACACCAGCAGCCCAGGTCTTAATATCAACAATTAATAAATAGGACCTCATGAGGCTGAGAAGCTTCTGTAAGGCTGGAGACACTGTCAAGAGAACAAAACGACACCCTACAGACTGGGAAAAGATCTTCACCAACCCTATATCTGACAAAGCTCTAATATCCAAAATATATAAAGAACTCAAGAAATTAAACACCACCAAACCAATTAACCCAATTGAGAAATGGGGCTTGGAACTAAACAGAGAATTCTCAACAGAAGAATATCAAGTGGTTGAGAAACACTTAAAGAAATGCTCAACCTCCTTAGTCATCAGGGAAATGCAAATTAAAACAACTCTGAGATTCCATCTTACACCCATCAGAATGGCTAAGATCAAAAACTCAAGCGACACCACATGCTGCAGAGGATGTGGGGAGAGAGGAGCACTCCTTCATTGCTGGTGAGAATGCAAACTAGTATAACCACTTTGGAAATCTATCTGGTGCTATCTCAGAAAACTGGGAATAGGGCTTCCTCAAGACCCAGCTATTCCACTCCTTGGAATATACCCAGAAGATGCACCAGCACACAGCAAGAAAATTTGCTCAACCATGTTCATAGCAGCCTTATTCATAATAGCCAGATCATGGAAACAGCCTAAATGTCCCTCAGTAAAATAATGGATAAAGAAATTGTGGTACATATACACTATGGAATACTAATCTGCTATTAAAAACAAGGAATTCCCGAAATTTGTGGACAAATGGATTGAGCTAGAGATGATCATAATGAGTGAGTTAACCCAGAAGCAGAAAGACTCAAATGGTATATACTCACTTATATCTGCATACTAGCCCAATGGGCATGTCGCACGAAAGCCTTCCCTTACCAGGAAACTGGGACAGAGGGGAGGACATCCTATTGGGAGTCTATTTGAGAGAACAATGGGAGAATAGCAATGTAGAAGGATCCAGTGGGTCCTAGAAACCTACAAGTAGAACATTATGATAGGCTGATTTGGGTCAAGGGGTCCTGCTCAAACTAAGGCCCTAGCCAACGACAATACAGGCGGTAAAATTTAAACCCCTACCCTGATCTAGCCCATGGACAGGACAGTCTCCACACTTGAGTGGAGAGAGGGATTTGACTTTCTCATGTACTCTGGTGCCTCACATATGACCATGTCCCCTGGAGGGGAAGACCTAGTGGCACTTAGAGGAAGGACAGCAGGTCACTGAGAAGAGACTTGATACCCTATGAGCATATATAGAGGGAGGTAATCCCTCTAAGGAACAGTCATGGGGGAGGGGAATAAGGGGAAAATGGGAGGGAGGGGAGAATGGGAGGATACAAGGGATGGGATAACCATAGAAATGTAACAAGAAGAAATTAATAAAAATAAAAAATATAAAAAATAATAATAATAAAGAGAGAAAAGAGAAGACACCCAAATCCAAGGCCCAGAAAATATCTTGAACAAAATCATAGAAGAAATTTTCCCCAATTTAAAGAAGATGCACATATATAAACATACTAGAGGCCTACAGAAAACCAAATAGAATAGACCAGAAAAGAAAAATCATTCCTCCACATACTAATAAAAACACAAATTATACAAAACAAAGAAAAATATTAAAAGCAGCAAAGGAAAAATGCAAAGTAAAATACAATGGCAAATCTATCAGAATTACTCCCGATTTCTCAGCAGAGACCATAAAGGCCAGAAGGGCCTGGACAGAGGTCCTACAAACCCGAAGAGACCACAGATGCCAGGCCAGACTACTCTACCCAGAGAAACTATCAATAACCATAGACAGAGAAAAGAAAATATTCCATGACAAAAACAAATTCAAACAGTACCTATCCACAAATCTGGCTTACAGAAGTGGGCAGATGGTAAACTCCATCCCAAATGGACAAGTCACAACTAAAACTACACAGGAAATACATAACTGTGCCATCACAAAAACACAACCACACAAACTCTACTGCAATAAACATAAAAAATTAAGAGACTTAACAGTCACTTGTCATTAATATCTTTCAACCTCAATGGTCTCAACTCTCCAGGAAAAAAGAAACAGACTAACTGAGTGAACACATAAACAAGATCCAACATTCTTCTGCATTCAAGAAAAAACATCTCACCCAATAGGAAAGACATTATCTGAAAGTAAAAAGCTGGAAAAAATATACCAAGCAAATGGCCACAATAAGCAAGCTAGTGTAGCCATTTTAATACCTAATAAAATAGACTTTCAACCAAAATTAATCAAAAGGGATGAGGAAGGACAATTCATACTCATCAAAGGTAAAGTGAACCAAGATGACATCACAATTCTGAACATCTATGCTCCCAATACAGGGGCACGCACATTTGTAAAAGATCTGCTAAAAAAACCTTAAACTTCACATCGATCCCCACACAATAATAGTGGGAGACTTCACACCCCTTTCTCACTGTGGGATAAGTCATTGAAACAGAAATTAAGCCGAGAAATAACATCATTAACCAATGCCATGGGACAAATGGATCTAACAGGTATCTATAGAACATTTCACCCAAACAAGAAAGATTATACCTTCCTCTCTGAACCCCATGGAACCTTCTCCAAAATTGATCACATCATAGGTCACAAAGTAGGCCTCAAGAGATACAAGAGGATTGAAATAATACCTTGTATCCTATCAGATCACCATGCTCTTAGGCTGCAATTCAACAACAACAGAAACAACAAAAAGCCTACATACACGTGGAAACCAAACAACTCTCTGCTAAATGACACATGGGTCAGGGAAGAAATAAAGAAAGAAATCAAGGAGTTTCTGAAATTCAATGAAAATGAAGGAACAACATACCCAAATTTGTGGGATACATTGAAAGCAGTGTTAAGAGGAAAATTCATAGCACTAAGTGCCTTTAAAAAGAAAATGGAAACATAGCACATAAGCAACTTAACAGAACAGCTGGAAGCCCTAGAAAAAAAAGAAGCAGAAACATCCAAAAGGAGTAGACGTCTGGAAATAATCAAACTCAGGGCTGAAATTAACAAATTAGAAACTAAGAAAACAGTCCAAAGAATTAACAAAATCAAGAGCTGGTTCTTTGAGAAAGTCAACAAGATAGACAGACCATTAGCCAAACTAACTAAAGGCAAAGAGACAGTATTGAAATCAACAAAATCAGAAATGAAAAGGGAAACATAACAACAGACACTGAAGAAATACAAAGAATCATAAGATCCTATTTTGAAGGCATATATGCCACAAAATATGAAAATCTAAGGGAAATGGACGATTTTCTTGATCAATTTCACTTGCCAGAGTTGAATGAAGAACCGATAAAAAAGCTAAATAGTCCCATTTCCCCTACAGAAATAGAAGCAATCATTGATAGTCTCCCAAACAAAAAAAAGCCCAGGGCCAGATGGTTTCAGTGCAGAATTCTACCAGACCTGCAAAGGCAAGCTAATACAGATACTCTTCAAGCTACTCCAAAACATAGAATTGGACGGAACATTAACAAATTCATTCTATGAGGCCATAGTCACGTTGATACCTAAACCTCACATAGACTCAACAAAGAAAGAGAATTTCAGAACAAGTTCTCTTATGAACATCGATGCAAAAATTCTAAATAAAATTCTTGCAAAACGAATACAAGAACACATAAAGGATATCATTCATCATGACCAAGTAGGCTTCATTCCAGGCATGCAGGGATGGTTTAATATACGGAAATCCATCAATGTAATCCACCATATAAATAAACTGAACATAAAAAACCACATGATCCTCTCTTTAGATGCAGAGAAAGCATTTGATAAAATCCAACACCCATCATGTTTAAAGTTTTAGAGAGATCAGGGATACAAGGCACTTTCCTCAACATAATAAAGGCTATATACGGCAAGCCAATAGCCAAAATCAAAGTAAATGGGGAGATACTCAAGGAAATTCCTCTAAAATCGGGAACAAGGCAAGGCTGCCTACTTTCTCCATATCTCTTCAAAATAGTACTCGAAATTCTGGCCAGAGCAATAAAACAACAAAAGAAGATCAAGAGTATCCAAATGGGAAAGGAGGAAGGCAAACTATCCCTATTTGCAGATGATATGATAGTGTACATAAGTGACCCTCAAAATTCCACCAGAGAACTCCTACAGCTGATAAACACTTTCAGCAATTTGGCTGGATACAAAATTAACTCAAAAAAGTCTGTAGCCTTCCTATACACAAATGACAAACTTGCAGAGGAAGAAATTAGGAAAGCCATACCCTTCACATTAGCCACAAGCAATATAAAATATCTAGGAGTTACTTTAACTAAGCAAGTGAAGGACTTGTTTGAAAAAATTTCAAAACTCTGAAGAAGGAGATTGAAGATGACATGAGAAGATGGAAGGATCTTCCTTGCTCATGGATTGGGAGAATTAACATAGTAAAAATGGCCATCCTACCAAAAGCAATCTACAGATTCAATGCAATTCCTATGTAAATACCCACACAATTTTTTAAAGACATTGAAAGTTCAATTCTGAACTTCATATGGAAAAATAAAAAACCCAGAATAGCAAAAATGATCTTATACAATAAAAGGTGCTGTGGAGGAATCTCCATACCTGATCTCAAATTGTACTATAAAGCAATAGTAATTAAAACAGTATGGTACTGGCACAGCAACGGGCTGATTGATCAGTGGAATCGAATTGAAGACCCAGATATGAATCCAAACACATACGGTCACTTGATTTTTGACAAAGTAGCCAAATCCATTCAATGGAAAAAGGATAGCATCTTCAACATATGGTGCTGGTGTAACTGGAGGTCTATGTGTAAAAAAAATGCAACTGGACCCATACTTGTCACCTTGCACAAAACTCAAATCCAAGTGGATTAAAGACCTCAACATAAAACCAGAGACACTAAGTCACTTAGGAGAAAAAGTGGGGAAGAGCCTGGAACATATTGGCACAGGAGACAACTGCCTGAACAGAACACCAGCAGCCTAGGCCTTAATGTCAACAATTAATAAATGGGACCTCATGAGGCTGAGGAGCTTCTGTAAGGCTGGAGACACTGTCAAGAGAACAAAACGATAGCCTACAGACTGGGAAAAGATCTTCACCAACCCTACATCTGACAAAGGTCTAATATCCAAAATATATAAAGAACACAAGAAATTAAACACCACCAAACCAAATAACCCAATTGAGAAATGGGGCTTGGAACTAAACAGAGAATTCTCAACAGAAGAATATCAAATGGCTGAGAAACACTTAAAGAAATGCTCAACCTCCTTAGTCATCAGGGAAATGCAAATCAAAACAACTCTGAGATTCCATATTATACCCATCAGAATGGCTAAGATCAAAAACTCAAGTGACACCACATGCTGGAGAGGATGTGAGGAGAGAAGAACACTCCTTCATTGCTGGTGGGAATGAAAACTAGTACAGCCACTTTGGAAATCTATCTGGTGTTATCTCAGAAAACTGGGAATAGGGCTTCCTCAAGACCCAGCTATTCCACTCCTTGGAACATACCCAGACGATGCACCAGCACACAACAAGAAAATTTGCTCTACCATGTTCATAGTAGCCTTATTCATAATAGCCAGATCATGGAAACAGCCTAAATGTCCCTCAGTAGAAGAATGGATAAAGAAACTGTGGTACATATACACTATGGAATACTACTCAGCTATTAAAAACAAGGAATTCCCGAAATTTGTGGATTAATGGATTGAGCTAGAAATGATCATAATGAGTGATTTAACCCAGAAGCAGAAAGACTCAAATGGTATATACTCACTTATATCTGCATACTAGCCCAAGGGGCATGTCCCATGAAAGCCTTCACTTACTAGGAAACTGGGACCGAGGGGAGGACATCCTATTGGGACTCTAGATGAGAGAACCATGTTAGAATAACAAAGTAGAAGGATCCAGTGGGTCCTAGAAACCTACAAGTAGAACATTATGATAGGCAGATTTGGGCCTAGGAGTCCCACTCAAACTAAGGCAACAGCCAAGGACAATACAGGCGGTAAACTTTAAACCCCTACCCAGATCTAGCCAATGGTCAGAACAGTCTCCACACTTGAGTGAAGAGTGGGATATGACTTTCCCACATACTCTGGTGCCTCACATTTGACTATGTCCCCTGGAGGGGGAGAACTGGTGGCACTCAGAGGAATGACTGCAGGTCACCGAGAAGAGACTTGATACCCTATGAGCATATACAGGGGGAGGTAATCCCTCTCAGGAACAATCCTAGGGGAGGAGAATAAGGGGAAAATGGGAGGGAGGGAAGAATTGAAGGATACACGTGATGGGATAACCATTGAGATGTAACAAGAATACATTAATAAAATTTAAAAACAAAAACAAAAAAAAGAAAGGAAAAAGAAGAAATAAAAATTTGCTGGGACATCGACTCCACACATATCATTTGACATGGCCTTGCTTCTGCTGTACAAGGGAAACCATATTTGGGTGGAGCTAGGCCTAAGGCCTGTTTCTGATGCGGACAAGAAGTGCATTTCAACTGGGAATGTACCCAATGCAGTAAAGGCACTAGAGTGCCTCCCTCAGGGCCAGGCAAACTCAGGTTGTCCCCTTGATGTAATCGTGGACATCATTGGGTAAATGAGTGCTGCTCTAAAATAGACAAGCAAGGTAGACCTTTACAGCGAAATGGGTCTCAGGTTCCGCTCTGGGCCCTGACACAATGGGTATATGGGGCCTTGCAGACTCCCGCCCACACGCATACACATTTTATCCCACAAAGAAACCCCTTTCTATCAGAGACCTCTTCAGAGGCACAGCAGGGAATGCAGGCATAGACCTCTGTACTTCCTCCAGAGTCATACTGACTCCACAGGTAGGTCCCCAAGCCGTAGGTACAGGGGTCAATGGCACCCTACCCACAGGGACAATTGGCTTACTTCTGGATCACAATAATGCTCTCATGAGAGACCTCAATGTCGTACCAGGAGTCATTGATCCTGATACCACGGGAGAAATAAAAATAATGACGGAAACTGCTAAGGGTATCCTCCTTACACCTCAGGGTGCCCAGGTGGCTCAACTTGTTCTGTTGCCTCAATTTAAAACTTCCAACCCCTTCTTAAAAGACAGAAGAGAAGGACAAGGGTTTGGTTCCACTGGACCTGCAGCCTTTTGGGTGGCTGCAATGAATAGTCGCCCCATATTGACACTCACATCCAACAGCAAAGTGTTTAAAGGACTTTTGGATACTGAAGCTGATATCTCTGTAATTTCACATAATTTTTGGCTAAAGCCTTTACCATTGAAACAAAGTGATACTCATCTGCAGGGTATTGGGATGGCTACGGGTCCCCTTCGGAGCTTACAGCTCTTAACTTGGAGAGATCCTGAAGGGCATACTGGAGTTTTTCTGCCCTATGTTTTACATCATATTCTGGTGAATTTATGGGGAAGAAATATTCTGGAGGGAATGGGAGCTGATTTAACTATACCCCCAGTGCAAAAGATGTTACAACAATAGGGATACTGCCCTGGCCAAGGACTGAAAAAGTGTCTTCAGGGTAATGCTCAACCCATAACTGATTTAGCCCAGGAGATACGTTGTCCCTATGATAGAACAGGATTAGGAAATTTTCCACAGGGGTGATTATAACGCAGCCTGCTATTCCTCCTATTCCTATCACATGGAGAAATGATGACCCTGTTTGGGTAGAACAATGGCCCCTTTCTAAAGAAAAGGTGGAGGCTGCTAATGCTTTAGTTCAGGAACAACTAGCTGTTGGCCATATTATTCCTCCTACATCACCTTGGAATACTCCTATTTTTGTTATTAAAAAGAAGTCTAGTAATTGGAGGCTGTTGCAAGATCTCCATGCAGTCAATCTCTCCATAATAGTAGTGGGGCTCCTCAACCCAAATTGCCTCTTCCAGTTGCCATTCCAAAGGACTGGCATATGACAGTAATTGACTTCAAGAACTTCTTTTTTACCATCCCTTTGCATTCTAAGGATTCTAATAGGTTTGCTTTTAGTGTCCCATCTATAAACTTTAAGGAGTCTTATAAGAGGTACCAATGGGTAGTCTTACCTCAGGGTATGGCCAATAGCCCCACCATGTGTCAAATGTACATTTCTGCTCGCATCGAACCAGTTAGAAAGCTGCATCCCAAAATATATCTCACTCATTACAAAGATGATATCTTGATAGCAGCCCAATAGGAATCTGAAGCAGGATGCCTTAGCAGCCTTACAAGGAGTAATAAAACAAGCCAAATTACAAATACCACCACAGAAAATTCAACAACACCCCTATCAATATTTAGGCCATCAACTTCTTCAAAATGGCATCAAGGCACAAAATATTGCCTTGTGTTTAGATTCTTTGAGAACCTTAAATGATTTACAAAAGCTCTTATGAGACATCAGTTGGATCCGACTTAGCCTAGGAATCTCCTCTGGTCAGTTGAATCCTCTTTTTGATATCCTGCAGGGTAATCCAGATCCCTCCTCTGCCTGGATATTAACACCTGAGGGACATGCATGTATCCAGATAGTGCAAGAGGCATTGACCAAAGCACATGTTAATTATGTAGATTACAACCAACCATTACAGTTACTAATCTTTTGTACAACCTATGCCCCCACAGGGATGTTTTGGAAAACTGAGCCCATCTTATGGGTTCATTCACTAGCATCACCTGCAAAAATGGTTATGTCATATCCACAGGCTATGGTGTCACTTCTTTTCAAAGCTTGTAAAGTAAGTATGCAAACTTTCGGTAAAAACCCAGATCATATTATTACACCCCTTTCTGCAGTAAAATTATTATGGTTACAAAACAATAATGATAATTGGACCATATTTTTGTCCTCTGTTTCTAGTCAATTTGATAACGACTATCCTCCTAATAAGTTGAGTGACTTTTTAAAGTTACATCTTGTAGGAACCAGGCCTGACTGGGCTGCCTGCCTTTCTTGCTGTTTCATGTCCTGTTTCTAGCAGCTTCCATGTTTGTGTTTATCTTGGTTAGCTAGTCATGTTTACTGCTCTGAGAACGCACCCCTCCCTTCCTTGAGACTTTTCCTCCTGTGTACAATCACCTCTTGAAGGATTTCACCTGGGAGGAGGATTCCTGTTTTGCTGCCTATAAGAAGGCTCTTTGGAACGCTGAAGGGGAACAAGAATAATAAACTGCTGCTGCAGCTGCTGCTGCGGCTACTGCTCTCTTAGCACGAAGGCCCCACTGTGTTAGTGTGTGTGTGTGTGTGTGTGTGTGTGTGTGTGTGTGTGTGTGTGTGTGTATGAGTTAAATCTGCAGTCCCTTGCCCTTGACTCGGTACCGTGGTGCCGCGGGCACCACAAGATCCTGTGATGTTTCCTAAAATAATTAAACAACAATATATTCCTAAGGCCAGAGTGGTGTATACTGAAGGAATCTCTAAAGGTATTGTTGTCATAGTATCAGAGTCTATAAGCAAGTCCGTAACTGTACCCACTTGGTCTGCACAAGTAGCTGAATTACAGGAGGTTATATTAGCTTTACAACTTTTTCCTGATCAGCCACTTAATATTTTTTCTGATAGTAAGTATGTAACTCAAATTTTAGCCCCACTAGAGACTTGTCCATATATTTCACCTGTCTCTAATGTACAGTCCTTGCTATTGGAATTACAAAGGCTTATTTGGTGTTGAATCTCACCCATCTTCATGGACATTTGTGTGCCCACTCTTCCTTACCTGGTCCCTTAGCTGAAGGAACTTGCAGGGCAGACCAGTTAACTCAAATGCCCATACTTTGTTTTCAAATGACCGGTATGGATCGAGCTCACCAACTTCATGCCAAGTTGCATCTTAATGCTCAGTCCTTGCAACACCATACTGCAATATCTAGAAATCAAGCTGTCCAAATAGTAAAGGATTGCCCATCATGTGCTGAATCCCTTCCTGTTTTACATTCTGGAGTCAATCCTAAGGGACTCATACCTAATCACATTTGGTAAATGGATGTTACTCATGTTCCTAGTTTTGGTAAATTACAGTTTGTACATGTTTCCATTGATACATATTCTGGACTCCTTTTCTCATCTGCCCACTCAGAAGAAAAATAAAGGATGTAAAGGCACATTTATTGCTGGCCTTCTCATACATGGAGACTCCCAAACAATTAAAAACTGATAATGGACCAGCCTACACTAGCACAGGGCTTGCATCCTTTCTCTCTTCCTACAATATTTTACATAAGACTGGCATTCCCCATAATCCACAGGGCGAAGGTATTTTAGAACAGGCACACCACACACTTAAAGCTTATATATATATAAGATTAAGCAGGGGGAATATAGTGGAAAAACTACCCCGCATTCACAATTACCCTATATATTATATATTTTAAATTTTCTAACTATTAATGCCTCTGGAGCTTCTGCTGCAGATAGGTATTGGAGACCTCCTACAAGACATAAAGGAATGGTGAACTGGAAGGATCTGTCCACTGGTGTAGGGAAGAGTCCGGATCTTCTTTTGGTGTGGGCCCGAGGCTCTGCTTGTGTTTTCCCACAGGACAATAAGATACCCATTTGGGTTCCTGGGTGCTTTGTGCATCCTGTCTCTTATCCATCTGCCCACCAACCTTCAGGAGACAGTATGGGCACTAGTAAAGAATCCCCTGATCTTGATGCCAGTAGGATTTGCTGAAGAAGGTAGAGGCAGGAGGAGCATGAGTACGAGTGCCTGGAGTACTTCCATTTCCGGTGGACCATACAGGAGAGAGCGGTTTGATCCTCTTTTGAGAGAAGAGAGACTTTGACATCACTGCCGCCATTATTGATGCCACCCCATTAGCTGCCACTGCTGCAACAGCTACGAGAATTGCCATCCCCCAGAATTTAGACTTTGGACAAACTTTTTGAGGAGGTGGCCAGTGCCCTATCTAATAAATTCATTTAACTTCATGATTCAATTGGCTGTTCAGAATCTTAATCAGCAGAGAGCCTTGTTGCTAGAGCAAATTGATATTTTGTGCAATGTTCATATGCTTACTTGATATCCTATGTATCATCATGCTTGTGTTACCCCAGCTAAGGTGACCAGTGCTTCTACATGAAAAAACAGCAGGCCATTCAACAGTTTCACATGAAACAGGTCCTTGCGTCCCTGGCATTGGATAATCCCACTGCCCAAAATTTGTTTTAGCCTTGATAAATGAAGGTCCAGTGACAGGAAAGACCATGGAGGCCCCTGTCAACCTAAGACAGGACAACTGTGTTTTGAGACAGCCATACCAAGGACGGGTAAGGCAGAGGACTAATGTCCTGTCAACCTAAGACAGGAGCTCATTTAATTTATATAAAGGGAGTACCTGTTGGGAACTGTTAGGCTTGGGCCCCCTGGGGCCATCCCCTGGCTGGTATGCAATTGTTATTCTGTCCTGGCAGCCTCCTGTTATGAACACTGTGCCTCCCTGGGCTTACCACAAGTTCATGTTTTGCACCCTGGTTACCTTGGTTACATGGTTCCTCTTGTCCTAGGGACTTCCCATCTACATCATCTTCTATTTTTCCACCTGCCTCTGTACTGTATAAAAGGCCTTGGCCTGTCCTCATTAAATGACATTCTCTTAGAATGGATCACCTGCTGTCTTGAGTGTTCTTCAACCCTCAGTCCCTCGCTCATCAGGGTAATTGCAGTGGGGTGCTTGTTGTTGTATTGGTTTTTTTTTTTTAATAAAGAATGTAAAGGTAGATAGGCAATAAGAGAATCTGGACAGAATTGAGGAGGGGGAAATATGATAAAAATATATTAAATATAAAAATTGTTTTAAATGAGATTCCAAGATGGCAGCACCAAACACCCACTGTATCTGATCTACAGGAAGGTGACTAGGGACTTGACTAGGAACTACAGACTAAAAGACCTGGAGAAGACTAGGTGAGAGGGATCTGCACAGTGCAGACCACAGGTAGGTTTGGCCTCAGGTAATCCAACAGCCCATGGAGGATGGGAGTCCCAGTCCCCAGAATCTAGACCAGAATCACCTGCGAACTGCAATCATGGACTATAGTATGCACTCTGTTTATGAGACTGAGCTCTAGGCAGTGAAGCAACAGAGCTCCTGGCCTGAGGAAATCTCAGGAAAATGGGTGGATCTGTCCTCAGACTGCCCTATCTGCCCCATGCCAGTCCACAGAAAGCCCCCAGGTGCCACATGGGTGCTCAGGTGGCTGTGGACACTCTATCCAGACACAGCTGCATGGTCTGAATGGGACTGGGCAGAAACCTGGCGATCAGCCCCAGCAGACTGGTCCTGCAAAATTTGGCAGAACTGATGCAGCCTAGCAAGGCTCCACATCCCAGCAGGGCTTCCCACACTCATGGGAGAGGTTGAGCAGGCCAAATGAGATAGGGCAGAAAACTAAGCAGCCACCCCAACCCAGCAGGAGTTGCCAGCAATCAGAAGGGACTGAGCTGCCACATATGGACAGTCTGAACTGGACTAGGCAGGAACATAGCTACTGGCCCCAGAGGACTGTCAGGCAAAACTGACCAGGCCTAGCCATGTTCCATAGCCTATCAGGACCTTCCACACTCTTGGAAGATGCTGGACAGACCTGAGGTGATAACCACCCAACCAACAAAAATCAGAAGTCATAGCTGCTCTGTCCCTGGTTGATGGAACCTAAACCCCACTACCTGGAGGGATCAGGCAGAAACCTTAATGACTGAGAAAAGCCAGTAGGAGTACAGGCACTCTACGGTGATCTGAGCCTACGACCAAAAGCCCCAAGGCCAGAGGGCATAGTATTCAAAGCCCAGCCAAAGACAGGACAATGGGCTCTATATACACTACCTCAAACTGATCCTGAGGGTGCAGGGCACCAGCACCTACCTCTGTTGAGCCAGTGGGGAGCCCATGGTGTGGTTCAAAGTCTTCTGGAGCTGAAATCAGGTCCTCTGCCTAGTCCAGGGAAGAGTTCTTTGATCCCCACAGGCAAGGGTTCTCAACCTATACTTGCTCACAAACAATCTTCTTTCAACAAACAGTGAAGGATGCCAAAAACTACCTCCCAACATCGTAGGCAACAAGTTGACTAAAGGACAGTGTAAGAACACAAACCACAAAAAAATATATATATGACATCTCAGATCTAGCTATCCCAAAGAGAGCAACCCTGACAACTCAAACACAATTGAAATTCACAAAAACGACCTCAAATCCTTTGTAATGAAGATGATAATGTAGGAAATTAATAAAATCCATAAACAAATGCAGGAAGATTCAGCCAAACAGTTTGAAGACATAAAAAAAGGGCATATAGAGAGGCACTGGAAAAAAATACAGGAAAGTACAAACAATCATATGAAGGAAATCAATAAAACAGTTCAAGATCTGAAGGTGAAAGTGGGAACAATGATAAAGACACAGACAGAAGAAAAACGAGAATGAGAGACCTTAGATAAGAAAGCAAGCAATACAGAGGTAAGCTTCTCTAACAGAATTCAAGATATGGAGAAACGAATCTTGAGACTAGAAGATACAATCATAGAAAGTGAAGCAACCATCAAAGAAAATGCTAAATCTGAAAAATCCCTGACACAAAACATCCAAGAAGTCAAGGACACCATGAAAAGATGAAATCTGAGGATAATAGGCATTGAGGAAAGAGAAGATGCCAGACTCCAAGACACAGAAAATATTTTCAACAAAATCATAAAAGAAAATTTCCCTAATTAAAGGAAGGAGATGAATATAAACATACAAGAGGCCTACAGAACACCAAATAGAATAGACCAGAAATAAAATCTTCCTTGTCACATAATAATCAAAACACAAAATACATAGAGCAAAGAAAATATATTAAGAGTGGCAAGAGAAAACAGCCAGGTAACATATAATGGCAAACCTATCAGAATTATACCTGGCTTCTCAGCAGAGACATAAAAACCAGAAGGACCTGGACAGAGGGCCTGCAAACCATAAGAGACCACAGATGCCAGGCTAGGATACTATACCCAGTGAAACTATCAATAACTATTGATGAACAAAACAAGATTTTCCATGACAAAAGTAAATTCAAACAGTAACTATCCACAAATCTGGCCTTACAGAAGTTCCTAGAAGGAAAACTCCAACTCAAAGTGATGAGCAACAACCAAAATTACACAAGAAATAAATAACTACACCATTATAAAAACATAACCACACAAATGCACTACTGCAAACAACATCAAAATCAAGGGACTTAACAGTCACTGGTCATTAATATCTTTCAACATCAATGCTCTAAATTCTCCAATAAAAAGGCAAAGACTACCTGTATGGATGCATAAACAAGACCCAACATGTTGCTTCATTCAAGAAACACATCTCAGCCACAAGGATAGACATTACCTCAGTGTAAAAGGCTGGAAAAAGATATTCCAAGCTAATGGTCACAAGAAGCAAGCTGGTGTAGCCATTTTAATATCTAATAAAATAGACTTTCAACCAAAATTTACCAAAAGAGACGAGGAAGGGCACTTTTTATTCATCAAAGGTAAAGTCAACTAAGAGGACCTCACAATTAGAACTTCTATACTCCCCATACAATGGCACCCACATTTCTAAAAAATCAAAGCTTAAACCACTCATTGATCCCCACACATTAATAGTAGGAGACTTCAACATGCCACTTTCACCAAAAGATAGGTCATTGAAATGGAAACTAAACAGAGAAATAATGACAATAACCAAAGTCATGAATCAAGTGGATGTAATAGATATCTACAGAACTTTTCATCCAAACACAAAGGATTATACCTTCTTCTCAGCACCCCATGGAACTTTCTCCAAAATTGATCATATAGTAGGTCACAAAGTAAACCTCAACAGATTCAAGAAGATTGAATTAATACCTTGTATCCTATAAGATCACAAAGTTCTAAAGCTGTATTACAACAACAACAGAAATAACAAAAGCCTACACACACATGGAAACTAAACAACTCTCTACTTAATGGCACCTGGGTCAGGGAAGAAATAAATAAAGAAATTAAGGACTTCCTGAAATTCAATGAAAATGAAGGAACAACATATCCAAATTTGTGGGACACACTGAAAGAAGTGTTAAGAGGAAAATTCAAAGCATTAAATGCCTTTATAAAGAAATTGGAAACATCTCCTACAAGCAACTTAATGACACATCGGGAAGCACTAGGAAAAAAAGAAGCAGAAACTCCCAAGAGGAGTATATTTCTGGAAATATTCAAACTCAGGGCTGAAATTAATAAATTAGAAATAAAGACAACAATTCAAAGAATAAACAAAACCAGGAGCTGGTTCTTTGAGAAAATCAACAAGATAGACAACAGTTATCCAAACTAACTAAAAGGCAGAGAGACAGTATCCAAATCAACAAAATCAGAAATGGAAAGGGAGACATAACAACAGACACTGAAGAAATACAAAGAATCGTAAGATCCTACTTTAAAGGCATATATGCCACAAAATTTGAAAATAAGGGAAATGGACAATTTTCTTGACTGATTCTACTTGCCAAAACTGAATCAAGACCAAATAAATAAATTAAACAGTCCTATTTCTCCCACAAAAATAGAAGCAGTCATTAAAAGTCCCTCCTTTCAGAAAAAAAAAGCCCAAGGCCAGATGGTTTCAGTGCAGAATTCTATCAGACCTTCAAAGAAGAACTAATACTGATACTCTTCAAGCTTCTCCAAAAGAAAGAAATGGAAAGAACATTACCAAAATCATTCTATGAGGCCAAAGTCACTTTGATTCCTAAAACCTCACAAAGACCCAACAAAGAAAGATATTTTTAGACCAATTTCTCTTATGAACATTAATGCAAAAATACTCAATAAAATACTTGCAAAATGAATATAAGAACACATTAAAGATATCATTCATCATGACCAAGTAGGCTTCACTCTAGGCATTGCCAGGATGGTTTAATATATGGAAGTCCATTAATGTAATGTAATGTAAATATAAACAAACTAAAAGAAAAAACACTTGATCATCTCCTTAGATGCAGAAAAAGCATTTGACAAAAACTAACATCAATTCATGTTTAAAGTTTTGGAGAATTCAGGAATACAAGGCACGTAGCAAAACATAATAAAAAGCTACATACAGCAAGCCAACAGCCAACATCAAATTAAATGAAGATATACTCAAGGAAATTCCTCTAAAATTGAGGACCAGGAAAGGCTGCCCACTTTCTCCATATCTCTTCAATATAGTCTTGAAGTTCTAGCTAGAGCAATAAGACAACAAAAAGAGATCAAGGGTATCCAAATGGGAAACGAGGAAGTAAAGTTATCCCTATTCACAGATGATATGATAGTGTACATAAGTAATCCCCAAAATTCCACCAGGGAACTCCTACAGTGGATAAACGCCTTCAGCAAAATGGCTGGATACAAAATTAACTCAAAAAAGTCTGTAGCCTTCCTATATACAAATGACAATCACGCAGTGGAAAAAATTAGGGGAACTACACCCTTCAGGATAGTTAAAAGTAATACAAGATATGTAGGTGTAACTCTAACCTAGCAAGTAAAAGCCTTGTTTGGAAAAAAATGCCAAATCTCTGAAAAAGGAGAATGAAGATGACATCAGAATATGGAAAGATCTCTCTTGTTCATGGATCAGAATTAGCACAGTAAAAATGGCCATCTTACCAAAAGCAATTTAGAGATTCAATTCAATCACTATCAAAATACCTACAGATATTTTAAAGACATTGAAAGATTAATTCTCAACTTCATATGGAGAAACAAAAAATCCCAGAATAACAAAACAATCTTGTGCATAAAAGATTCTCAGGAGGAATCACCATACCTGAACTTAAGCTGTACCATAGAGCAACAGTAATTAACAGATGATGGTACTGGCATAGCAATGGGATGGTTGATCAATGGAATCAAATCAAAGATCCAGAAATGAAGCCACACACATAGGGACACTTGATTTTTGACAAAGAAGTCAAATCTATTCAATGGAAAAAGGATAGCATCTTCAACAAATGGTGCTAGTCTAACTGGATGTTTACATGTTGAAAAATGCAAGTAGACTCATATCTATCACCATGCACAAAACGCAGGTCCAAGTGGATTAACAACTTCAACATAAAACCAGGGATACTAAATCTGTTAGAAGAAAAAGTGGGGAAGAGCCTGGAAATCACTGGCACAGAAGACAGCTTCCTGAAGAGAACACCAACAACCTAGGCCTTAAGGTCAACAGTTAATAAATGGGACTTCATGAGCCTGAGATACTTCTGTAAGGCAGGAGACACTGTCTACAGAACAAAGTGACAGCCTACAGACTGGGAAAGGATCTTTACCAATGCTACATCTGACAAAGTTCTAATATTCAAAATATATAAAGAGATCAAGAAATTAAACACCACCAAAACAAATAACCCAGTTAAGAAATGGGGCTCAGAATTAAAAAGAGAATTTTCAACAGGGGAATATTGAATGGCTGGGAACACTTAAAGAAATGTTCAACATCCTTAGTCATCAAAGAAATGCAAACTGAAACAATGCTGAGATTCTGTCTTACACCCATCAGAATGGCTAAGATCAAAAATGCAAGTAACAGCACTTGCTGGCAAGGATGCGGAGAAAGGGGAACACTCCTTCATTGCTGGTGGGAGTACAAACTTGTACAACTTTGGAAATTAATCTGGTGCTTTCTCAGAAAACTGGGAGTAGGGCTTCCTCAAGACCCATCAATTCCACTCCTTGGAATATACCCAAAAGACATTCCACCACACAACAAGGATATATGCTCAACCATGTTCATAGCAGCTTTATTCATAATAGCAAGAACCTAAATGTCCCTCAGTCAAACATGGATAAAGAAACTGTGGTACATTTACACCATAGAATACTACTCAGCTATTAAAAACAAGGAAATCCTGAAATTTGTGGACACATGGGTGGAACTACAAATGATAATTCTGAGTGAGTTAACCCAGGCCCAGAAAGATTCACATGGTGTATACTCACTTATTATTGGACACTAGCCCAAAAGGGATGTCCCATGAAAGTCTTCACTTACCAAGAGACTGAGATGGATGCAAGGACTTCCTATTGGGACATTAGGTGAGAGAATTATCAGAAAATGGGGAAATAGAAGGGTCCATAGAGTCATAAAAACCTACAAGAAGAACATCATGCCAGGTGGATATGGAGCCAGGGGATGTCTGCTAAACTATTGCACCAACCAGGACAAGACATGCAATAAGCATTGAACCCCTATTCAAATCCAGCCAATGGGCAGGACATTCTCCACAGTTATGTGGAAAGCGGAGACTGAATCGGACATGAACTCCAGTGACCCATATTTGACCACTTCCACTTTGTGGGGAGGCCTGGTGGTACTCAGAGAAAGGATACACAGGCTACCAGGAAGATATTTGATAGGCTGTGACCATATGATGGGGGAGAATGTCCCCTTCTGCCACAGACCTAGGCACGGGGAATAGGGCAAAAGAGGGAGGGAGGGAGGAATAGAAGGATACAAGTGAGGGGGTATCAATTGAGATGTAATCTGAATAAACCAATTAAATAAAAAAAATTGTACAAAAAATTTTTAGTTGTTTTAAATAATAAAAAATAAATGGATAAAAACGCAGAATACAATTAATTATCAAACTATGTTCCTTTTATTTCACATATTAGTGGTGTGTGTGTGTGTGTGTGTGTGTGTGTGTGTGTGTGTGTGTGTGTG
>OU015751.1:63050956-63062445 GCA_907169655.1 Acomys percivali | reverse complement strand
TGTGTGTGTGTGTGTGTGTGTGTGTGTGTGTGTGTGTGTGTGTGTGTATGTGAATTGCCCAATGAGCATCATGAGCCTCAGATGACCTAGTATCTAAAGAGAGAGCTATCTCTGCTGTGGTTTGTTAATCTCCCTCCCTACTTGATTTAAGATTGCAAACTGAGAAAGTTCACAGGAATTTTTTTCTAAATGTACCTTAAAATCAGAAGACAGTACAAAAAGTCCTTGAATCAAATGTGTGTGGTCTACTCCAGTTTTCTCTTGTAAAGGCAACTCTATTTGTCTCTTCATATTTTTCTAAGCTTTATCCTATTCACTTTATCCTGAATCTCAAAATGGTGCTTTAGCTGAATTTGGGGGAAAAGAAACTAACAAGCAACAACAACAAAAAGAAAGCATGTAGAGAGCTCCAGAGTTAACACTATAAACAGCTGTTTGGTGAACAAAACTAAAATGTAAATCCAAGACACACAGTAGGGCACAGAAAGGTAGCCATGTAGTCAGCTGTTCCAACCCCGTGACATCGCATACCTTGGGACTTCCTTCTTATCTAGTTCTAGCTTCTCAGGCTTAACACTATCCTGGTTATGTTATTAGTCACCGGGCATTGTCCTTTATCAGCACTGGCTTCCGGGTGACAGTTCTAAATGTTACATATAATCTTTAGTTCTTTCCCATTATGCATTTTAAAACCTTTTTGTTTTCTTAATGTCCAGCTTTTAAATCTATACAAAACTCTCCTTTACTAGTCAGAACTGAAAGTTCTTCAATCTAATCCCAACATAGTTCAATTCCCTTTGCTGTCTCTTGGAAGAGAATGAAGTCAAAGTCCCAGCAGTCACAATATGAAGCAGAAAATTGATATTCTGGTGATCTAAAATCAATTTGGAGCAAGCAGAGCCTTTTCCAATATATTGGCATTTATGTGGCCAAAAATATAACCTGAGTTGTTGTTAACAATGTTTCCAACAAACTTGAATTACGTAGCTGAAGTGAAAAATTATATCAACACAGAGAAAGACAAAGGTCCCAGACAGATAAGTCCATGGCCTATGATTGTGTTGAGTAACAATTTGTGTTTTCCACCTTATTATTGCTCTTCTACATTCAGTGTATTTTAAAAAAATAAAGTGTTTTGTTTAAACAACTTGCATTTGAGATTTGCCAGTTAAAATCCAAATAAACCTAATTCATTCTTATGCGTTCAGTCATGAGGCACTGGAAGTAAGAGATCAGATGGAGTCTGGATAAAATAGCACTGTTGGAATCCAAGTTCCCAAATTGAGAAGATGGTAGTACATGTTAGACAGGAAACAAAGTTGACTAAAGTTCACTGATGGTAGCTAGAAAGCAGATGAGATTCTCAGAAAATCTAGAAAACAGATGTCAAGGACTCAAGTGAAGAAACTGAATCATGCAGGCTAATTCATACACTCAAGCACAGAATTTACTAAGAGAAAGGGGAAAGCCATTATAAACCCACTTAGTTGAAAAAAAGATTAGTGGACCATCACCAGTTGTCTACAGGTTAAGAAATGATATTATTAAAAAAAATGTTTATCAAGAGAAATATTTTCTGACTAGATTTTATTTTTTTATTTTATGTGTATGGGTGGTTTTCCTACATGCATGTCTGCTCACATGCGCATGTCTGGTGCTTGGAGAGCCCAGAAGAGGATGCCAGACATCCTAGTACTGGAGTTACATATGGTTGTGAGCCATCATGTGGGAGCTAGAAATCAAACCTGAGTTCTTTGAAAGAGCATTCAGTCCTTCTCACTGTTGAGCCACCTCTCTAACTCTCCATCTAGAGCTTTGAGATCAAGCAGGGTCAAATATTTTTATAAAGAACAAACAAAAACAAAGCATATTTCACCCTGGCCTAAAAATAAAATGCTGAGAGACTTGGGGAAACTTGATGGCTATGTATCCCCATGTATCTCTTTCATATAGTCCCTATTGGTCAGAAAAAATAATGCTGTCAATTATAAATCAAAATTCAACTTGAGTGAGCATTGTAGTATATTTTACACCTGTCCTACATCATCATTCTTTGTTGATTTCAGCAAGAGACTTCTCAGGCACACTACTGAAGGGAAAGCTCAAGGCCTGGCCTGGATACAAAAAGTTTTGTTCTGGTATCCAAAAGTAGATAAGATTACATTAGTAGATATCAAACAAGGACAATTTAGTCAAAGCTAATAATGGAAAACTCAATCTTCTTTAGCAATCTTGTCTAAGCAAGCCCAACATCACCCAAGGAAGTAAGGAAGTGAAGGCAATCACAATTACCTGGAGCAGGCAGTTCTCAGTGACTGGCTTTCTTCACCCTGGCTTCTTCTGTGGCTTTTTCTTTCTATAAGCAACAGTAATAGTACACTCACTAGTTGAAAGCATTGATATAGCTTCTCTTGGTTCTCAAATAATATACTACTTGATTTTGTTTACAATAAATTTTAATGGTAAAAGTTATTCCCCTCATAATTTGTCATTAGTTTTATTACTTATAATACACAAACATAAAGATGGTTCTGTATTTTTGCTTTTAGAATATTATGTCTCTCTAAATTAATAAATCCATATAAATGAGTGTACTTACATGAACTTTTAAAAAAATATAACATTAATATTATGTGATTTGGGGGTATTCTGGCCAAGTGCTTTTACAAAGAACTATACATTCCATGTTGTATCTTTTTTTTCCTCTGCCTTTCTTTTTTTAAATTTTATTTTATTAATTTATTCTTGTTACATCTCAATGGTTATCCCATCCCTTGTATCCTTCCATTCCTCCCTCCCTCCCATTTTCCCCTTACTCCCCTCCCCTATGACTGTGACTGAGGGGGACTTCCTCCCCCTTTATATGCTCATAGGGTATCAAGTCTCTTCTTGGTAGCCTGCTATCCTTCCTCTGAGTGCCACCAGGTCTCCCCCTCCAGGGGACATAGTCAAATATGAGGCACCAGAGTACGTGTGAAAGTCATACCCCACTCTCCACTCAAGTGTGGAGAATGTCCTGTCCATTGGCTATATCTGGGTAGGGGTTTGAAATTTATGGCCTGTATTGTCCTTGGGTGGAGCCGTAGTTTGAGCTGGACCCCTGGGGCCAAATCCATGGCAATATTACCCAGAATATATATAAGTAGTTGTGATATTTCATTATAGTATCCACAAGTGACATGTATTAGGTACTAAACCAAAATAAAAATTTAGTTTTTCAGACACATTTGGTTATATTGTGATAAATTGTCCTAATAAAGGTAACTTTAAAATAAAAAGAGTTTTCTTTGATTTACATGTCCTAGGTACTTTCATCCACAGTCAGGAAGAACAGGGTAGATGAACGTTTAATCTCAACTTACCTCCTCCATATACAGTCTGAGACCTAAGGTGAGAGAGTGTGCCAGCCACATTTAGTTGGGTGTTCTCACCTTCATTAAGCTATTCAAGATAATCCCTAGCAAGTGGTCCTAATGGTTATCTCATAAATGATTCTAGATCTTGCCAAGGTTAGGGATCAATAGTAACTATTATACACAATAATTTCACATATACATATATACATATGCTTATTTATCTGCAGTGCTGGGGATGGAACTCAACATTAACTATATTTTCAATGGGCAATTAGTAGTTGCCACATGTGAATAATCACTACTGTGACATACTGTATAAGATGATACAAATGTACAGAATGTCTATCATCAAAAGTCTTCCCTTTAATACTGTTGCTTGGCACTTCCATTATTCACAGTGATATAGCAAGTACAGGGCTTAGGGAAGTGGCTCTAAAGCTTATAGAACAGCAGCTAGTCTCCAGAGGTTATAAGGAACACAGACAGAAATATTTTCTCCCCCCCCCGTGTGTGTGTGTGTGTGTGTGTGTGTGTTTGTATTTGTGTGTGTGTGTGTGCCTGTGTGTTACTTACACATGAGTGTTCAGATGCACACATCAATACACAAACCCATGCAGAGGACACAGGGTGTCTTTGTTTGGTACTCTCTGCATTTACTACCTTTATTATCTCTACAGGATTTATAACTGAACAAGGAACTTGCCATTTCAGCTAGACTGCTGACTAGAGAGATATTTCTTGATCCTGTGGTCTCTACAGCCAATGTTTGGATTTCAGAAAAGTGCAGTCATGTCTAGCATTTTGTGGGTACTGGAAATTCAAGTTCAGATGCTCATGTTTTACAGATTAAGAAGTCTTATCCAGTGATCCACCTCCAAGCTCAGAAACATGTTACAAAGACAAAAAATCATAGGAAAAAGCTGTAAGAAAGTATGAGACAGGTGGTAACAGTAGCTTTTCATGTTTGAGACAAGGATATTGCAGGTTTGATCATATTTCAGTAACCATGTCAGTATGCTGAAGTCTTTTCTTATGCTAGCCATGGTATTTAAGAATTAAATACATCAGTAATCACCCATTTTCTTTATCCAATGCCTAAGCAAAACACAGCAAAACTCCAGAAGCAACGGTCTGTGAGTGTGAACAGCTGTAACCAAGTATTTAGCTAGAGACACACCTAGAACACCTAATTACAGCATTGAAGAGTTGGGTTTGTTTTGGCTGGGTACTCGAAAGATGGTTCCACACAAAAAGCTTGCTGCTTCTAACATGAGAAAATTAGTTCATATCCCTAGCCTTTAAGTAAAGGCCAAGCACAATGATGTATACCTGTAATCACAACACTGGAGAGGGAGTGGGAGGCAGAGGCAGTGGGAGAATGAGAGAGAAGAGAGGCGGGGGAAGATAGGAGAGGAGCGAATGGAAAGGATGCAGTTTCAACAGCTATAGAAGGTGAAAACTAAAAAGTTTGATAAGCTGTTATTTGAGTTGTACAAATTATTCCCACTCACTTCTTACTGTAGCATCAGGCACAATTCTCCACATTGTGTTTAAGCATGATCTTAAATAAAAGGCAAAGAAAAACTTTTTTCCTTGAGAAATATGCAAATTGTCGTACCCAACCATTCCTTTCCCCAGAGCTATGCCTTTAGTTTTGCTTAACCTCAAGTTTTTAATCTGACAGTCTGTCCAAGAGACTGCAACATCATCATGTATTTGATTAAAGATGCATTTCTCTTTACAGCACATTTCCAGTAAGATAAAATATTCGGTGTCGTGATTTCTATACAATAAATTTTCCACAGTATGACTTATAGCTGGCTCATCAGCCACAAAAGCTGTATAATAATCAGAGTTACCCTCCATATTTCTATAACAAAGACACTGGTGTTTCCAGTCTTAATTCTTTGTCGGACATTGGTTAAAAGTGGCAAACACTATGCATTTTACAATGCCATCAATATTGCAAATAAATGGATAACACAATGAAAATATTTATGTGTGGTACCAAAGAGGAAGATATAGTTAGTAAAAATATGGTAAAGTGTAAGTAACCTTGACAAATTAAGCTTCATTGAAATACTTCCAAGACCTTGACCAGAAACATAAATAATTCACAGATTCCAGCACCAAATAAAATAAAAAACAGTTTTAGCCCATTCTTTTCTCCTTCTCTTCTCTAGAGTATTGGTTCTTTGTAATGAAACTCACTATAAGCTGCTTTACTTCTCTCTCCCTGTGTCATTAGTTACAAGTCATTAAATTTATAATTTATTTTTATCCAAGTAACTATATCCAAAGATGTACCATTTGTTAATAAGCAGTACAACTGGCTTTTGGAATAATCATAATCAAACAAAATATGATCCTTTGGGTTTTAAAAAGTTAATGTCACCTGGAAACTAGTAATACAGATCAAAACAATCTGTTAGTAAGATATGGACTTCTCTGACAAATGTCCTCTACCTAAAGGCAAAAAAAATTATTAATATCAGAGAAAAAATACATTCTATTTCAAAGTTAAAGAGACACAGTTTATTCTTTAATAAAGTAAGTGAGAAAATGGATGGGTATAACAGGAAGCAATGAACTTAGATCTTGTCCTAAAGCTGTCTCATTAAAAACCAGAACACTCTGTTAGGCTGAATCAACTTTTAAATAAAAAGAAATGAATAGTTTGACCTGGATGACATCTGAAAACACAGTTGATTTGTTCCACTTTAAAATAGTAGTGGATGTTCCCATCTCCTTAATTTGTAGCTTTTAGTAAAACAGATTTTTTTTCTCATCCTTCAACCTGATATTTCAAAACAAAGAAAAAATTAAAGTCCTCAAGGCATGGGGGCTGGAGGAAAAGGCAAAGGGTTTAAAGGACACCAAGGAAATGCAAGATGAAACAAGAACTAATATGCAAAAATAGGGGTAATAGGTGATAGAGAGAAGGGATGAGGTGGCAAAGTCCTGTGAAACTGTGCATGAACAAGAATGAAGAATGGAGGGAACATGTGAGACTAGAAACAACCAAATGCCAATATACTAATACTTGGATGGACATTATGAAGAGCTGAATGGAAATTGGTGCAGTCTCAGGTGCTGACCTCCATCACTGTCCTTTTGCTGTGTAGAGCAATAGTATTGTGGACATTTTTCATGAGAGAATTTCAAAATTTGAGTTTAAAAAGAAAATCATAGTCTTTTGTGTGCATGTACATGTGTGTGTGGCTACATGGATGTGTGCCTGATGTGTAGGGGGGTATGTATGTGTGTGTCTTTGGAGAATCAAATTTAAATTTAGATGTCATTTTCTGGATTCATGTTGATTTTTCACTTGGGATCTTTCAATGGGACCTGGTGCTAGGTGATTAGTTAGGCTGAGCAGCCAGCAAACAACAGAGATGCCCATTTCTACCTTCCTGGCAGTGATTTCAAGTAGATGTCACCAGCCCAGCATTCTAAATGGGCTCTAAAGACTGAACCTATGTCTCCATGTTTTCACAACAAGCTCCTTAGCAATTGAATTATTTATCCAATCCAAAGAACTTTTTGGGATGTGTTATAATTGAATTTAGGAACTGAGACATGTTAAGCAAGAGCCCTGCTGCTCAGTCATCCATTTATCTTTTGTATTACTTTATTTGCATTCTCGTCATAGCCCTTCCTTCTTTTCCTCCCAGTCCCACCCTCCCTCCCATTCCCCTGTTCCTCAGAAAAAGCAAGTCCCCCTACTAACCCACCCTAGTTTATCAAGTCTCATTAGGACTAAGATTCTCCTCTTTCCCTGTAAAAGCTGCAAAATATGTAGTACCCCTCTTATTATAGTTGCTCATAGCTATGCCTTTGGAATTTTCAGCATTTCACAAGATTTACATGATGTAGACATGAAGTACATAAAATAGAAGCAAAGACAGTATCAATTATAGAATAAAGAATGACCCACATTGTAACCATGACATGACATAAATCTTGTCAAGTGCTGTAAGATAATTACAAGAAATGATCAAGAAAACTTCCATGGATTGTAATGGTTTGAATTGGTTCATAATAGCAAATACATTATTAATATGGAGAGAAGATGAGGTCAAGTCAAAAAAGAAGGAAAGTATGTGCAGAAGAAACACGCTCCAAAAATCAGTTCATCACAAAAATCCAACCTGCCTACAAAATTGCAATTGTATTAATTCATTAGTTAGGGAAGTTTTTAAACTAGAGGACATACAAGAAGGGTGTGTTCAGTGGCACTGTAGGAAATTCTAAAGGAAAAGTTGACTGATCTATATAACACTCAAACTGTTTATAGAATTTCTTTTTATATTTCTTTTATTTATGCATTTATAATTAAATCACCCCCTTTCTTTTCCTTTTTCCAATTCATAGAACTCTTAAGGATTATTAAAGTTATCATTCCAAAGCAAACATTTCACCTCAAAGGGAATATGACCTAGTATATGAATGATCATCACCTGGGAACACAGATTTAGGTCACCTCAATTCCATGTCCTCATGTTGAAGCACTTTAAATGAAGGCTTTATAGTAACATAACAAATGATGTCATATACAAAACATTTTAAAAATATATTGATGGAAAAATTACATAGGTGAGTTTAAACAAAGAAGGGAAATCTCATCTATAGGCCTGATTGGAAACTGCCTGTTTGTACATTTTCAAGAGTTTACATTATGTTTTTGGTTGTGAGCCATCTCTCCAGCCTACTTGATTTTTGTCAAAGAAGCCGAAACCATACAATGGAAAAAAGATAACATCTTCAACAAATGATGCTGGATGTCTACTTGTAGAAAAATACAAATAGACTTTTATTTATCACCCTGGACAAACTAAAGGCCAAGTGGATTAAAGACCTCAACATAAAACCAGACACACAAACTCTGTTAAAAGAAAAAGTTGGGAAGAGCCTTGAGGTTATTAGCACAGGAGTCAGCTTCCTGAACAGAACACCAACAGCTCAGACTCTAAGATCAACAACTAATAAGTGAGACATCATGAAACTAAAAACCTCTGTAAGGCGAACGATACTGTCAACAGAACAAAATGACAGCCTACAGACTGAGAAAAGGTCTTTACCAACTCTATACCTGACAGAGGGCTAATATCCAAAATATAAAAGAACCCAGGAAATTAAATACCAATAAACCAAATAATCCTTTTCTCACAGGTGGGTCTGTCGGATATATTGGGATAGAAGGCTGGAGATGATGCTCCAATGTTATAGAGTTTTGGGTGACCGTTCAGGCAGTTAACTGTCTCTGTCATTTTTTTTTATTATTTTGGAAGCTGATAACCTGCACTTCCAGTTCACTCAGGTAACTAAGTTTTATTCCTTCTCGAGTCTCTGATGGGGTTGAAGACCAGAAACTTTAATCTTACAACTAAGTTTAGTTGGTTAATGGTTAAGATGTTTTTAGAACCTGTAGCCAAAGCGGCGGCAGGAAAGCAGCTGTGAGACTGACGGACTTTCAGGTCAGTGTTTGGTTTCCGCCCAGTGTTTTAAGTTGTGTTCACGTTTCACCCGCCCCTCGATCTGGAGCTGCAGCTGGGGCCCAGTGGACCAGAGCATCTGGGATGAAAAGCCCAAAGCTTGGGGACTACACAGCCCCCTCTGTCACCCCTGGAGAGAACCTAGCTCCAAACCCACCTTGGGACCACTGCAAAGAAGATGTTGCTGTTGGACTGGGATGAGTGGGAGAAGATGGAAAGGAACTTGTGATAAGCAGTGGGTTTAGCTCCCTTCTCCAGGAGCTGACTGCTTCTACTCTGTTTAGTGGTACTGCGGAGACAGAATGCCATGAGCCTGTCTTGTGTGGATGGGAAAGAGTTGTGAAGCAAAGGTCATCTGGGAATACTGCAGGAAGATTTGATATATACTTTATCAGCCCACAAGGACTGAAGTTCCGATCGAAACGTTCACTTGCTAATTATCTTCTTAAAAATGGAGAAATTTTTCTTGGGCCTGAAGATTTTGATTTTACTGTACTGTCTAAAGGAGGCATCAGGCCAGGTTATAAGGACCAAAGCTTGGCAGCTCTGACTTCCCAGCAGCCAAACAAAAACGACATTTCAAACCGGAACCTCAGGACACGAAGCAAGTGGAAAGCAGATGTGCCACCTCTGCCAAGTGATTATTCAGAGTTGCCAGCTAGCAGCAGACAACCGAACGCTACTCCTTTGCTATTGAAAGATGCTGGCTCTGGGACGATGAGAAAACCCAAAAGAAAGATGACTGTTTCAAAAGGAAGTGGAAGTGAAAAAGCGAAACAAAGATTCAGGAAGAGTCTCTCAGCTTCTGCTCAATGTAACAAAAAAAGAGAATCTGTGGTACAGAAAGCAGGTGACGAAAGTGAATGCCAACTCAACAGAACCCTCTGCTTTATGGGTGCCTGCACGAGTGAGACCGTCAGCGTGGCTGGGAAAGAAAAGGGCCTGAGAAAGAAAAAAATCACCGACCCCACCGACCCTGGCATTACAAAGAAATTACATTCAACTGAAGAAGCAGGTGATGCCAAGCATGAGCAGACTTTTTTAGAATCAGAGGAAATCAGATCCAAGGGAGCCCAAGAGGGGGAGGCACGTTTGCATATCGACGTTTTACATGGTGGCCCTGAAATACCCAGCTGCTCACAAGGCAAGAAACACTTTACTTCTGAGACATTTCGAGAAGACAGCATCCCACGAACACAAGTAGAAGAGTGAAAAGCAAGCCTGTATTTTTCCAGCAAATACAACAAAGAAGCTCTTAGTCCCCCAAGACTCAAAGCCTTCAAGAAATGGACCCCTCCTAGGTCACCTTTTAATCTTGTTCAAGAAACACTTTTCCATGATGTATGGAAGCTCCTCTCCGCAACTATATTTCTCAATCGGACCTCAGGCAAGATGGCCATCCCTGTGTTGTGGGAGTTTCTAGAGAAGTACCCTTCAGCTGAGGTGGCCCGAACTGTTACTGGAGGGATGTGTCTGTCCTTCTTAAGCCTCTTGGTCTCTATAATCTCCGTGCAAAAACCGTCATCAGGTTCTGAAATGACTATCTGACAATGCCGTGAGGTATCCGATTGAGCTTTATGAGATTGGTAAATATGGCAACAAATCCTACCGGATCTTTTGTGTCAATGAGTGGAAGCAGGTGCACCCTGAAGAACACAAGTTAAATAAATATCATGACTGGCTTTGGGAAAATCATGAAAAGCTAAGCCTGTCTTAAAACTGCCTGTTTGAAATTTTCTATGCATTGCTTTGTGCTTCCATTTCTAAGGGCCCTGTGATGTACAGTGAGCTTCTTCCCAAGCATGTAGGCTTTTTTCAGCTTGTTAGAAGCCAGTGTGTGTCTTAAGCTTTTGCCACAGCTAGATCTTTGTCACTGACTGTTGTCATATTTTAAAACTTGAAGAAATAGTTTTGGGGTAAGGGTCCTAAAAGTGTGTTCAGTTTTTCCAATGATGAAATTTGATATGTTGGTGCTCAAAGTCATTTACCAGGACTCTTGCTGAGGAAAGGCTAAGATCATATTCTCTTTCTGTACAAATTGATATTAGGGTGTACAATTGTGTGCCATTGCTATGGGTATTGTAGTGTTACAGTTTAAATAGTGAGGCATTTACCTTAGAAAGAAATCACCAAATAAGAACTAAATTGACCAATGCATGGTGGCACACACCTATAATCCTGTCACTCAGGAGACTAAGGCAGGAGGATGGAAAGTTGAGGCCCTTCTTGTGCTACATATAGAGAGAGACTGTCTCAAAAACACATGGGATCTCGAGAAATGGCTCAAAGGTTAAGACCACTGTCTGTTTTTTGAAAAGTCTGGAAATCAATTCCCAGCAACAACATGGTGGCTCACAGCCATCTATAATGAGATCTGGTGCCCTCTTCTGGTGAGCAGGTGTACATGCAGGCAGAATACTGTACACACAATAAGTAAATAAATCTTTGGGGGGGGGGGGGGGTAGAAACAAACAGGACACGGCCAGTAAGGTGGCTCAGTAAATAAAGTCAATTTCTGCCAAGCTTGATGACCTGAATTCCATCTTTGAAACCAACTCCTGATGGTGAACCGCTTACCTTCACCTTAACTCACACACACACACACACACACACACACACACACACACACACACACACA
>OU015751.1:62989389-63050946 GCA_907169655.1 Acomys percivali | reverse complement strand
ACACACACACACACACACACACACACACACACACACACACACACACATATATATATATATATACATATATAATGTTATATATAACAAAATATATAAATGTTTACAAAATTATCTGGAGGGTGGAGAGATGGCTCAGCAGTTAAGAGTACTAGGTTCAATTCCTAGTACCCACACGGAAATTCACAACTGATTATGAGCTCCAACATCTGACACCTTCACATAGATTCACACAAAACACAAATGCACATGAAATAAAAATAAATAATTTTTTAAAAAGACATATAGATGACTTGGCATGGTGGTGCATGCCTTTAATCCCAGCACTTGGGAGGCAGAGGCAGGTAGATCTCTGTGAGTCTGAGGTCAGCCCAGTTTACAGTGTTAGTTCCAGGACAGCCAGGGCTCTTACACAGAGAAGTCCTGTCTCAAAAAAACAGAAAACAACAACAACAAAAGAAAGAAAGAAAGAAAGAAAGAAAGAAAGAAAGAAAGAAAGAAGGAAAGAAAGGGTCTGGAGAGAAACAGCTCAATGGTTTAGTATGCCTGCTGCTTTTCCAGAGGACCTGAGTTCACTTTTTAGTACCAACATCAGACAGCTCACAACTGCTTGTAACAACAGCTCCTGGGTATCTGACACCCTCTTATGCTTTCGTTGGGTACATTAGCACATTTGGCATATATATGCATATACATAAAAAAGAAAAACTAACAACAGAAAAATTAAGGCCCAGTTAATAAACACTATTTTATGATAGTTTGAAATTTTAATTATATCCTTCAGACAGACAGGGTGGTGCAACCAGCACTCAGGGAGGCAGAGGCAGGCAGATCTCTGAGTTTGAGCCCAGCTTGGGCTACAAAGTGAGTCAAGGCTACACAGAGAAACCTTGTCTCAAAAAAAAATCATATCTCTCCTCCAAGGCAAACGTCCACTTAAAATTCATAGTATTTCATCCCTTTGTTCATTAACAATGTATGTTCTGATATATGCAGTAACAGATTTACCCATGCCAGACCTGGTGATACACTACTATAATCCTAACAATTGGGAGTCTGGAGAGGATCGTGATCAAGGTCAAGGCCAGCCTGGGATGAATTGTAGTTTCTACGGAAACCATCAGCTACATGGTAAGACCCTGTCTCAAAAAAAAAAAAAAAAAAAAAACCAACAACAACAAGAAACCCACCAGTGGTGCTCATAGTAAGAAAATAAACCGATGGGCATTGCAGTGCATATGTTTAATCAGGTACTTGGGATGCTGAGGCAGGGGGACCGCTGTGAAATCAAGGTAGCCTTGCTTATACAGCAAAACCCAGAACAAAAAATACAAACCAAACTTGAACTAAATGATCTATGTCTGGGAAAGTATCTGTTTGCCCTGTTTAATGGAAAATATGCTGTGAAATCTATCACTTTGTATTAGGTAATTAATAAAGTATTTTTATTTAAAAAAGGTGTTTTTAGATCTAGATAGATGTTTTAACTTAATTGAGATGAGATATGATAGCTATTGATTTTCATTCAAAATTTTAGATTCAACAAGATAGGAAAAATGTTTATTTCAAGTTTGCCAAATCATTATGAATGTAACATTTATATGATTCCTGATTGTTTTGTGGTTCTTCCTGCTATGTGTAGCTTTTTAAGTGTAATAATATAAATGTATATGTTAAAAAAGAAACATAATAAAAATGGGGAAAATGAGATATTAAACTAAAGAGAAAATTCTCGACAGAGGTATATCAAATGGCCAAGAAATATTTAAAGGAATTCTCAATGTCTCTAGTCAGGGAAATGCAAATCCAAAAAGTAGGAAATTTCGCCTTACACCCATCAGAATAGCTAAGATCAAGAACTTGAGCAACAACACATGCTGGTGAGGATGGGAAAAAATACGATCAGTCTTTCATTGCTGGTGAGAGTGCAAACTTCTATAACAACTTTGGAAGTCAATCTGGCACCTTTTCAGAATATCGGGAATAGTGCTACCTCAAGACCCAGCTATACCACTTCTGGGCATATAGCTGAAAGACGTTCTACCATATAAGGACATTTGCTCAATTATGTTCATAGTAGCTGTAGTCATAATAACCAGAATCTGGAAAGAAACTAGATGTCCCTCAACCGAAGAATGGATAAAGAAACAGTGGTACATTTACACAATGGGATGTTACTTAGCTATTAAAAACATGGAAATCTTGAAATTTACAGGCAAATGGGTGGAACTAGAAAATATCATCCTGAGTGAAATAACCCAGACCCAGAAAGACACTCATGGTATATATTCACTTATAAGTGGATATTAGCCACATGATACAGGATAATCACACTACAATACAGAGACATAAAGAAGCTAATAACAAGGAGAAGCCTAGGAAGAATACTTAATTCTCATTCAGAATGGCAAACGCAATAGATATTAGAAGTGGTTGAAGAGAAGGAACAGGACTGTAGTGTAACATAGAGGTCCTCTGAAATAAATAGCTATTAAGGACATAGATAAAGCCAAGAGAGTTTGGCTCTAAACATGCATCATTCCAGGATACTCTCAATCACTGCAGTTTTGATCAGATAATCAGCCTTTTAGTGGGAAGTGTATCTTCTGAGAAATTTTCTTCAAAATGTAAACAATTATGAATGTTCCATTTTCCACTCTTCTAATATCTCCAGAAATTATGTCAAATTCATGAAGTTATTTTCAAAGTACACTTTAGCACTGGCATTTTCTGTCAAACTTTAAGCAACAAAAGGCTATGATTAATGAAAATAACCTCACAAGCTACAATGACTAATGATAGTGTGGTTTCAGCTGCACACACACAAAAAATAAAATGTGAAAATTCTCTTAAAAGTAAAGGAGAAAAATCAATACTTCAATCTAAGGGTGGGAGCGTTGCCTTGTGGCTACTGGAATATTTGTCATAAGCACTGAGCACTTACAAATCCCGAGGGCCTCCCATTGTTCTCATAACCCCCAAAATCCAATGTGGATTCCTGTGGTGCAACATATGTAAGCTGGTACAATCAGCTTCTGACATGGCTTCAACTTCAAACTGGAGGCTATGTGAGACTCAGCAGATGGCAAAACCCATCCAGCTCTGCAAGTGTGTGTTCAGCAGAAGGTGCTCATATGTGCTCTTGTACCCAGCTGGGTGGAAACATCACTAGAAGAGAAATATACAACTTTCAGCTTCACAGTAGTGAGTGGGAACTGCAACTATATCTTGCTGCTTGTTTCTTTCTCAAAGGTCAAACATGTAGTAACAAAGCTTTACCTAATAATTAACTGGGCCTAGGAAAATTTACCTTTCAATGGTGATCAAGTTAAAATCTGTATCAATCTTTATTCTCTCATTGCTGTAGAATTTAAATTTAAAATTTTTCTTCTATGAGACTGAGTTCAGGGCAATGAAAATAGGTCAGTGCTTCTATCAAAAGCAAGAAGGACTGAATCCAATCCCCAAAGCCCACATTTAACAACAGGAACAATAAGAACAACAACAAAAACAACAACAAAGCTCAACATATGCTGTTAAGAAAGCAGACATGAATGGATGAATCCCTTGGCCTCAGTGTCTTGCTAACACATCAAGTTGGTGAGTTACAGCCAGAGAAAGACCTTAGCCCAACAACAACAACAACAACAACAAAAAATAATATAACAAGTGAGTCACCCAAGTTTGGTACTTGATCTCCACATGTACATGCCTGCACCCACACACATGCAAAAACAACTGAGTTAACCTTTTAATTATGTTCAAACTTAGCAGAAAAAAACATGTTTCTAGTAATACAGAGAAGATATCAACATCTAAATCTAGGATGAAAAAAGGAAAGTGCAAATGAAGAAAGCATGAAAGAGCCAGTCAATCCAGTTGACAAATTCAAAACCTAACTGAAATCACTGAAGAATGACTATTCGATCTCAAACCTTTAAGGGTACCCAACCCAAGATCCCTTTTTCTGAGACATTTTTCTACATGCATACTGTCATCATTCTTATTAGACTTGTCACAATTTTCAGTCCTTATCTGCCTCACTTGCTTCTTTTCCATAAGCTGGCTACTCTCTTGGGAAAGATTTTCCTTTTTTTAATTAATTAATTCATATTACATATCAATAGTTATCCCATCCCTTGTATCCTCCCATTCCTCCCTCCCTCCCACTTTCCCCCTACTCCCTTCCCCTATAACTGTGACTGAGGGGGATCTGCTCCCCCTGTATATGCTCATAGGGTATCAAGTCTCTTCGTGGTAGTCCCCTATCCTTCCTCTGAGTACCACCAGGCCTCCCCATCCAGGGGACGTGGTCAAATATGGGCCTACACCCTTCACTTTAGCCACAAGCAATATAAAATATCTAGGAGTTACTCTAATCAAGCAAGTGAAGGACTTGCTTGAAAAAAACTTTAAGTCCCTGAAGAAAGAGATTGAAGACAACTTGAAAAGCTGGAGGGATCTCCCTTGTTTCTGGATCAGGAGAATTAACATAGTAAAAATGGCCATCTTAGCAAAAGCAATTTACAGATTAAATGCAATCTCTATCAAAGTACCTACAGAATTTTTTAAAGACATTGAAATGTTAATTCTCAACTTCACATGGAATAAAAAAAACACCAGAATAACTAAAACAATCTTATTCAATAAAAGATCCTCAGGAAAAATATCCAAATCCAATCTCAAGCTGTACTATAGAGCAATAGTAATTAACAAAGGATGTTACTGGCACAGCAGTAAGCTGGTTGATCAATGGAATTGAATCAAAGACCCAAAAGTGAACCCACATACACATAGTCACTTGATTTTTGACAAAGAAGTCAAATCTATTCGATGGAAAAAGGATAGCATCTTCAACAAATGCTGCTGGTCCAACTGGATGTCTACATGTAGATAAATGCAATTAGACCCATATTTGTCACCATGCGTAAAACTCAAGTCCAAGCGGATTAAACACCTCAACATAAAACCAGAGACACTAAATCAGAAGAAAAAGTGAGGAAGAGCCTGGAACACATTGGCACAGGAGACAACTTCCTAAACAGAACACCAACAGTCCAGGCCTTAAGGTCAACAATCAATAAGTGGAACCTCATGAGGCTGAGAAGCTTCTGTAAGGCAGGAGACACTGTCAATAGAACAAAGCAACAGCCTAAAGACTGGGAAAATATCTTCACCACCCCTACATCTGACAAAGGTCTAATATCCAAAATATATAAAAAAAACCTAAGAAAGTAAATACCACCAAATCAAATAACCCAATTTAGAAATGGGGCTCAGAACTAAACACAGAATTCTCAACAGAGGAATATTGAATGGCTGAGAAACAATTAAAGAAATGTTCAACATCTTTAGTCATCAGAGAAATGAAAATCAAAACATTTCTGAGATTCCATCTTACACTCATCAGAATGGCTAAGATAAAAAATTCAAGCCACACCACATGCTGGTGAGGATGTGGAGAAAGAGGAACACTCCTTCATTGCTGGTGGGAATGCAAACTGTTACTATCTCAGAAAACTGGGAATAGGACTATTCTGCTCCTTGGAATATACCCAGAAGAAGCTCCAGCACACAAAAGGGACATGTGCTCAACCATGTTCATAGCAGCCTTATTCATAATAGCCAGAACCTGGAAACAGCTTAAGTGTCCCTCAGTAGAAGATTGGATAAAGAAACTGTGGCACATTTACATTACAGAATATTAGCCATCTATTAAAAAAACAAGGAATTCCAGAAATTTGTGGACAAATTCTTTTTACAACCCATTCTTGTGGTGCTATCAAGTGTAGAATTATAGAGGGTACAAGTAGAAGTTAAAAGATAACTTGAACTTCATTCCTATATCAATTACTTTTTTCTTTGCTATGACAAAACACCTGACAAAATAAATTCATGTTAGAAAATATTTTCCTTTGTCTTATAGGTTGAGAGTACAGTAGTTCACTGTGATGTGGAACACGTAGTGTCTAAAGCATGGTGTGACAAGCCACCTTGTGTCCATAGTTAGAAAGATAGATACTTTATGTCAACTAAACCTGAAAGTAACCTTTTCAGAAATGCCCCTTGTTCTAGAACCACTCTATAAAACACTGGCCTAGAGAAATGTGATAGTCTCCACTGCTAATTTGGTGAGATAAGAATCATTTAAGAAACTCATCCATGATATCAGTAAGGGTATATTCACAGAGGTTTGACTGAAGAGGTAAGACCTGCTCCAAGTACGAGTAGATCCACCTCCAAGGCTGAATAAAATAAAGAAAGCAAGTTTCACATTCCTACAATGGAGACTGCCCCTCCAGATTCTGTCTGTATCCATCTCCTCACACTGAAGCTCCATAATTGCTCTTCAAACTCACATAGACACAGTCTAAACTGGTGCCCCAGACCTTCTTATCTCAAGAGTACAATCATCTATTTTCAACTCCCAAATTACATGTTGTGTCTAATATTTCAAGGGGAAATTCTAAATTTATAGATTTTCTGTCTCAGTTGTGATTTTTCTTTCCACACTCTTATTTGCATTGTAGTGGGGTTTAAAATCTACTTGATACTTCAAGATGGGCACACGAGACTCTTATAGTCTATCCTGTCCTTCATAGTACTTCTACACTGTAGGTATCTTGTCCTACCCTCAAGAAACAAATGCATCTACAACTCACACCTTCCTCATGTCTGTTCATATCCCATGGTTCAATCTCTAGATCCTTCCAAAAGCCCTTGTATTTGTTACTTTCTTGTTGTGACAGACTTCCCAACAAGAAGCAACTGAAGGACAGAGTAGTTTATTTCAGCTCACAGATTTAAAATGCACAGTCCATCATGGTGGTGGTGGCATGATAGTAGGAGAATGAAGTGACTGTTCACATTGTGTCCTCAGTCAGGAAGTAGAAAAAGATAAATAAATGCATTCCATGTCTTTCCCCTGTTTATTTAATCCAGGATTCCAGCTCAAAGTATTGTAGTGTCCAAGGCTACAATGGGTTAATTATTAATCCAATTCACTAATTCTCTCAGAGATATTTCCAGGTGTATTTTTAAATCCTTTCAAGTGACAATTGAAATGTATCTTTATAGCCTTAGAGCATGTACCTTCTCCAAGGCAATGAAAAGCACAATATCACATGTGACAAACAATTGGAGAATATCTAGACAATGAATGCATACTGGTAAAAATGGAGATGACTTTCTCTGACCAATTCCTAATTGTACCACAGTAGAAATAAAGCATTTATTCATTCTCCCAGGCTTCTCACACCTAAAGTCTCAATAGGATGTCCTCCCCTCTGACCCACTTTCCTGGTAGGTAAAGTTTTTCATAGGGACGTACCCCTTGCACTAGTGTCTGGATATAAGTGAGTATACACTATTTAACTCTTTTTGCTTCTGTGTGAACTCACTCATTATGATAATTTCTAGTTCAATCCATTTGTCCACAAATGTCGGAAATTCCTTGTTTTTAATAGCTGAGTAGTATTCCATAGTGTAGATGTACCACAGTTTCTTAGTCCATTCTTCTACTGAGGGACACATAGGCTGTTTCCATGTTCTGGCTATTATGAATAAGGCAGCTATGAACATGATTGAGTATATGTCCCTGTTGTGTGGTAGTGCATCTTCTGGGTATATTACAAGGAGTGGAATAGCTGGGTTTTGAGGAAGCCCTATTCCCATTTTTCTGAGAAAGCGCCAGATAGATTTCCAAAGTGGTTGTACTAGTTTGCATTCCCACCAGCAATAAAGGAATGTTCCTCTTTCTCCACATCCTCACCAGCATGTGGTGTCAGTTGAGTTATTGATCTTAGCCATTCTGATGGGTGTAAGATGGAATCTCAGTGTCGTTTTGATTTGCATTTCTCTGATGACTAACTAGGACGAGCATTTCTTTAAGTGTTTCTCAGCCATTTGATATTCCTCTGTTGAGAATTCTCTGTTTAGGTCCTGGAAAACTACAGGCGGGTCTGGGCCCTGGGGTCCTCCTCAAACTATTGCACCAGCCAAGGAAAATATAAGCAGTAAACTTTGAACCCCTACCCAGACTAGCCAATGGAGAGGACATTCTCCACCATTAAGTGGAGGAGATCTGACTTTCACACAAACTCTGGTGCCCCATAGTTGACCATGTCCCTTGCATGGGGAGGCCTGTTGTCACTCAGAGGAAGGCTAGCAGGTTACCAAGAAGAGACTTGATACCCTATGAGCATATACAGGGGGAGGAGGTCCCCCTCACTCACAGACATAGGGGAGGGGAGTAGGGGGGGAAGCGGGAGGGAGGGAGGAATGGGAGGATACAAGGGAAGGGCTAACAACTGAGATGTAATATGAATAAATTAATAAAAAATAATTTTTTTAAAAAAAAAGAAAGCATTAATCAAGTATCCCGAGGTTGCTAGTGTCAGTGAAAGGTAGCCTTTGCACAGCTACCCTGAAAAAGCAAAGTTAAGTAAACTGGAGCTGACTCTTCCAGGCAAGATCCTTCCATATTGCAGATGCCACAGTAGAGTGGCTTCAGAGGGACAGTCAAAGAAAACACAGTCGGCATGCACACGTGAAAAAAAAGCAACTGTGCTTTTCCCTCAGTCTCTTAAAACATAGTTGAGTAATAGTGAGGGAGTTTAATGTGATTTGGGTTCCTACAATCTCAATGAAAGGCATCTCAAACTTTGTAAATTAACTGAGGAATACTGATAACATAGAATGGCTCTCTCTGGCATTTCTGGTGTCCGACTGAGAACACTGATCTTGAAAGGATGTTTACTTTGGGAGACTGTGGGCCTTCAAAGAGCCCTGACTTTGGAATAGAGCTAACTTTGGGAAAGTCTTGATCTTGCAAGACCTGTGACTTGACGAATGTTGACCTTGAGAGTGTACTGACCTTGGAAGAGCAGCTGTCTGATGAATTCTCTGTGGCAGAAGGTCTTAAGAGAGTTACCTTCTTAACTTTTCATGTACTGTAAGGAAAAATTGCACACAGTATATTCTAAAAAGAGCTTCAGGCACTATATGGTGACAATAGCTATAACTATGGCCCAGACAAGAACTGTTCTATCTTCATTTACAACTGTTATCATACTTTGTGCAATATATGCCATGTGATTTTCTGCAGCGCCTTTGAAATAGGTATTATTTCTGATGTGAGTTCAAGGAATGGTCTCAGAGATGTTAAAACATTTTCTTTTTTTAAAAAGTAATTTCCATCTTTTAGTTTCTTTCAGGTATTGTTTGTTTTTTTGTTTGTTTGTTTGTTGAGACAGGATTTCACTGTGTAGCCTTGGCTGTCTTGGACTCACGTTATAGACCAGGCTGGCCTCAAACTCAGAGATCTGCTTACCTCTGCCTTTCTGATACTGGGATTACAGATGTGTGTCACCTGAACACAGCCTCCTCCCACCCTCTTTCCCATTTCTCCCTCCCCTTCCTCTCAGAAAAGGGGAGTCACACACACAATTAACCCACAATGGTACATCAAGATGCATCATGAGCAAATACATCCTCTTCAACTGACACCAAACAAGTCAGCCCAGCTAGGAGCAAGTGATCTAAAAGCAAGCAACACAGTAAGTGTCACAGACAGCCTCTGATCCACTTGCTAGGGGACCCAAAAGAAGACCAAAAGCCACAAATCTGCCAAGTGTTAAACCTGATGTTCAAATTAAATAATCTGAAAATCTTCTTATTCCATTAGTGACACTACTCTTGCCATGTTTTATGCCCTGTTAATTGCTCTCTTCTGAGAACTTTGGGATATAAATGCTAACAAATTTCCCTAATGTTTGTCTCATGTTTCAAATACTTAGGGAAAACAGGGTGGGTAGAGGGTAGATGTGTCATCAAAAGCAATATTCCTTGAAATTAATATCCTGTAAGATGCACAGAAGGATCCATTTAAATAAAGGGCATAGCTTTGATGATTTGCATCAGACAATTAACAGTAATTAAAAACTTACTAGGAATTAGTTTATTAGATTGCTCTCTAAGGTAGCAGCAAGCTGATGTCTAAGATGAAACTAGCCATCTATATTGATGACATTAGTAGAACAATAACTCTTTAAAGAATTAAAAGATAGAAATCACAAAGTCTAGCCAAGTGTAGATCTCATTCATCAAAATAATTGCCATTATGCCATAGTTTATTATTTAATTCACTCTATTTGCTTAGATTTTTATGTTTAAGACACAGCTCTTACAGTGTCAATAGTTTTACTTGAAATTTTATATTCTTATTTGTGGAAAGATTTGCTCTGGTAGTGTGATTCTGCTACATCATACCATTTGCAACTTTCAGCATTCCATCATTCCAAACGACAGTATGCCCATCTTGCCCTGAATGTGGTCAGAAATTAGTGCAAGAGAGATGGTTCCACAGTTAAGGGCTAGTGCTGCTTTTGTGAAGGATGTGCACTAACTGCTCTTAGAGAGGATATTAGTTTGGTTTCAGGCATCCATGTCAGGTAGCTCACTCCTAGGCTCAGTAACCAAAACTCCAACTCCAGGGAGGAGCTGCCGCATCTGGCCTCTTCAGGCACCTGAGTTTACCTGACTCATGTGTACTCACCTGTACAGACACATACACATGTAAAGTTTATAAAATAAGTCCTCTAAAAATACAAGTTGGGTGTCATTAGTAATGATGAAATAAGGATCTCCATAAATAATCATTTGCATAAAAGCAGTTAGATAATGAGAAAAATAAATAATCAAATTCAACTTCTTACAACTCTGAAAATTAACAAAAGTTGAAATATTTCAAGATGCCAGACTAAAGAAAAATGACTGAATATCAGTAAAAACCTGAGCTCTGTCAATTTTACTCCCTCCATTTCCAACTACTTCCTCCCACTCTTGGTAGCTTTCAAAGCCAACCTTCAAAAACTACAATGTAGAACAACATTAGCTGCCAGAGAAGGGGTCAGTGCAAATTTGGCTCTCTTTAAAGCCTGACTCTCAGAGAGCTGTCATGATTTGACCTGTCTGACAGTTGCCTGAAAGCCTACTCTCCAGATTATCTTCATTTGACCTCAGAAGCTCACCCAGTGAAACAATCTTTTCCATTGAGGCATTTGTCAAAAACAACCAGTGGCACTGTTTGACATAGTGTCTGCTGAGGTGGCAAGAAGAGCCAAGACCAACAACATGCTATTCAAGATCTTAAAGCGAAAACTGGGCCTGGTTATGGGCAAAATGTAGGGAAAAGGAAGTTTTTCTTTGGTACTAATAGAAGAGTAATATGGAAACACTTTAAAATGTATTTTGGTAATTTGTTAAAAGGTTAAACATAGTCTATCTGAGCTCATATGTGCATTGGTTCTGCTCAATTTAGAAGGCCTTATTTTCTTGGTGACCTTCTTCCTATCTGGCTCTTACAATCTCTCTATCTCCTTTTCTGCAAGGATCAATGATTCATAAAGGAAGGAAATTAATGGAGACATCCTATTTAGGACAAAGGGTTCCAAGGTCTGTCTTTCTCTTTGCACCTTATCCCACAGTGGGTCTCTATTTATTACCATTAACTGCAGAAAGAAGCTTCTCTCATAATGACAGAGCAAGACATTGATCTATGAGTATAGCAGAATATTGTTAGGAGTCATTTTATGGCTATATCTTTTCAGCAGAATAGTAGTATTTGGTTTTACCGTAGGTCCCTGGAGGACTACGTAGTCTTGGCCATATAAGCAGTGTCATGAATATACTCTATCTTATGGAGTACACCTTAAACAAAACTGGTATTTGTTGGTTAATTCTACAGGCTTTGTGCCACTAATGCACTAGTGAATCTTGCATGTAGGTTATCATCATAGATGGAAGGGTTTGTTGCTTATTTGATATTTATATTTCTCATTTTGTAGATTGCAAATTACCTTCCAGCACAACGACTACTGGTCAGCAGATGTCAAGGTTCCAGGTAGGAAGGCACCAGCTCAACTTCTCCATGTTCAATGAATTGTGAAGGTATTTTTTTTTTCAGCAATAGAGCCTACCATCAGTTTGTGACGAATGACCAATACCATGGGTTGTTTAGAGTTGTCAGTATGCACAGTGCCTGCACAGGTCTGGGCCTGATGGGGTCCCACTGATGAGAATAGAAGTGGACACAAGCCCACATCCCTAACCCAAAAGTTACTGATTAAATGATTAAAATGATTAAATGATTAAAATAATGATTAAAAACTACCCTGAAAGGAAAATTTAGTTTTCTCCAACAGAGTTTTACTGGGATACCAATCTCATACTCAGCAGTAGAAGGCCAACACAAAGTGAATTCAGTAACATATTTAGACTTTTTTGTTGTTTCATAATGTTTTGTCTGAGCACTTTTCCTTATCCTAAAGATCTTTTGCTTTTATATTATGGTTTCCAACTTTGTGGTTTTAGGGGATTCAGTGTGTTTTTCTGAGTCTATGTGTTTCTTGTGCTTTTTTCTTTTGATTTTTGTTTTTTCTGTTCATTTGTTTGTCTTGTTTATATTTTATGTTACTTTTATTGTTTTCAATGTTTTCCTTTGGTGAAATATGATTTAATAATGAATAAAATCACTCAGCAAATGTGCAGTATAAGATATGCCCATTTAGATTAGACTATGGTGTTTGTTGCTGTAATAGGTAAAAGCTACTATCTCAAAAACATTAGCATAGCAAAACTGTTTTCCTTTACAGTTTCATATGAGTTAGTCACATGAATTCCCTTTAAGCTCTGACTAAGGACCATAGGCTTCTGTCATTCAGTGTGGCAAAAATAGTACACTGTTTTTCTGTATTGGGAAAAGACAGTATGAGACAGTGTACTTGACTTGGAATGGTTGACTGTAGATACCTGTTTTTCTAATGAGCAAGAAAGGATATGGATTTATGTGGGTCAAGAGATGGAGAGGATTCAGAAAGTTGGGGGGATGGTTCCTGTAGTTAGAATATGATTCTCATAATCAGAATATATTTCAGAAAAACATATATTTTCAATAAAAACATAAAATATAACATTACTAGGGGTGGAGATATTTACATTCATATTCAAATATCAGAAAGTTAAAACACACATGTCAATAAATTGTACACAAATGTTCCTAGTAACCAAAAGGTGTGCAACCCAGATATCCATCAGATGATGAAGAGATAAACAAAATGTGACATGTCTGGATAACAGAATTGTCCTCATACAAGCAAAGAAATAAGGAATGACAAGAGGTATGTTATAGATGATGACACTTAAAAATATTGCAAGTGATAGAAATAACATATATGATTTCATTCATATGAAAATACCAGAAAGCAAAGATAAAAGATAAGTGCATTGCTGGTAGTCAGGAGCTGAGAGTATTTGTTGATGGATACAGATTTGTATTGCGAGATGAAATGATCTAGAATGGAATAGTGGAGTATTTACACAACATTCAAATGCTAAAATTCAGGGGGATCCAAGATGGCGGCGGGCAGTGTGGACCGTGTTTGGAAGCTCCAGTGAACAATTCGGAGAATTGCACAGATTTTTGAGCCAGGAACACCAAGGTCCCGACACCACGGCAGCAGGAGTGCTCCACGGTTCAGAAGGACCAGGGTGCGGAGGACCTGCGTGCCCCTACACACAGGAGGAGTGCGGATTTTATCGGATCAGAGCAGCAGCAGCACAAGCGGATCCAGCGGCACCAGCGGCAGTGACTGAGGTTTGCAGCTCAGAGCCTTCCAATGGAGGCAGTTAGTGTGGTGGCTGGTGGGAGTTGCTGCGGGAGAGGGGACACTGGACAGGATTTGGGTCACGTGGTGCCTTGTGACCCAAACTGGACTCGGCGGACAGTTCAGCCCCAGAGTCCCGGGTACAGCTCAGGGCGCACTGCTGTGGAGACGCTGACTCAGCGTAGCAGGCAGTTCTGCCCAAGGCAACAGCTTAGCACAGCCACGGCTCCCCTGCTATGATGCAGGATGTGCAGAGCGCTCAGTCCCACTGAAGGCGGCATCTCAGCGCAGCCGCAGTTCACCTGCTGTGACGCCGGCTGGGCGGAGAGCTCAGTCCCACCGGAGGCGCCATCTCAGCGCAGCCACAGTTCACCTGCTGTGACGCAGTCTGGGCAGAGCGCTCAGTTCCACCCTAGGCGCCATCGCAGTGCAGCCGCAGATCACCTGCTGTGACGCAGGCTGGGCGGAGAGCTCAGTGCCACCCTACGCACCATCTCAGCGCAGCCACAGTTCACCTGCTGTGACGCAGGCTGGGCGGAGCGCTCAGTCCCACTGAAGGCGGCATCTCAGCACAGCCGAATCTCACCATCTGTGACGCCGGCTGGCGAGAGCTCAGTCCCACCGGAGGCGCTAACTCACAACAATGAGCAGTTCTGCTCAAGACACTAGCTCTCCTCAGAGGGCAGTTTTGGGGCGCTGATGCAGGCTGAGGTCAGCACGCAGATTCAGCCCAGAGGCCCTAGCTGGACTTTCCAGGCAGATTAGGCCCAGAGATTCTTCCTGAGATGGGCACACAGGCTCGGCAGCCCCAAGACTCTGGCTGGACTATGCACGCAGTATAGGCCTGGAGGCCCAGGCTGAATTCAGCGTGAAGTGTGGGTCCATAGTCTCTGGCTGAGTTCGGTGCACAATTCTGCCCCAGAGACTTGGGTGGAGCTTGGCATGCAGCTTAGGGCCAAAGTCCCTAACCATGCATGGCAGACAGATTGAGCCCAGAGTCTCTAGTAGAGCTTTTGGCACAGTCCCGGCTCTAAGACTCTGGTTGGACACAGTATGCAGTTTGAATCCAGAATTCCTGGCTGAGCTGCATGGATGGCTCGGACATGAGTCAATAACTGACCACAGCAAGCAGTTTGGCAAAACACCCCTTGCTGGGCTTGGTGCACAGTCCCATCCCAAAAATTCTGGCTGGACCCTGTGTGAATTTTGAGCCCAGAATTCCTAGCTGAGCTCAGCAGACTGTTCAGGCCCTGAGGTTCTAGCTGAGCTCGGAGGGCAGTTTGGGACCAGCGTTCCTGGCCGGACTTGGCAGCGAACCCAGAAGACTGTGGATACCTTGGCCTGACCCAACGCTCATCCAGAGACCCAGAACGATTGCAGGACCCACAGCACAGGAGAGCTGAGGATCACTGGCTGTGAGAGCCCGAAACGCCGGGGCTAACCTCCTGCCATCCACAACAGTGAAACATAAGAGCTTCCAACCTACAGAAACCATGAGAAAACAAGTGAATCTATCATCAGACTCCCTCCATCCAACTCGGGAGGCTACCCAACCAAAACAAAGCCGTCAAGATGTCTAAAGGACAGCGTAAAAGCATGTGCAAAAAACCGCAAAACAACATGGCGTCTCCAGTTTCCAGCTATCCCAAAGAAAACAACCCAGAGAGATCAAATACAACGGAAATACAAGAAAATGACCTCAAATCCTTAATAAGGAGCATATTAATGGAGGAAACAAATAAAATTCGTAATCAAATACAGGAAGACACAGCCAAACAGATGAGAGACATAAAAGAAGCACATAGAGTAGAACTGGAAAAATTTCAGGAAAATGCAAATAACCAGATGGAACAAATAAATAAAATGGTTCATGTTCTGAAGACCTATAAAGAGGCAATGGAAGAAACTCAGGAATATATAAAAAATGAGATGAAAGAAATAAAAAAATCAGTTCAAGATCTGAAGACGAAAATGGATTCAATGATAAAAACACAGACAGAAGAAAAACAACAACGAGAGACCTCAGAGAAGAAGGGAAGCAACACAGAGGTGAGCTTTTCTAACAGAATCCAAAAGACAGAAGAACGAATATCAGGTCTAGAAGATACAATCACAGATCTTGAAGCAACCATTAAAGAAAATGACAAATCTGGAAAACTCCTGACACAAAACATCCAAGAAATTCAGGACACCATGAAAAGAAGAAATCTGAGGATAATAGGCATTGAAGAAAGAGAAGATATCAGACTCCAAGGCCCAGAAACTATTCTCAACAAAATCATAGAAGAAAATTTCCCCAATCTAAAGAAAGAGATACCTATAAACATACCAGAGGCCTACAGAACACAAAATAGAATTGAACAGAAAAGGAAAACTGCCCGTCACATAATAATCAAAACATAAAACATACAGAACAAAGAAAAAATATTAAAAGCTGTAAGGGAAAAGGGCCAAATAACATTCAATGGCAAACCTATCAGAATTACACCAGACTTTCCAGCAGAGACCATAAAAGGCAGAAGAGCCTGGACAGAGACCCTGGAAACCCTGAGAGACCACAGATGCCAGGCCAGACTACTTTACCCAGCCGAACTATCAATAACCATTGATGGAAAAAACTAAATATTCCATGAAAAAAAACAAATTCAAACAGTACCTATCCACAAATCCAGCTTTACAAAAGGTACTAGAAGGAAAACCTCATCCCAAAGGGTCAATCTACAACCAAAACTACTCAGGAAATAGGTAAGTATACCATGGCAAAAACACAGCTACACAAACACGCGATTGGAAACAACATCAAATATAAGACTCTTAACAGTCACTGGTCGTTAATATCTCTCAACATCAATGGTCTCAATTCTCCAATAAAAAGACATAGGCTAACTGAATGCATGCATAAACAAGATCCAACATTCTTCTGCATTCAAGAAACACATCTCAACTATAACGATAGGCATTACCTCAGGGTAAAAGGTTGGAAAAAATATTCCAAGCAAATGGTCACAAGAAGCAAGCAGGCGTAGCCATTTTAATATCAAACAAGATAGACTTTCAACCAGAGTTAATCAAAAGGGATGCAGAAGGACACTCCATACCCATCAAAGGTAAAGTCAACCAAATGACATCACAATTCTGAACATCTATGCTGCGAACACAAGGGCACACACATTTGTAAAAGATGTGCTAAAAAAACTTAAACCACACATCGATCACCACACAATAATAGTGGGAGACTTCAACACCCGACTCTCATTGAAGGATAAATCATTGAAACAGAAACTAAGCCGAGAAATAACATCATTAACCAATGCCACAGGTCAAATGGATCTAACAGATACCTAAAAAACCTTTCACCCAAACAAGAAAGATGACACCTTCTTCTCTGAACCCCATGGAACCTTCTCCAAAATTGATCACATCGTAGGTCACAAAGCAGGCCTCACTAGATACAAGAGGATTAAAATAATACCTTGTATCCTATCAGATCACCATGCTCTTATGCTGCAATTCAACAACAACAGAAACAACAAAAAGCCTACACGTACGTGGAAACTAAACAACTCTCTGCTAAATGACACATGGGTCAGGGAAGAAATAAAGAAAGAAATCAAGGAGTTTCTGAAATTCAATGAAAATGAGGGAACAACATATCCAAATTAGTGGGATACATTGAAAGCAGTGTTAAGAGGAAAATTCATAGCACTAAGTGCCTTTAAAAAGAAATTGGAAACATCGCACATAAGCAACTTAACAAAACAGCTGGAAGCCCTAGAAAAAAAGAAGCAGAAAAACCCTAAAGGAGTAGACGTCTGGAAATAATCAAACTCAGGGATGAAATTAACAAATTAGAAACTAAGAAAACAGTCCAAAGAATCACTAAAACCAAGAGCTGGTTCTTTGAGAAAATCAACAAGATAGACAGACCATTAGTCAAACTAACTAAAAGGCAGAGAGACAGTATTGAAATCAACAAAATCAGAAATGAAAAGGGAGACATAACAACAGACACTGAAGAAATACAAAGAATCATAAGATCCTACTTTGAAGGCATATATACCACAAAATTTGAAAATCTAAGGGAAATGGACGATTTTCTTGATCAATTTCACTTGCCAAAGTTGAGTGAAGAACCGATAAACAAGCTAAATAGTCCCATTTCCCCTACAGAAATAGAAGCAATCATTGATAGTCTCCCAACCAAAAAAAGCCCAGGGCCAGAGGGTTTCAGTACAGATATCTACCAGACCTTCAAAGGTGAGTTAATACCGATACTCTTCAAGCTATTCCAAAACATAGAATTGGACGGAACATTGCCAAATTCATTCTATGAGGCCATAGTCACATTGATACCTAAACCTCACAAAGACTCAACAAAGAAAGAGAATTTCAGACCAATTTCTCTTATGAACATCGATTCAAAAATACTAAATAAAATTCTTGCAAAACGAATACAAGAACACATAAAGGATATCATTCATCATGACCAAGTAGGCTTCATTCCAGCCATGCAGGGATGGATTAATATATGGAAATCCATCATGTAATCCACCATATAAACAAACTGAACATAAAAAACCACATGATCATCTCTTTAGATGCAGAGAAAGCATTTGATAAAATCCAACACCCATTCATGTTTAAAGTTTTAGATAGATCAGGGATACAAGGCACTTTCCTCAACATAATAAAGACTATATACGGCAAGCCAATAGCCAAAATCAAAGTAAATGGTGAGATACTCAAGGAAATTCCTCTAAAATTGGGAACAAGGCAAGGCTGCCCACTCTCTCCATATCTCTTCAATATAGTACTCGAAGTTCTAGCCAGAGCAATAAGAAAACAAAAGGAGATCAAGGGTATCCGAATGGGAAAGGAGGAAGTCAAACTATCTCTATTTGCAGATGATATGATAGTGTACATAAGTGACCCTCAAAATTCCACCAGAGAACTCCTACAGCTGATAAACACTTTCAGCAATTTGGCTGGATACAAAATTAACTCCAAAAAGTCTGTAGCCTTCCTATACAAAAATGAAAAGCTTGCAGAGGAAGAAATTAGGAAAGCCACAGCCTTCACATTAGCCACAAGCAATATAAACTATCTAGGAGTTACTTTAACTAAGCAAGTGAAGGACTTGTTTGAAAAAAATTTCAAAACTCTGAAGAAGGAGATTGAAGATGACATGAGAAGATGGAAGGATCTTCCTTGCTCATGGATAGGGAGAATTAACATAGTAAAAATGGCCATCCTACCAAAAGCAATCTACAGATTCAATGCAATCCCTATCAAAATACCTACACAATTTTTTAAAGACATTGAAAGTTCAATTCTGAACTTCATATGGAAAAACAAACAACCCAGAATAGCAAAAACGATCTTGTACAATAAAAGGTGCTGCGGAGGAATCTCCATACCTGATCTCAAATTGTACTATAAAGCAATAGTAATTAAAACAGCATGGTACTGGCACAGCAACAGGCTGGTTGATCAGTGGAATCGAATTGAAGACCCAGATATGAATCCACACACATATGGTCACTTGATTTTTGATAAAGAAGCCAAATCCATTCAATGGAAAAAGGATAGCATCTTCAACAAATGGTGCTGGTCTAACTGGATGTCTATGTGTAAAAAAATGCAACTGGACCCATATTTGTCACCTTGCACAAAACTCAAATCCAAGTGGATTAAAGACCTCAACATAAAACCAGAGACACTAAGTCACTTAGAAGAAAAAGTGGAGAAGAGCCTGGAACATATGGGCACAGGAGACAACTTCCTGAACAGAACACCAACAGCCCAGGCCCTAATGTCAACAATTAATAAATGGGACCTCATGAGGCTGAGAAGCTTCTGTAAGGCTAGAGACACCGTCAAGAGAACAAAGCGACAGCCTACAGACTGGGAAAAGATCTTCGCCAACCCTACATCTGACAAAGGTCTAATATCCAAAATATATAAAGAACTCAAGAAATTAAACACCACCAAACCAAATAACCCAATTGAGAAATGGGGCTTGGAACTAAACAGAGAATTCTCAACAGAAGAATATCAAATGGCTGAGAAACACTTAAAGAAATGCTCAACCTCCTTAGTCATCAGGGAAATGCAAATCAAAACAACTCTGAGATTCCATCTTACACCCATCAGAATGGCTAAGATCAAAAACTCAAGCGACACCACATGCTGGAGAGGATGTGGGGAGAGAGGAACACTCCTTCATTGCTGGTGGGAATGCAAACTAGACAACCACTTTGGAAATCTATCTGGTGCTATCTCAGAAAACTGGGAACAGGGCTTCCTCAAGACCCAGCTATTCCACTCCTTGGAATATACCCAGAAGATGCTCCAGCACACAACAAGAAAATTTGCTCAACCATGTTCATAGCAGCCTTATTCATAATAGCCAGATCGTGGAAACAGCCTAAATTTCCCTCAGTAGAAGAATGGATAAAGAAACTGTGGTACATATACACTATGGAATACTACTCAGCTATTAAAAACAAGGAATTCCAGAAATTTGTGGACAAATGGATTGAGCTAGAGATGATCATAATGAGTGAGTTAACCCAGAAGCAGAATGACTCAAATGGTATATACTCACTTATATCTGCATACTAGCCCAATGGACATGTCCCACGAAAGCCTTCCCTTACCAGGATACTGGGACCGAGGTGAGAACATCCTACTGGGACTCTAGATGAGAGAACTATGGGAGAATAGCAATGTAGAAGGATCCAGTGGGTCCTAGAAACCTACAAGTAGAACATTATGATAGGCAGATTTTGGTCAAAGGGTTCCGCTCAAACTAAGGCACTAGCCTAGGACAATACAGGCGGTAAAATTTAAACCCCTACACAGATCTAGCCCATGGACAGGACATTTGAGTAGAGAGTGGGTTATGACTTTCTCAAGTACTCTGGTTCCTCACACTTGACTATGTCCCCTGGAGGGGGAGACCTAGTGGCACTCAGAGGAAGGACAGCAGGTCACCGAGAAGAGACTTGATACCCTATGACCATATACAAGGGGAGGTAATTCCTCTGAGGAACAGTCATAGGGGAGGGGAATAAGGGGAAAATGGGAGGGAGAGGAGAATGGGAGGATACAAGGGATGGGATAACCATAGAGATGTAACAAGAATAAATTAATAAATAATAGAAATTAAAAAATAAATAAATAAATAAAATAGTAAATAAATCTTTAAAAAAAACAAATGCTAAAATTCAGCAAAAAATACTACTAATGAAAGTTTATAATATATAAGTATTACAATAAAACAAATAACAAAAAAACAGCAAGTTGGTAGATGTGACAAAATTTTACTATACAAAGATTGAGAACAGGCACTGATGCCTAGTCGCACATATACATGATGCCATTATTTATTACCAATTACCTGATCCATGTCAGGATGCTAAACCCTCAGGAATTCATGTTCCTTTAACACAGATGAAGTTCTGATTGTGTAGTGCTTTCTCATTATATTCTGCACAGCACTTAAAGTCTTTAACTTCATGCATTCAATCATTGCTATCATAATGAAAACCTTCTCATGGAAACACATATCATTTTCTGATTTTAAAACAAACCGATAATAAATTGTGCTATACTAGGCATCATCATTGATAGATGGAATACTTTATCTAGTATGCAAAAAGCATTGTCCTTGAGGCAAAGTATTCATTAAGAATGGACCTCTATCTTTTCTGATCTCAAAATTACCACCTATGCATATTTTTAAAATTTGCCATTTTTATTATAAATAATTATGATCAATTTATCTTTCTAAATCAATATTGTAATAGTAGTGTGTAAAAGATGATCACTTTGCCAGAAGAAAAGTTAATGCCAGGGACTAGATTTCATGATCCAATGATAGAATATGTACAAGTTTAATCTAGAGTAACCCAGTTTTCCTAGAACACTGAGGCAATTAGAAACTGATGAGATTTGGCTCTCCACAGCATTTGTCAAGTTATCTTTATTGACATATGATAGATAATATAATTTAAAGCTAGCACAGCTATAGCATAATTTTGAAGGCCAGGTTAGTACCATATTAGTTAAGAACTGCTGAATAGTTAATGTACATAAATAAATGTGCCCATCAGTAATTTATTAAATATAACTTTACGTTCCTTCCTTGCTTATTTCCTCACCTCATTGCTTATTTCCTCACCTCATTTCTTCTTTTCTCTCTTTCATTTAGCCATTAGTTCTTTCTTACTTAATTCGTCTATAACACACTGGCTAGAGGAATGTATCACTGCTGATGGATTTTTTAAAAAATACATCTATTACTTTTGACTGTAAAGTTTCATCAATAACACAGAACTTTCATTTCATTTTCTTTACTGCATTGCTAACATTTTCTTTCTGTTCCAATTGTCCTAGAAAGCTTTCCTAAAGAGAAGTCATTCTGAATTGACATCTAATGTTTTCTAAATAAATAAAATTGAATCATAAATGACAATTTTTCTTTTTAAGAGTAATTTTTATTATGTTTTTCCATTATTTAAAACAATTTTCAAATGAAATATGTTTTACTCATATAGTCCCTCCCCTGATGTCCTTCTAGATCCTTTCTGCCTCCTTACACACTCAATCTTAAGTTCTTTCTCAGGAAAGAAACAAAACCCTCTACAACAACAAAACCTCCAAAACAAAGAAAACAAAATAAAACTACATGCACAAAACAAAACACCAAGCTGTAAACAAATAAAAGCTCACAAAAAAAAAAACATCTGTGGAGTCCAATTATACTTTGGTCAACCACTCCTGAGCATGGGGCGTGGCCTGTAATAGTTGATAAACTTAGTGTCACTCTATTGGAGAAAACTTGTGTTTTTCCTTCTCCCACCAGGTATAAATGACAGTTGTTAACCTCTACTCTCAAAGCTATGTTTTCATTTGAAAATAAAATATAATAAGATAAAATGAAAATTATCACATCAAAGTCAGGAAAAATAAACCAAAAGAAGGAAAAGAGCCCTACAGAGGACTCAAGAGATCCACTCATTTGCACACTCAGGAATTCTATAAAACCAGTAAACTGGAAGCCATTATATATGAGACAGAGAACATGGAGCAGATCGATACAGGCTCTGTGAATACTACCTCAGTCTTTGTGAGTTAATATGAGCTTTGCTTATGTTGATTTAGAGAGTCTTGTTTTCTTGGTATCCTCCATCCCCCTCTGGCTCTTACACTCTTTCCTCCTCCTCTTCCTTGGGATTCCCTGAGCTCTGAGAAAGGGTGGCATTTAATGGGAACATCCTATTTAGGGATAAATGTTCCAAGTTCTCTTACACTCTGTATAATGTCTGGCTGTGGGTCTCTAAATTTGCTCCCATTTGCTGTAGGTGGAAACTTCCCTGATGATAGCAGAAGACATTTCTCTATGAGTATAACAGAATATCATTAGCTGTCATTTATAACTATAATTTTTCTGTTTTTTTTAATTAATTTATTCTTGTTACATCTCAATGGTTATCCCCTCCCTTGCATCCTCCCATTCTTCCCTCCCTCCCATTTTCCCCTTATTCCCCTCCCCTATGACCGTTCCTGAGGGGGATTTCCTCCCCCTGTATATACTCATAGGGTATCAAGTCTCTTCTTGGTAACCTGCTATCCTTCCTCTGAGTGCCAGCAGGTCTCCTCCTCCAGGGGACATGGTCAAATATAAGGCACCAGAGTATGTGGGAAAGTCATACCCCACTCTCCACTCAACTGTGGAGAATGTCCTGCCCATTGGCTAGATCTGGGTAGGGGTTTAAAGTTTACCGCCTGTATTGTACTTGGCTGGTGCCTTAGTTTGAGCAGGACCCCTGGGCCCAAATCTGCCTATCATAATGTTCTACTTGTAGGTTTGTAGGACCCTCTGGATCCTTCTACTTTGCTATTCTCCCATGCTTCTCTTATCTAGAGTCCCAATAGGACATGGAAACAGCCTAAGTGTCTCTCAGTAGAAGAATGGATAAAGAAACTGTGGTACATATACACTATGGAATACTACTCAGCTATTAAAAACAAGGAATTCCAGAAATTTGTGGATAAATGGATTGAGCTAGAAATGATCATAATGAGTGAGTTACCCAGAAGCAGAAAGACTCAAATGGTATATACTCACTTATATCTGCATACTAGCCCAAGGGGCATGTCCCATGAAAGCCTTCAATTTTTCTGTTTTTTAAACCATTATTACTTGGTTTTTCCCTTGGTTCCTGGGCTACCTAGTTTCAGGTGTATGGTCACCCAATCCAAGTCAGGTATGGGTTCCATTTTGTGGCATAGGCCTTCAGTCAGATCAATTATTGGTTGGTTACTTTCATGACTTTTATGACACCATTTCTTACCATACCTTGTTTACAACACACCATTATAGATAAAGTCATTTTGCTGCCTTGGTGTTTATGTTTCTCTGTTGATAACATGCAGAGTACCTTCCTGTACCAAAAACACTGAAATGAAGGGGAGAACTCTACATAGGCACCAGAGCCACATCTCCATGTTCAATAAGTTATGTAGGTATTGTCTTCAACATGGGGCCTTGCCATAGATTTTGGAGAGTAACCTATAGTTGAAAATAGTCTGGGTTGTTTGGAGATTCCTGTGGGTACCCTTTGGTGAATGACTCAATTAGATGTAACCCAATCCCAGTACTGGAAGCTTCATTTGGTGACAAGAGATGGCCACTTGGGGCTCTGGTTCTCCACAGCTTGGTAATTTTATTTAGGTCATCTTTATATATGTACGTATTTACTAAGTTTCTACTGTATTAAGTTTCCATACTACCCTTCAGATATCTTTTAATTTTAGCTGTATCTCCCTATATTCTCTCCCATAACTGTGCCTCTCCTCCCCCTCTCCACTTCCTCATCCCAGTCTAGCCTCCCCTCAACTATCCATAGTTATTTATTCTATTTTCCTTTACAGCAAGATCTCTTTGTTTCCTGTAGTCCCTTATTTTATACCTACCCTCTGAAGTTATATGGGTTGTAGGTGGGTTATCATCAATTTCACAGCTAATATTCACATATGAGTGAATATATACCATATTTATCTTTCTGAGTCTAATTTAACTTACTCATGAAGAAATGCTTATAGTTTCATTCATTTGTTGGCAAATTTCATGTTCTCATTTTTAAGCAGTTGAGTAATTCTGTATTGTACAAATACACATACCGCATTTTCTATATTCATTCTCCTGTTAAGGAATATCTGGGTTGTTTGCAGTTTCTGGCTATTTTGAGTAGAGCAGCAATGGATATGGTTAAGAAAGTGTCTCTGTTGAAGGATGAAGTTCTTTTGACTATATGGCCTAGAGTGGCATAGTAGTTGGATCTTGAGTTAGATTGATTCCCATCTTCCTGAGGAATCACCACACTGAGTTCCACAGAGGTTGTTCAAGAGTGCACTCCCAGCAGCAATATAGTAGTGTTCTTCTTACTCCACATCCTTGTCAGCATAATCTGTCAGTTGTGTTGTTTACCTTAACCTTTGTGACAGGTATAAAATGAAATCTCAAAGTAACTTTGATTTGCATTTCTATTGAGAATTCTCTGTTTAGCTTTGTACTCCTTCTTAAGTTGGGCTATTTGTTTTCTTGATAACTAGATTCTTACATTCTTTATATATTTTGGATCCTAGCCTTCTATTAGATGTATGAAAGAAATGAAAAATAAAAAATACATGAGATGAAAACTTTATGCTAATAAAGAGAATTTCTGAGAAATAAAAAACATGCACATATGCATACACATATACATAGATATGGATTCATTTCATGGTACACTCAGAAACATTACTCTAATGAAAGGAACTGTATTTCAGATATGTTCTATAGTTTAATCTTTTTATGTTGCAACATGTACTTTCATGTTAATAGTGTTTCATTCCTTAAATACTAAAAAAACAATTTTATATTTAAAAAAATCTTCATTTCTCTCCACCACTTAGGTAATAATATTTAAAGTAGATACATTATAACAACAAACAACTATGTAGCTAAAATTAAATTCTAACAATTTTTATAGGCTTAACAATAACTTTCCTAGGGTTGAACAAGGAATATTTCAGATAATTGAAAATATGTTGCAGTTACACTTCAAAGTTTTAGTTAAGCCATTGAAGTATTAATTAGACTACAGTGAACTAATATAATTACAGTTCAAAATATTTTTTGAGATAGTGATTCCCTATATAACCCTTACAGTCCTGGAACTTGCTGTGTAGAACAAGCTGGCCTCAGATTGATAGAACTTTCATCCTCTGTCTCTCAAGTGCTGTGATGAAAGGTATACATCATTAAGCCCAGCCATAAACCAAAGCGTAATACAAACATCTCCACTGAACTTCATAAAATAATGTATTAACTACTTTTCTCACCACTGTTACAAAAGACATAACAAGAATCAATTTAAAGGAAGAAGAATCTCTTTTGTCTCACAGTTTGAGACATGATGGAAGGAAAGGAATGATAGTGGAAGTATCACTTGGTTCTATCACATATCATGGACTTGACCAAGAGGCAAAGAAAGCCAGGTTACTGTTCCCTGACCAAGTTCTTCTGGCTAAGTCATGCTTCCTAAAGATTCTATAACATTCTAAGATACCAGAAAGTTACCAAAAAAACACCTGAGTCTGTTGGAGACATTTTGCAACTAAGCCATAGCATCATATTTTAAATGATATTTGAACAAAGAAAACCCATTTTTTAAAAAAGCAAGTGAATATCTTTAACTTTCCAGATAGCAAAAGTTATGATGTAGCTACTATTGGGTGTGACAAGACCCTATCAAAAAAATAGAAAAGGGAAAAAAAACCCAAGAGAGCACACATGCACTGATACTGGACATTTTAGAAACTAATGAAGTGGATGTGAGTGCCTGTAATAAGCCCTGATGACTGAAAAGTAGTATTCTATCTCAAATGAAGTTTTAATGCCAAGTGAATTGGTGATAAAAATACAGGAAAATAAAAATTTAAAACATGAGATACAAGAACAAAATTGTTAAGAAACATGAAAAATTAAAGCCCATTGGGAAAATTGATTCATTACTATCATCGTACTATAACTTACTTGTACATCGTATGTAAAAATAAAAAGTAAAATCCAGAGTTCTTAAGTATTGAGGATCATCTTTTATGTCATCACTCCAACCCTCCAAAATCTGAGGGAACATCAGTGCCAGAGATGAAAGAAAATGAGAGCTAGAGAGAAGGGTAGACTCTGAGTAGTGTTCTGACTTCTGAGAATGACATGGCTGCTGCATGCTTGTACTCACAGTATTTGTGATTGCCTGCACATGATTGGGCTCATTAACACAAGGTAAAGGATACATGAAGTGCTATATTATCTGAGGATTTATATGTCCTTGTAATGTATCTAGTCTGGAGTAAGAGGCATTGTGAATGTTAACATTCCTTAGATTTCCATATTGGAAAAGGAGGCTTGTAGTTGATATCGTAATCTACTGTCATTCATGCATTAAGTATATTCCAGCTGTCTTTGCCATTTTATTTCATTTTTATTATACTTTATACTATTTAACAACTTTTATACATATATTTGGATCATATACTTTCCCTTCCCACAAGTCCTCTTAGATCCCCCCCCCTCCACCATTTTACCCTAGGTTTTTTCTAGCTACCTAACTTTGAGGGATATTCTAAATGGAACACTTGCATCTAAAATTTAAATGCTAGCAAACACATGAAGGAAAACACAATATTCTGGTTCTGGTTCTGGGCTACATCACACAAGATGACAGTTTCTAGAAATATCCATTTACCAGAGATTTCATAATTTAAATTTTAAAAATTTAGAGTTGAACTGAAATTAAAATAAAACATACCTGAATCTATGAGGGACAATGACAATGAGTATAAAAGACAAGTTCATAATATTAACTGCCTACATAAAAAAAAAAACTGGAAAGATCTCATATTGTTAGTGTAATAACACCTTTAGAATCTTCAGAAAAATAAAAGGAAATAGCACAGAAAAAGAGTAGATTTGAAGAAATAATGAAAGTTGGCACTGAAATCAGGGACACTACCAGTTTATTTCTATCTCCAGTACCTAAATCACAGTGAAACATGTGTTCAAATCTCATGGCTAAGTAGGTGCATGCTTTTTCTCACTTCTCACTTTTATGATTAAGGTTTTGCTTCCCATAGCAAAAAATAAATGTGAAGGATAATTTTTAGAGAAGTATCTTTCTATCAAAGTATTATATCAAATATATAAGATCAACATTTTGTGCATGGTAAATGACAAAATTATTTTGAGATTGGAATCTAAAGTTTAACACTAGTTAGTATTTATTAATTAGTAATAGTCACAAGATACATTTCAAATGGCTACAATATTATTTATAATTTATATCTGTACATATTTAAACACTATGTAGGAAATTAACTGCTACAAATCCGGTGCATTGATTACACTAGAAATGTATTGACAAAAGGAAAGTGAGAGGATGGATAGTGAACATATACTATAAATACACAACTGCTGATGTATCTTTGGCAAGCAACTGGTCCAGCTGTGTCCACTGAGTCCTGCTGACATGGACGAGTGTTCCAAAGTCAGCATTGGCTCTGTTACCAAATTCTGCAGTAACATTCTTTAAAATGCTCTGGGTTTCTGAGATGCATATCAGACTTAATTCTCATGTCCACCCCTGCTGAGCAAAGACTGGGGCATTACCACTTGGTGCCTCTGCTTCATTGAACCTCATAAAACACAAAGTAGATGACAAGATAATTTTCTAGATACTTTGGGAGGTTTATTCACAATCCAGTAAAATGAGTCCTTAATGATACATTATCTTTTTCATTCTGATCAATGAAGAGATGTGGGAACCCATGCCAAATTCTGCCATGTCAGAAATCCTGTGCTTAGACTGTGTGCTATGACCTTCGAGTTGCTGACCTTTATCTCACTATGAGGTCTTGTGTTCTAGGCTATCCTTTGACTATTTACCTTTGAAAGAAGTAGAGAAGTCTTAACTTGGAACCACCCAGAGGATCTAGGAAGTTCTTATAAGGAACTACTCAGAGAACTAGGAAATTCTACAGAGAGCAATTTAGGCTATTGCATTCTTCCCCGGGAGCTAGGGTGAATGAGATTAAAATAAATCCTATTAACTTTGCTCTATATATGTTCCTGCTAGTTGACAATAAAGTGAATCTTAATCAGAAATTTCCTGACTTGATTCATTATTTCTCACGTCTCAGTATCCTACTTTCAATCCCCATTCCCTCTTTCAGGTGAACCCTGATTCAATTTTTCTTGCTGGCTGGGACCCGACAAAGCGAGAATGCACTTTATTTTGCTTATGATGACATCTATTTACAATGAAAAGAGCACAACAATTCTGTTAACAAGCATTGTTATACCTGGGTATAGTCATGAAATCATTTTACCTCATAAATAATGAAACTTTCAAAGATGAAAGTCAAAAATAAAGAAAAGTAGTGAACACAGTAAAATTCAGGGCAGTAAAAGACAAAGAGACAGACACGGTTGCTTCATGCAGGGCCAGATCACTCATATTGGACTGTGTTGTGCAGTCTGTGTTTCAGTAACTCAGGTCTGCCACTACAGCTTTACATCCACCACACAATGGCAATGAATGGGCAGGGCTATGAACTGTATTTATAGAATAAGCATTGGACCATATCTGGCCTATTAACTACAGCTTGGCAACTTCTCTCTATCACAGCCAGTGAGTGTGAAGTAGGTGGTATTGCTCAAGACTATTTTCATTTATATAGCACCTAGGACAGTTTTAAGTAATTATTGTTATTTACCAGATGTTTCATCAAAATTAATATTTCCTTATTAGCCAATAACAATTTTGTGGAATATGACATAGAAAAAAAAGAATGGCTTTAAATTCATTACCTTGTTTACGTCATCCTAGATACCTTTTCTCTCTTTAAAGCAAGTTAAAATAAATATGAACACCCAAAAAGCAGTATAACAACATTGACGAAAAGGTGAATTTGTAGCAATTTTCTGAACGGGCTGGAGGATCCATATCTATTATATAATAGGCAGATTGATTATTACAACAACTTAGCCACTGTACTGATCAGATTTCTCATGCTAGGCTGTGTTTGTTATACCACAAAGAAGCCAACCTGTTCCGGACTCCCTTTGTGAATGTCAAAGGCAAATCTATTTTCTTCTGTATTCAGACAGGCAGCACACTCTTGAACAAACAGCTGCTGATCACGTCAGGAGCTTTGAGCCGAAAATCAAGGTAGATGAATATTTCAGCTCAATCAACACACAAAGGAAAATTATCTCTTCATTGTGGATTCTCTACATCACTCTTTCAAAGCCCGAAACTTCTCAGTGAAACTGAACAATAGAGAAACATATTGAACCAGATGCTTCCTGTCATTGCTGTGTTGTGACTTGTATTCCGAGAGTATAATTTATGTCTAAATATTAAATAAATTTCATTTTCAGCAACCAAATCTGTGTTTACTTTGGGAAGAACTATGACATGATAGAAAACTGGTTTCTCCATTTTCCTTCCTGACACAGTCTATGTCCTTGCAGGGCCTGGCATGAAGCAAATGGGATTCTACATAATTGAAGAAAGGTAGAAACATATAGATCAAATAATCTCTGTTGGACAGAGTTTTCCTGAAAGCAAGAAATGTCAGTATCTGTGAATAGCCACTAATGTGAGCTGATAATGCTTTCTACTCATTGAGCCAGGACAGCATATAAAGCTCTCAGGGACATGGAACACTGATTTGAAGAAGGAGTATGCCAGTATGCTTCTAAGAAGCCTTATTCATAATAGCCAGAACCTGGATACAACCTAGATGTCCTTCCATTGAAGAACAGATAAAGAAACTGTGATACATTTACACAATGAAATACTACTCAGCTATTAAAAACAAGGAAATCCAGAAATTTGCAGGCAAATGAACAGAATTAGAAATGATCATCCTGAGTGAGTTAGCCCAGACCAAAAAAAATACACATGGTATATACTCACGTGTAATTGGACACTAGCCCAACAGAGATGTCCCCTGAAAGTCTTCAGTTAGCAGGAGATTGGGATAGATACTGGAACTTCCTATAGTGACTCCATGAGAGAGATAAGGGAGAATGAGGAACTAGGATCTAGAGGGTCCTAGAAACCTACAAGAAGACCATTATGGCTAGCAAATATGGACCCAGAGGAATCTCTTCAAACTACTGTACCAACCAAGGACAATGCATGCAATAAACCTAGAACCCCTATCCAGATCTAGCCAATGGATAGTGCATTCTCCACAGTTGTGCAGGGAGCAGGGACTGACTATGATATGAACTCTGGCACCCCCTATTCGACCACTTCCCCTTGGTGGGGAGACCTGATGACACTCAGAGGAAGAGGATGAGACATGATAGGCTGTGATCATATGGTGGGAAAGGAAGTCCCCTTCTTGTCACAGACCTAGTGGAGGGGAATAGAATGAAAGAGGGAGGGGAAATGGACGATACAAGTGAGAGGATAACAATTGAGATGTAATCTGGATAAATTACATAAATAAATAAATAAATAAATAAATAAATTTTAAAAGAAGCTATGTTATCCACATTGGAAAAAATTTTCATAGATCCCATTGTGACTAGATGTCATACTATGTAAAATGTCTGAAAACTCCTTCTTTGTGATTTCCACGTAGACAGGAAGCTGTGCTTCTGGCAGAAATCTTTACTCTTGAAGTAGAATTCAAGATTTTTGTATGTATTTCTTGGGCCTAAAGAGATGGCTCAAAAATTAAGAGCTTATTTCTCTTGCAAAGAACCAGCTTACATTCCTAACATGCATGTGGAGGCTCACAATAGCCTGTAATTCCACTTTCACTGGATTCAGTGCCCTCTTGTGGCATCCATTAGCCTCAGGTAAATACAGGGTACACAAGTATACATGGAAAAAATTCATGCATATAAAGTAAAATTAGTAAATGTCATTTTTAAAAGTTTTCATACACATTTCTGACATAAAAATAAGTTAATGAGGTAAAATATTTTTATAGCAGGGATATGAGAGGTCATGCTTATAACAAAGAGACAGTAGTGAAAGCAATGAATAGATACGTTTCAGATGTACTTCAGATGGTTCCAGACATTTCTGCAATGAATTCAAACAGTCCAGAAAGTTCCAGAAGATTCTCACTTAGAATTGGACCACAAATATATTCCTAGCTTGCTTAACCATTTTCCCCAATTGCATCTGGGCACCTACAAAGGTATTATTCATCCCAGATCACACAGAAGAAGCTTTAAAAAGAGAATAATGCCCCGTTTCCTTTAAGGGGTTTGGGTAGGATTTTGGTTGCTTTCTTGGGATATGGATTTTATTCCATTGGGAGTTGGTTATAAGTTATTATTGGTCTTACTCAGGGAGAAAATAAGATTGGACTTGGGGATTTCTCTCTTTTCCTTTATCTTTGTTTTTTAGAAACAGAGATAGGGGTTGGAAAGAAAGAAGGGGAAGTATAGGAATGCATGGTGAAGACAGGATAAAAAGTAGATTGTTGAATCACTCCTTAACTTAAGGCCTTAACTGTTACTCACAAACAAGGTTATTTTTAATTCATGGATACAGAATTTTGTATATTGATGCAAAATATGTTCAATTTTGATACATTGGTATAGAATTCAAATTCAAGATTATTCTTCACATATTAAATATATTTCTACTCCAATATTAGTTAGTATACCCATACAACTCAAATATAATACATGCTTACTTTTAATACTTTGAAGGCGCTATTGCAGCCTCTGTAGAATAATCAAGAAATACAAGTTAATTCTGAATTGTTCAAATCATGGTCACCTCAATTACTAGTCTATTTTTATCACAGGAATATACACCCTAAGTTTAACAGAAGCTATGATTCTATACATTGATAAAATAAAATAGGTAATTTCTTCAAAAACCTCAGAGACCTACATAATATGGCATTTAAAGATGTTTTTATGATTTTAAGCATCCTTTGACTCCTGGCATTACCCAGCCTGCCTCAGACAATATTATGAGCATCAAAGACCCTCCTGTTGGAGATGGCTTCAAATGTGGCAAATCAACCACTGGGCAAAATGTCCTCATTTCTTCCACAGACAGAATTCTGCCTAAAAGTGAGCAAGCTTGGACACAGGCAGAGTTGATGGCCAAACTCTGCCAAGTCAGGCTTAGCAAAGCCTCAGTAGTTCATGCCTCACAAATATGTCTGCCAGATATAATGGGCCAGAAGGCTGAAGACTATGCTCCAACATTATAGAGAGTTTTGGATGACTGTTTAGACAGTGAACTGTCTCTGTCATTTTCCACTAACTTGCACTTCTTATTTACTCAGATAATTAGTTTTATTCCTTCTCAAGTCTCTGATGGGTTAGAAGGTCAGATAGTTTAATTTTACAAGTAAGCTTAGTTGTTTGGGGGGTGAAGTTGTTTTTAGGTCTAGACAGATGTTTTTAGGTTAATAAAGATGAGATATGATAGATATTGACTTAAATTCAGAATTATAAACTCACCAAGATAGGAAATATGTTTTCTCCAAGGTTGCCAAATACAAATAGGCAAAAGACTAAAAATGTAACATTTATATAATTCCTAATTGTTTTGTGGTCTTTCTTGCTGTGTGTAGTTTATTGGGTATATGTGTATTAATATAAATGTATATGTAAAAGTAAAAAAATAATAAAATAAAAAAGGAAAACATTAGAGATTCTGACTATATTTGAGTCACACACTTTAAAGATTACTGAGGAGTCACCAACTAATCTGCTTCTACAAAACATTCATGACCATTGGTGATTCCATCCTCTTATTTAAACCTCAGGTTATGTGCAGTGTAATTAATTCTCATATATACACATATAAAGTGTATATATCCCAGCTGGTCATGTGAATCTGAGGTAAACACTTTGTCATACATCTGTTTAAACCACATAACTGCAGATAGCATTTTTTTCTTTTTATAGATGTAGTGGGAGGTGGCAGGCAAAAACCATCTGAAGAAAACTCCACCATTTGAACAATGGATAAAACACATTAATGAGAAGGTAGTCTTAAAACCATAATTAGTTGTGAATCACATTTCTGTATCAGTTACTTTACTCACTAATGTTACAAAATGACAGACAAAGATTACTTAAGAAAACCAGGCTTTATTTTGACTCACAGTGTGTATTATTAACCTTTCCACTGCAGGGATAAAATACTCTGACAAAAGTGACTTAAGGATAAAGGTTTTATTTTGTTGTATGGCTCTGAAGGGAAAGAGTCCATTATATTTAAGCAGTCATGAGAATAGTCACGAAAAGTATTGTAGAAGGAACAAGGTGCTTGTGATCATATTTCATCCACACTCAGGAAGCGCGGGGTGGGGGGAAGAGGACAGAGAGAAGCAGTACTGGGAATGGGGTTGGGGCATCTGTGGGAGGAACTAAAAAACCTAGAGCAATGGAAACTCCCAGAAATCTATAAAAGTGACTTTAGGAAAGACTCCTAGAAGTGGTGAATATGGAAACTGAACTGGCCTTCTGTAACTAGGTAAGACTTCCAGTAGAGGGGTTAGGATACCAATCCAGCAACAAAACCTTTGACCTACAATTTGTCCTGCCTACAAAATGTTCAGGGGCATTATTTTTTGTTTAGAAACTTATTAGTAATTAAGTATTTCTGCACTTGATTTCATACCACAAAGGCGGAAATCTGTTTTCATTGAAAAGTGAATGAAAAATGTGTCTTTTAAAAGAAACTTCTTCAAGTAACTCAGATATCAACAGGTCTCAGCTGGACCTAGATAGATATTAATACCTAAATCTGCCTTCTCCTGAAGCACAGATGCCTTTTACCCCTAAATGAAGGTAAAAGCCCACTGAACTCCTATTCTATAAGGAGCAAGGGGGAAATTTTATACTAACAGATGAAAACCCCAGCTTGTATATTCACCCAGAAGCCATCTTACCACTTCAAAGAGATAAACTACAAGGGAGCCTTCTGGCAGACCAATATTTTCCCCAAATTGGATTTCTCTAATCCCTGAACTGTGACTAGAAAAGACTTCAGCTTGGAAAATTGATTTCTCAACTGTACTTCCTGAGGACTCACCATGGCCACAAAGTAAAAGAAACAATAATTCTTTTTTGTCCACTGCACAGACAACGTGAATTCACATGACATTTTATACCCCCGAATCCTAAATACCAAAGAAAAATGGTCTTGCCATTAGTTACTTTTTCATAGTAAAGATTGTATTCACCAAGGGTTTTAATGTACAGTGTGAGCTGGTACCATATACCAGTATTATGTTCATGGTAAGTTATTCTGTCTTTGCTTAATAAATATTGAACTGCATAGCCATAGATTCTTCAAAAGCTTGAGGAAGGGGGAGTAAAAATAAATATGATCTCAGTCTGACTCAGAGTGTTTACAGAAGGACAAATAAAGCATAGGCCCAGATTCTAAGGATCTGTCACCACAACAGATCTGTAACCTCAGCCTATCTTCTGTGTGCGTCCATGTCGGTAGGGTAAGGTTTGTGTTATGGTATGTTACTCTGTATGAACAGAAAGCAATCATACTTCTCAGTTACTCGTAAGCATAACACTGTTGACTCACTCTGACCTCAGTGTGATCCCTTAAACCCACATAAAGGTGAAAGGAAAACACGAGTCTACAAAATTGTCCTTAGAATTTCACATGTACATCATGGCACAGGAATGTCCCAAGTACTGCCAATGCTTTTCTTAGATAACACAGGACCACCAGCTCAGGAATGACACTAGCTATCATGGGTTGACCCCTCCCCCATTAATCATTAATTTTAAAAATGCCTTACATCTCGATCTTACAGAGGTATTTCCTCAATTGTGGTTCCCTCCTTTAAGATGACTTTAGCTTGTATCAAATTGATATAAAACCAGGCAGGACCAAGGTTTCACCATACATGGACTATGTAGCACTGGAGATCAAACCACTGGCCTTATACATTATAGGCTGGCACCCTACTAGTTGAACAATGTTCAGAGCCCTAGAAAAGATTCTTTAATATGTACATTGTGATATATATCTAGCCTTTTGTAGTCTCTGTCTCATTTCATTGTGTTAATATTTGCATGAGACATGCAGTAATTATATATATCTGTTAACACACTGTGAGATTTTCATGCATGTGCATGATGTATGATGAGTAGATTGGAGCAATTTGCCAAGCTATCATTTTGGGCATGTACCATTTTTTTTTCTTTTACGAACATTCAAAACTCTTTGTAGTGGCTGTTTTAAAATATTCTGCCAGGTGCTCCTGGAGCAGTGCTGCATGCCTGTAATCCCAGCATTTGGGGAGTCAGAGGCAGGTGTATCTCTGTAATATTGAAGCCATCCCTGTCTAAAAAGTGAGTCCAGGACAGCAAAGGCTACACAGAGAAACTGTGTCTCAAAAAATGGTAGATAGATAGATAGATAGATAGATAGATAGATAGATAGATAGACAGACAGATAGATGTGCTGTTAGGTGCTGTTAAACCCTATTATGCTGTGACTCTGTAAAAGATCACAGCAGAGTTACTAGTATTTTTCTCCCTTGGACCCTTTCTGAGCTCTAGTAGCAAGCATTCCACTTCTATAATTTATCTTCACTTTGTGTCATTTTCTCGTTCTGACACATTAGTGAGAACAAGTAGAAGCTGTCTTTGTGTGACTGACTTATTTCACATGGAATAATAATACTCTGATGTTACCCAGGTTGCTGAACACTATTCCTTTTATTGCTGAATAATATCCCATTGCCCACATATGCTACACGTTCCTCATATGTTCATCTGTTGGATGGATGCCCTGGCTGATTTAGGATCTTTTGTGAACAGCACCGCAAAAAAATAAGGAAGTCCAGCTGCCTCTTAAATGTTCTGACTTTATTCACATTGGACATAAGCCTAGGTTGAGAACTCTGATTTAGATGGAAATTCAGGTTCTACTCTTCTGTTTGTTGAAAATGACACATACCATTTTATTGCTGGGACAGTGTATGAGTGCTTCTCTCTACATCTTTGACATTTATCCTTTGTTTCTTTGTCTTTTTGGTAGTAGCCAATCTGGTAAGGATAGTAATCTCTAGTTTTTATTAGTAGTTTCTTCAACTGGTCCATAAGTGTTATTGAGATTCAAACAGAAATTTCATTCATCTAAACTTGTCTATTCTTTAAGTCGTGGCTGGTAAAGTTCCTTGCAACATTCAGCCTTCAGTTGTAGAATGAATTTCCTCAGACCAGATTCAGTATGTATACCTCTCTGGCTCAACCATTTCGGAAAGCACAGCACTAAAAGTGTCATGAAAAATCAGCACATCATTTAAAGTTCCATTACAGCACACAAACAAGTGCCTCCTTGGAAACTTTATGAGGACATCTGGCTTACCTGAGATAATGCAAAGCTGTGAATGTAGGAGTGACTTTGCAAAATAGATGTTCTAAAGGTAGAAGTACAATCGATGGTCATAATTTGCCAAGAGATGTGTCCAAGCTCAATATGTCAAGACATTTTTAACAGTCAGAGTTTTCCAATACACAGATTGTCTCTCCATGGGGTATTGGGTTAGGCTCACCAGGGAATTAGGCTAGAATGCAACTGATGACTTCGTATTAATGAGAAATTGGAAGAAAAGATCTCAAATGTTTCCTTATGTCCAGAAGTGTGAGGTTTTAAGCCTCAGTCAATATTTGTTTTTAACTCAGAGTTTCTCCATGAATCAGATGTGAAAACAGATAGAAAAGCCTTTTTCAAAATCAATTTTTATAGTAATAAGACATTTAGAGATTTGTACAGATCAAAGCTTTTTAAAGCTATTGAGGATGACCTGTCCTTTTTTAAAAAAATGATTAAACACCTGGAAGAATCCATACTTTAAGCTGGATTTGTGCTGTTTTGCTGTATAGGAAAGATAAAAATCAGTTATAATAGGTAGATACTGTTTGGTAGATTACATGGAAAGACACAATACTATGACTCTGCATAGTTATTGTCATCCCTAGAAGAAGTCACTTTGGGGAAGCTGCACTAAAGCCTGGGAGAAGATATGACTTTTGCAGTTGAAGTTGTTAGTTCCTGAGAAGCAATTACTTTACAGGTCACAAAACAGTTTGAAAAGCCAATCAAATCAATAGACAAGGCATTACAAATATTGCACATCATGACTGTAACTCTTTTCTCATCTGTTCCCCCCCTATGAATCACTTAGGAGAGGATATATTTTTAAAGTACTTCAAGCATGGGGCAGTTTATTCATTTTCCACAAATAATGATGTTATATTTATTGTTTCTTCAGACATTCCAAATTATGTTGATTTCTGGCCTGCTTAGACTTAAAAATAGCTTTGCTTAAATAAGATCTGGTCTCTACTGTGGCTAAAGCAGAAAAGAATTAGTGAGATTTTTTTTCATATGCCCAAACAATCACATAAAAACACAACTTAGGGCATAATGGAGGCCTGAGAAGAGAATTGTTCTCGGAGATCTGTAGAGGAATTTGAATTCACAACATGGCTGTTCTAGCAAGAGATCACATCAAAAGATCTTCTAGGTCTATGTGATCTGGCTGGAATATCAACATGACTTTAATCCATGAGACAGAGCAAAAAAAAATCTGAGTTCAAGGTCAGTCTGGTATAGAGCAAGTATCAGGTAAAGAAAAGCTTAGATCCAGGTGCAGTGAGACATGACTTTAATCCCAAACAAAGATACCATTAGGTTATAGAAAGAAGCACCTATGTTTGAAAATGATGTCTAATTGAGTGGCAGAAAAAGTGAGAAATCAGAGAAGATTTGATAGAATAGGATATGCCCAACTCTCATGAGAAGAGAGAGAAAAGGGAAGCTACTTAAGAGGAAGATTTACAGAGAGAGGAGGAAGGTTCACCAGGACAGTAATAGAGAGATAGGTTGCAGAGAGAAAACTCAGGTGAAGATGGAAAAGACCAGAAATTGAAAAGAAGCCAGAAGATTAGAGCAGATTTCTAAGTTAGTTTGAAACCAAGCTGAACAAGAGAGAAGTCAGATTAAATAAGTCAGCTGGTAGAAGAGTTTGAGCCAGAATATCTGAGTTTAAACCAGCCAGCCCAGAACTCAGAAAGAAGAAGAAAAGGTGAGCTTATTCAGCAGTAAGTCCCTGAGGCTTAAAACATTCTAGGTCTAGATTAGATTATACAGAAGCTAGAAGTCTGGGGCCAGGCCTAGGCCAGTAGAAGGTGGTAAGGCTCTGCAACAACAATAGATCCAGGAGGATAAAAGTTATTTTTACACACAGTGTGCCATGAATTTTCACTCCAGAATGCCATGATATAAAAGGCTTGGCTATTGCTATGCAAGACCAAAGTCCAGGATCTAACCACCTACAAAGTTATGAGCCATCTTGAAAATCACCCCATTAAAAATGTTAGAGATGACAGACCTTAGCTTGGCAAGTTCAGTAAAAAGTACAACATGCCCAAAAGGGAGGACACTCTAAAACTGACTATTGAGAGAAATCAACACACTTTTCTGTGACATAGAACTTTTTATTTATTTATTTAATTTGTTGTATTACATCTCAATTGTTATCCCATCCCTTGCATCCTCCCATTCCTCCCCCCTCCCACTTTTGCCTATTCCCCTCCCCTAGGTCTATGACCAAGGGGGACCATCCCCCCCCCACACTATATGATCATAAGCTATCAAGTCTCATCTTGGTAGCCTGCTTATCCTTTCTCTCAGTGCCACCAGGCATCCCCACCAAGGGGAAGTGGTCAAATATGGGGCACCAGAGTTCCTGTCAGAGTCAGTCCCCACTCTCCACTCAACTGTGGAGAATGTCTTGTCCATTGGCTAGATCTGAGTAGGGGTTCAGTGTTTACTACAAGTACTGTCCTTGGTTGGTGCAGTACTTTGAGCAGAACTCCTGGGCCCAGAGCTGCCCATCCTGATGTTCTTCTTGTAGATTTCTAGGACCCTCTGGATCCTTCTACTTCCCCATTCTCCCATACTTCTCTTACCTAGAGTCCCAGTAGGACATGGAACTCTTAAAGAAATAGATGAACGTCTTAATACCAGCCAGCACTTAGGTTCACACTCTTTGTTAAATTAAAAAATAAATAAATAATGTGAAAAGAGGTCAGCACAAAGTAAAGCTTTATTACAGAGCATTACAAATTTCCCAGGTAGAGAATGTTCTCCCTAGAGCTCAGATTGAGGGAGTTTAAGTTTTTACTTATATTTAGGGTATTTGTCTTATCCGAGATCTTCCTCCACTGTTCAGTTGTCCTAAAAGTGTTTTTGATTCCCATCTATAGGAAACACTGGGTTTCTGTCTCTATCCATGGGCATATAAATTACTTACTTTTAGAATAAGAGTAGACTTCCCAGTCTGAGTGGACTTTGGTTTACTTATTATTATGGTGTTTGAAATCAGAGCTCTAAGTCAGCTTGTTTAACTTTTTTAAAAACATTTGTTATGTGTGCAGTATTCTGCCCAATACAAGAAGGCATTGGATCTCAAAAAAAAAAAAAAGTAGACTTCCCCCTCCCACAACTTTCTCAGCTCTTTGCAGTGAGTGGGATTAGAGAGACCTACAATATACAAAGAAAATGGGCTGTTGCAGAGACATAAAAATTCACAAAGAATTGGAAATTTACTATTTCTATGGGAAAATGCCACTTTACAGAATATAGTCAGGGGCCACTTAGCATCCCCTTCTCCCATCTTAAGGTTCCATAGACTCATACTGAATGAAACATAAACACCTTGAGAATTTATCAAGTAATGCTAAAATCCTTCTTGGGCCTAAAGCACATAATTTTCCAATGTAAAGACTCAACAGAGAGGTAAAGGGTAAGGCACAACTGGGGCCTAAATTGGAGATATGGAAGATCAAGTGTGAAAAGCATCACATTATCTTTAAGTCTAATGGAAAATAAAGAGATGAACACCACAAAGAGAAAGTAAAATAAAAATGTTAAAGATGAATTCAAAAGGCTTAATATAAGACTGTTATTAACTCCAGAAGGAAAATCAGAGCAGATGGAAGAGGAACAAATAAACTAATATGAAGGAAAAATTCCTATTGGTAGGTAGAGGCCTTAGTTTTCAAATTTAAATTCTCCCTGGAGACTAATTTAATGAAAATAATAAACAATTATGATTCCTGAAAACTTTTGGAACATGTTCTATTTGAAAAGAAAATGGTGCAAAATCCAGGTGAAAGATTAATTCAGCAAAAAAGGAAACTAAAGCCAGATTATTATTAGAAATCTAACCTTTAGTGTGGAGTAACAAGGATCCAGTGGAAACACACACACAAACACACACACACACACACACCACAAAAAGGTATTAAAAGGACTCACTTGTCTCTCAGTAGGTGCCTTAACCTGTTATTGGAAGAAAATAAAAACATGTTTCATTCTATACGAATATGTCCATATTCTGTTTTTCTTCCTCCCTACTATGAATGCACACATTTGTTTGCATCGTCCACTTCCACTATTCTCTTTTTCCTTTAGGATTTTGCATAACCTGGCAACATGCTTGCTGCGTTGGAAATTCCTTGCTTTCCAGTGGGAGAGAGTCCTGTTATTTTTCAGCCTCCCATAATACATTTAAATTCTATTTACCATAAGGTCGTAACTATGAGTGCTGAAAGTTAGCTGAGAAATATCTTTCTTTGACTCTCTTTATAATTGGTACGTAGATCTAAACTGAGTAGAACTTGCTTGTTCCATCTAATGGAAAAGGTAACAGTAGGAGTTAGACCTGTTGTCACATGCCTATTATCCAAGCATTAAGGAGGTAGACACAAAAGACTGTGTAGTTCAAGGTCATCTTCAGCTACATAGTGAATTTGAGGCCAGCCTGAGCTACAGGAGATCCTGTCAAAACAAACAAAAAAACCCAGCAACAAGAAGGTAACAGCAGGACAGTCTCTTCCTAAGGAAAATTTTCTGTGGCATCCACACTTCTGTGTCCCTCCACAATGTCCATAAATAATGGAAGCAAGGCTGTTTTTCTCTTAGATAAATCAAGACTAGAATTGCCACATTGTGGGGACAGCTTTGCCTAGCTGATGCCAGCCCTCTGCAGACAACAGAAGCACAAAAGCCCCTACCTGTACAAATGTAGATGTTATCTGATTTAGTGCTAACATCTCACCTTATGTTAATTCTTTCTCAATAGTATATAAATATTCTTTATTCAGGAAAAGAAATTCTGCAATACTCTACAAGCACTTAGGACAGTGTACTTGCCCCTGCCTGCCCTCCATTCTCTCAGACAAGCCTCCCACAATTACTGTTATAGCTTTGGCCTTTTCTAATGTCATATTTCCTCAAATTTTCCATAGGTACAGTCAAAGTGATCATATCCTGCTTCATCTCAATCTTATACAATGGTTTTTATTATTTTTAAGAAAAAGAAGAAGTGTGATTGTTGTCATCAACCCTAATTATAATTAATAATGCTAAGCATGTGAAGTGTGCTAAGCACTTCCCCATCTTAGCTTTCCAATCTGCTGCAAAGTGTGGCAGCATTAAAACCATGTTACAAATTGCAACAGTAAGAGCAAGGGAAACAACTTAGTAAGACACCAAGAGGTTGGGCTATTGTTAAGATATTAATCCCTTTGCTCTCTAGACTGAGATCTCTTCATACGACTAAGGCCACTCAGTGGGCTTCCTTACCTCTCTGGTTTGCTAAATAAATGTTTAATTTTAAGAAGTAGATGCTGTGTACATACTTTTTCTGGATAGTCATGGTCTCCCCCAAATATAAGCACAAAAGGATAATTTAATTCGTGTAAATCACACATTTGACAAATTGGTAAAGGAGCAGGCTTTCTATAAATAGTGAGGGAAAAGGTCTCATGGTGACAACTGCAAGTTGTTCACACACATGCTTCAGTGAGAACAGAGACTACAGTTGAAAGGAAGGTTAAGGACAACAGCAAGGTCTGGAGCACTTAGGAAGAGAAAGGCTCATACGTGGTACAACACAACCAAGCTAGACAGATAAAGGAAAGGACAGGACTCTGGGTCAATGACAGCTGGACAGCTGTCTCCAGGACCCAGAAGCCCCTGAGGGATATATATGACACCATTAGCTGTTCTGATATTCTTCTTTCTAATTGTAATAGACTAAACCATAAGCAAGATGGCTTCTAATTAGAAACCTCCATTTATTTCAGGAAACAGACATGAGATCACCCCATAAACAGTGAGGTAACTAAGAACAAATACAGCTATTTCTTGTAGCTGTGACAGGTCAGAAGGAACAAAAGAAGACAGCACCTAACAGCTGGTAAGCAGTCAAGGTCAACAACTCTGAAGCACAAGTGAGAAATGAGTATATGGTTACTGCTAATTGGGGAAGCACTGCTTAAGACCAGTTCATAAGTGACTTGATTTGGTCTTGATTTATGTTAAAGAAAGATAGTCTTGCTTCCTTTATGTTAACCATTGCTGAGGGGCTCTGATGACTGGACGTCATGTCACTCTCCTATGGCCCCAAGATGGAGATTTAAGACACTAAGCAAGGAAAGCAGTTTGTGCCTATCTGGCTACAATGTCCCTTGCTTAACCACTGTTATTATGCTATGCCTTGTCTTTCTTTTTTATAGGAGACCATCAAGGCTGGCAAATCTGGAACCAGGGTGGGGGTGGGGGTGAGTGTGAGGGATGGGGAGGGGCTGCATAAACTGTTGTACCAATCAAGGACAATGCATGCAGAAAACCTAGACCCCCTGTTCAGATCTAGCCATTGGACAGCTCATTCTCTACTGTTGTTGGGGGAGTGGGGACTGCCCCTGATATGAATTCTGGTGCCCCCCAATTTGATTACTTCCCCTTGGGGGGAAGCCCAGCAGTACAAGGAGGAAGGGAAAGCAGGCTACCTGGATGAGACCCGATAGGCTGTGATCATTCGGTGGGAACGGAAGGGTGAAGGAGGAGGTCCCCTTTTGTCAGAGGTCTAGGGGAGGGTAATAGTGCAAAAGAGGGAGGGAGGGTGGTAATGGGAAGATACAAGTGATGGGATAACAATAGGGATGTAATCTGAATAAATTATAATATATTACACATATATGTGTAGATATATAAATATATGAATACCACTTCTAAAACATACCATTTAAGATGATTTAATATAGTAACATGCAAAATTTTGTGAGAGATTTCTTAAGTCTTTAACAAAATGCCATATAATAATGACACAAGGAAAAGAATCCCCAGAGGCCTGGCATAGACACTGGAGTGGAAAGGCAGAGAGCCAGTTAGAAACTGTCACATGGTGAGGGACTAAAGGCACAACTTGTCTAAAGTAGAAGCAAAGTCAAATGCCAGAGCCTAGCTGAGACTCCAAAAGGGCAATTAGCATCCCTGGGGCTAAACAGGGGCAGATTCTCAAGAGAGTTTAGGATTCATTAAGTGAAAGAAAATGTACTTTTCAGAAGTAAACTACACATGCCTCAGAAGGAGGAAGTGGAGAAGCAGGGCATTCACTGTGCTAGCACTTTTCAGCATATGATCAGCTTGCTAATCGTCATGAAGGAACAAATGAGAGTCTCTTGCCAGAGGCATACAACAAGGTTACTTTTATAAGCCCTTCCTTGAATACTACATACCTGCTATCCTGAGAAGCTCATACTCATTACCTTTCACTACTGGCAACTCTGCCACCTTACCAGATTCAAGAAAATGGAATAGGGATGCTGTTGCTACTGGATGCTGCTATTACATGGGAACTCCCTAGTGTGCTATGTTAAAGCAGAGAAAATTTAGTGGGGGAGGAGAGATTTGTGAAAACTTGGGAGAATATAATGGCTTTCCTTTCTATTTTGAGCTAATGAATCATATCAAATGGCATTTATCTGTCCAATGGGGATATTCTTAAGATTAAATAGGTTACCATATGTAGACACTTGCTAAGTACCCTGTAAAGAGTAAAGGGCCAAGAATATTTATGAGAGAAAAGTGTAATATATCCCAAACAGGCTAGTATTGCCTCAGTCCTCCACATTCAAGGATCTCTCATAAGAGGTAAGAATGGACATTTATTTGTTTATTTATTTATCCTTTTCTTTTTTTAATTTTTAAAAATGTTATTTATTTATTCACTTTACATCCTGGTTGTAACCTCATCCCTCTTCTCCTTCCAGTCCCACCCTCCTTCTACCCAATTCCCCTCCCTTATTCCTCAGAAAAGGGGACGCCTCCTTCCCATCCACCCCAGTTCATCAAGTAGCATCAGGACTGAGCTTGTCCTCTCGCCCTGTGGTCTGACAAAGTATTCCCACCGTGGGGAAGTGTTCTCAGACAGCTGACAACAGAGTCTATGTCAGAGACAGCCTCTACTCCCCTTACTTGAGGACCGATATGAAGCCTCAGCTGCCCATTGACTATATTTGTGTAGGGGGCCTAGGTCTAGTCCATATATGGTCCTTACTTGGTGCTTCACTCTCAGCAAGCCCCTCTGAGCCCTGGGTAGTTGGCTTTGTTTGTCTTCTTGTGAAGCTCCTGTCACCTCCAGGTCCTTTTACCCTTTCTCTCACTTTTCCACAAGACTCCCTAAGCATCACCCAATGTTTGGCTACCAGTCTCAGCATCTGTTTCAAAGAGCTACTGGGTAGAGCCTCTCAGAGGACAACTCTGCTAGGCTCCTGTCTGCAAGCATAGCAGAGTATCCTCTGCTATGGCAGGGGTTGGCTCTCTCCCTTGAGGTGGGTCTCATGATGAGCCAGGCATTGGTTAGACATTGTCTCAATCTCTGCCCTATCTTTATCCCTGCACATTTTATAGGCAGGGTAAATTTTAGGTCAAAAGTGGGATGATGTTTTCCTCCAACTAAGAGTCTTGTCTAGTTAGAGGGTATACTCTTCAGTCTCTATGGCCCCTGCTACTAGGAATCTCTGCTAGAGTCCCCATCATATCTTTCTAGGAGCCTACCCTAACTTAGGTCTCCAGTGTCACTAAGTTGCCACCACCCACAGTTTTACTTTTCTCTACAGACCTTCTCTCCTCCCACTCTTTTTTTTCTTATGTCCCATCTTCACTATTTATTATTTTCTATTCATTTATTCTTAATCAATTAATTAAATATTCATCTTGATGACATTTTCTCCTCCCTCACTCCTCTACACCCAGCCTTATTCCCCTACCTCCTCTCCCTGAATCCACTTCTCCTTTTCTCTTTAGAAAAAGGAAGGCCTCCCATCGATATCAACCAGCCTTGACATATCAAATTGCAGTAAGACTAGGCACATCTTCTCCTATTGAGGATAGAAGAGGGAGCCCAGTAGGGGGAAAGGCTCCATAAGGCAGATAATACAGTCAGAGAGAGCTTTTCTTCCCACTATTAGGAGTATCACATGAAGACAAGGCTATACAACTGTTACATATGTACAGAGTGCCTCATTCAGTTCCATGCATACTTCCTGATTGGAAGTTCAGTCAGTCTCTATGAGCCCTGATGGGCCCAGGTTAGTTGATTCTATAGGTTTTCTTGTGGTCTCCTTGACCCCTCTGACTCCTAAAATCCTTCTTCTCCTTCCCCAAGATTCCCCACAGTCCACCTAATGTTTGGCTGTGGGTCTGTACATATGTTTCTATCAGTTGCTCAGTGATGACAATTACACTAGACTCCTGGCTGCAAGGATAGTAGAATATCATTCATAGTGTCAGTGATGGGCTTCCTTTCATGGCATGAGTCTCAAACTGGACCAGTTCTTGGTTGATCTTTCTCTCAATTTCCACTCCATCCTTACTCCTGCACATTTTGTAGGCAGAATAAATTGTTGGTCAAATGTTTTGTTGTTGGGTTGGTATTCCAATCTCCTCCATTAGAAGTATGACTTCATGACAGGACATGTCTGGTTCAGGCTTAATATCCCCTATTGCTAAGAGACTTAGCTCACACTCAGAGATTCCTGGAAGTTTCCACTGCCCTAGTTTCTAGTGTTCCCATCCCCATCCCCACCCCAACTACATTCAGTCCCCTGCTCCCTTTCCATCCATGGTGTCTAGTCTATTGCTCCTTCTCTGTGAGATTCACACAAATCCCCTTCAGGCTTTCCTTGTTACTTAGCATCTTTGGGCCTGTGTACTGTAGCATGGTTATCCTTTGTTTTAAGGCGAATATCTACTTATGTCTATTTGTCTTTCTGGGCCTGAATTCCTCACTTAGCATGATCTTTTCTAGTTCCATCCATATGTCTGCAAATTACATGGTATCATTGTTTTTAATAGCTACTTCATTGTATAAATGTACCACATTTTCTTTACCCATTCTTCAAATGAGAACCATCTAGGTTGCTTCCAGTTTCTGGCTATTATGATTAAAGCTTTTATGAAGATATTTAAGCAAATGTCCTTGTGATATGATGAAGCATCCTTTGGGTATATTCTTAGAAGTTGTATAGCTGGGCTCTGAAGAAGATCTAGTTCCTATTTTCTGAGAAATAGCCTATCACAGTTATTTTTATAAAACTGTTTCTATTTCAGTTTCTCTCTTAACCTAGATATCACAAAAATAATTGAGACACTATTATATTATTTTAATAAGCTTCACAGCACAATAACTAAGCAGTTTTTACTAAAATAATCTGGCCTCCTCCAAGCATGAATCTAAGTGATACTTGCTTTTTTTTTTTTCTTTCATTTCTGATCCAGCTCCTTTCTCATGATGTCTCCTAAAGTTCTGTTGGTGCCTGAATCCCGTACTTTATCTTCTAACTTCTCCTCCCTGGCTGGCAGGAAGTCCAGCCCTATGCTATTTTTTTGCTTGGAAATTTCCCATAAGCCGCTTTATTTGCATGCCAGTGGACAATTGGGGAACAATGTTTATACAACATTGAGAAAGGAGATTCTCATAACAAGGATTGCAACCAGATATGGGAGGGAGTTTACAAAAATCAGCATTTGAATTGCACAGTAACCTTACACCTACACTCCCAAATTGACTTCCAATGCAGCTGTGCCAGTTTGCACTTCCACTAGCAAATGGAAGAATGGGAAACTGACATTTATACATTACCTTGACTTCTCTTCTAGTTTCATTCTATTGCTGTGATAAGGTATTGACCAAAAGCAAATTGTAGGAAAAGGGTTTTTTTTTCCTGCTGTTCTTTATTCATTTTTATTATAATTTAATCCAATTACATCCTGATTGTTATCTTCTCACCAGTGTCTTCCCATTCCCACCTTCCCTCCTGGTCACAATGCCTCATTAAGGAAATATTGGGCAGAAAACAAGGCAGAACCCATGGAGGAATAATACTGACTGCCCACCTCAGCTAGCTTTCTTATACAGCCCAGCAATGTGCTTAGGAATGGTGCTATCTACAGTGGGATGGGCCCTCACCCATCAGTCATTAATCAAAACCATCTCACAGCCACAGTATGATTTAGGTAATTCCTCACTTGAGATTCTCTCTTCCCGAGTAAATTTAGATTATGCCGTGTTGGCAATGAAAATTAACTAACACAATCTCAATTTTGAAATGTCAATCCACTGCTATGGCTCTTCCCTATCCAGATGTTACTCCTACAGAGGTAATAATAATAATAATAATAATAAATAATAATAATAATAATAATAATAATAATACATTTACAAATAAAAACCTTCTACATTTTAATGATGCCCAAAGTAACACACCAAATGAATCACTTAAGAAATATTTGTTGCTTGCTTGACTATTTGTTTTCTGAAGACAGAGAAAAAGGAAGGATGTGTAGTTGGGTAGATATGGATTTATAGAGGATCTGAGAGGAGTTGGAGTATGGAAAACTGTGATCATAAAAAATTGTTCAGAATTTTCTATTAAAAGGGAACATTTAGATTAGTATGATTTTCTAACACTTCTTCCACATTGATTTGATCAATAAGGTGTACAGTTTGCACCACTTTGAGTCACCTCTACTTATTGGATAACAAATAGCTCCAAAAGAGATGTCAATTGAAACCAAAGCAGAAACGACAGGCAATGTTGTTCCAGAGCTCCAGAAACAGATTTTGACTCATAGCTTTTATACACATGATGAGGAATGATTAGTATTCATCTTCCCTAAGTATAGGGCATGTCATTTACTCGGGTTTCTGTAGTCTTTAACTCCACTATCATTTAAATTGTAGTTAATTTCTCTGTGTGTGGTTTTCCTTGATTTTTCATTTTTCTCACCTACAAGGTAAGCACACAGAGACATCAAATGAGAGTTTTCGATCTCCCCCTGTGCTTAAATTTCCAGCAAGATGTCACAACTGCCCCTTCACAGTCATCAAGGGACACTTGTACCCCTTCTTCTGAGCAATCATATTTCTTAGCTCTTCTATGGGAAGACAACACAGATGGAACAACTTTCACATCTGTAGTTGCATTTTGAGAGTGTCAAGAGTTGAAAGAAGATGAAACATACTTCATAGTAAGCCCAAAGCCATTCATTAACAGAAAGAGGGGGTAGCATTGTAAACACTCCAGAGAAAGGTAGGCAGTGTTTTCAATTCTCACACAAATGAAGGACTTGTCACAAAAGAAATCTGAGGTATCTCAAGACCATAAGCCTCTGTACAGTTCAGAAACTGCTTTTATAGGAAAAAGGTCACACTCTGCTTCCACAATCCCTCAATTCTGTTACATCAAACTATTTAATACCCATTGTGTTCCAGTCATCCTTATCCCACAACTTTCTTAATCCTACTCCACATAAACGGGAAAGATGGCCTTTCTTAAAGCATCTCAGTCACCTTCATAGCAGCCAGTAAAATGTAATACACATGGATTTCCTAGACTTTGATAAAGTGTCTCATAGTCTGAGCAAATAGAAACATATTGCATGTATGATTATTTATTTATTTATTTATTTATTTATTTATTTATTTTGGACCTTGAAAATTAGTTGACAGCTTAAAAAATTATGTTTGCAGTGAGCTAAGAAAAATCTATGTTTAAAATGGAATTTCACAGTAGAAGTTGGAAAATATATAAAGATGCCACAGGAAGAATCAACTTTACTGGGAAAGATCAAAGAATGGGTGATGGAAGAGGGTGGACAGAGAATATAATATCTAAATTCTAGAGAATATGGTGCCTTATGGCACATCTAGTGATCATATTCATCAGAGGGGGCCTTGGTAAGGTGAAGGCCCTGCTAGTTAAGGGTATGATGTGGTGGAGCATCTGTATTATGACACTGGATAAAGAACTGGCCTCAGCCTCTGACTCTTGTGTGATTTAGTAACTGAAGTACTATAGACTACATGAGTCATGTTTTCATAAAGGTAGCAATGATTAAGAACCATCTATTGTGATTTAGGGAAATACTATAAGGTTTGGAGTTGTGCTTAACACATGGTGAAAATTAAATGTTTGTAAAGTACTTGCCTCAGTTTATAGATGGGCAAACTTGAGTTACACCTCTTTATTGCTTCTCATATAGTGACTATCTGTCTAAGGTTTATTCAAAAGCAGATTTATGAAAATTGAGAGTTTGAAGGTGTTTTGGTGGATTTCTTGCTGTTGTTGTTGTTTTTGTTGTTGTTGTTGTTGTTTTGTAGTTGTTGTTCTTAATATTAAGGTTTTGTTGTTGTTTTCTACATCATTCTCCTATTTAGTTGAGGCAGTCATCTACCCTTAGTCTCCAAGATTACCAAGTACCAGATGTATACCACTTACCCAGCTTTAAGCCTCATACATTATCATGCAAGACTGAAGAAAGGCACAAGTAAACTCATATACTGAGGAACAAGGTCAGTATCACTGTGTACTTGTGCTTATATGATTTTACTCATATAGGAATATAGCCAAAATGTCTTTAAAACTCTAGTATTTATGAGGGACTTTCATTCAAAGTAGTCAAAGAATTAAAATAGCATGTTAGGTACCAAAGTTAGTGTTCAAGAACTGTGGTGGTTTGAATAAGAATGTTTCCTCTAAGCTCATACATTTGAATGCTTTTGGAGTAGCATAAGGAGGATGGGCTTGATGGAGTAGGTGTGGCTTTGTTTGAGATAGGTGCCACCTTGCTGGAGTATATTAATGACTGTGGATAGTTTATGCAGTTTCAGAAGCTCAAACCAGGCCCAGAGTCTCTTTCTCTGCCTAACGCCTGTGGACCAGGATGTAGAACTCAGAGCCACGCTCCAGCACTTTCTGCCTATGTGCTGCCATACTCTCCACCCTGGTGATAATGGATTAAACTCTGAAACTGTAAGCCAGATCCAACCAAATGTTTTTTTTTTTTAATAAGAGTTGCCATACTTATGGTGACCCTTCACACCAACACAACATTGACTAAGATAAAAACCTAATAGAATAACCAAGGTTCAGTTGAGGATAACTGCAATACTCCATCACATTAAGAAAATAAATAATGAAAATCCAGGATATATGTGCAAAAACAAGCTTTACTCTGTAATATAATATTTGTTTCCATTAAATTGCTATGCAAACAACAGAGGGGCAGGGGGAGGATAGGACTTGTCTCAGCCCAAGATGTCTGGACCCCAGTGCTGAGGTGAGCCATGTCAACGGAGCCCCGTCCCTTTGTTGTATAATTGTTATTCCAAAATACTAGCCAGATTCAACTCTGCCTCTCTAATTGTGTTTAAATACTGTTTACCAAACTTAATTAACACAAGGCCTCACATAGTAAGAAATTCCCAAAGGTGAGGTAATTGTGGTCTATGCCTTTACACTCCAACCTGAGCTTTCCTAAGGCAGGAGAAGTGACTGCACCCATGTTGCTTAATACATTTACTTTTTGCAATCTGAATTTGAGTTTTGGTTTGGTGGTCTTTTTCATTATCTTAAACTCCATAACAACACAAAGAACGTTTTATCGCTAGCACAAGGCAAAATACATTTAAACTTGGTTTCATGTAAAATTTTACTCTCTGAAAGACTCTTAAGATAATAAAAATGTAACTCGTACTATCCTATTTTTAGTTTATGAAGCAATTTTATTATGAAAGATTAGTATCCACAATACACAAAGACTTATAAAAATCAACACACAAAAAAGAAAAGATCCACAGAACTTAAGAAATTGGGAGGTGTGAGTATGTGCCTCACTGAAGAAAATACATATATGAAAGATAAAAAGCTCAACATTATTAGCCATGGGAAACACAAAAATCCAGCACCACAGTGATACATGCTGAGTACCCTTTTAAAGAGTTCATGTGTCAGAATGAGCACTCTCGAGTCTTGTAAAGATGCAAAACTTTAAAGACTCTTTTACAATTCTGGTAAGAATGTAAAATGGCAGTCCCTTTTGAAAAGACTTTACATTTTTTTCTTATAAAACTAAACACCAAACAACTCTACTAAAACTATTTACACCAGAAAAATTAAAGCTTAGATAGATTCACAAACCAATAGAAACTAATGCTTTTCACTGTCTGATTGATAATTATTAAACAATTGAAAGGAAATGAAACTAATAAGATGTCTTTTTGGAGGATCCAAGATTGTGGTGCTCATCATACATTGTGTCTGATCAGCAGGACAGCAGGACAGCAGTGACTGCCAAGTGATGGAGAGACCAAACTGTGAGCCACAAAACACCAGTGTCTGGGTCTCCCAGGTGAGAGGAGAACCCATGGCATGTGACATAAGTGGATCTGACTCCAGGTCAAACGGGTAATCTACAGAAAAGTTATCACATCTCTGGTGTTCTTTGAGCACCTCATGGAACCTTCTCCAAAATTCATCATATAGTAGATCACAAAGCAAGCCTCAACACATACAAAAAGTTTGAAATAATACCTTGTATCCTATCAGACCAATATGGACTAAATCTGGACCTCAACAACAACATAAAAAACAAAATGCCTACACAAATATAAAAACTGAACAACTTTCTACTTACTGACAACTAGGTCAGGGAAGAAATAAAGGATGAAATTAAAGACTTCCCAAAATTTAAGGAAAATAAAGTTACAACATACCCAAACTTATGGGACACAATGAAAGCAGTGATAAGAGAAAAATTCATAGCACTAAATACCTTCATAAAGAGACTGGAAACATTTAATATAAGCAACTTAATGGCACACCTGAAAGCCCTAGAAAAAAGGAATCAGACAAATTGAAGAATAATAGACAACTCAAAATAATCATACTCATGGCTGAAAACAATACATTAAAAACAAACAGAACAATTCAAAGAATTAGCAAAACCAAGACCTGATTATTTGAGAAAATCAATAAGATAGACAAACCCTTAACCAAACTAACTATAAGGCCAAGGGACTCTATCAAAATCAATAAAATCAGCAATAAGAAGGGAGCCATAACAACTCCAAGGAAAACCAAAGAATCATTACATCTTCCTTCAAAAGCCTATATGCCAAAAAATTTGAAAATTTAAATGAAATGGACAGTTTTCTTCATAAATTCCACTTATCAGAGGTGAATCAAGATTAGGTAAATGAATTAAATAGTCTTACATCACCTAAGGACCTAACAAAATGGAAACAATCATGACAAGTCCCCCAACTAAAAAAAAGAAAAAAGAAAAGAAAAGAAAACAATGCCAGGGCCAGTTGGCTTCAGCACAGAATTCAACCAGACCTTCAAAAATGAGCTAATACTAATATTGTTTAAACTATTCTACAAAATAGAAACAGAAACAACATTACCACAGTTATCTTGATACCTAAATTATACAAAGACCCAAGAAAGAAAGATAATTTCAGACCGATTGCATTTTTGAATATTGATACAAAAATACCCAGTCAAATACTCACAAACCAAATCCAAGGACACATTAAAGATATCATTCACCATGAACAAGTAGGTTTCATCACAGGAATACAGAGTTGGTTCAATATATGGATATCCATCGATGTGATCTGACCATATAAACAATCTGAAAGAAAAAAAACTATATGATCATGTCATTATATACTGAAAAAGCATTTGGCCAAATCTAACATCCATTCATCTTTAAAGTCTTGGAGAGATCAGGGATACAAGGCATATACCTAAATATAATAAAGGCTATATACTGCAAGTTAATTGCCAATTTCAAATTAAATAGAGAGAAACTCAAAGGAATTCCACTAAATCAGGGAATAGACAAGGCTGCCCACTCTCTAAATATCTCTTGCATATAGTACTTGAAGTTCTACCTAGAACAATAAAACAACAAAAGGAGATCAAGAGATCCACATAAGAAAGGAAGAAATCAAAGTATTGAAACTTGCAGTGATATCTTAATATATAGAAATTACTCCCAAAATTCTACCAAAGAACTCCTACAGCTGGAAAACACCTCCAGCAAAGTGGTTGGATACAAGATTAATGCAAAGGAATCTGTAGCCCTCATAGATACAAATGGTAAGTATGATGAGAAAGAAATTAAGGAAACAACACCCTTCACAATAGTCACAAATAATATAAAGTATCTTGGTGTGACTCTAACCAAGAAAGTGAAAGACTTGTATGAAAAAAAAAAAACTTCAGGTCTCTGAAGAAAACAGAAGAAGTTATCAAAAGATGGAAAGGTCTCCCATGCTTGTGGATCTCGATCAGGATGATCAACATAGTAAAAATGGCCATCTTAGCAAAAGCAATCAGCAGATTCAATACAATCCCTATCAAAGTACCAACACAATTCTTTACAGACCTTGAAAGATCTATTCTCAACTTCATATGGCAAAACAAAAAACCTAGAATAGCTAAAATAATCCTGGACCATAAAAGATCTTCTAGAGGAATCTCCATCCATGATCTCAAGCTGTACTATAGAGCAAAACTAGTAAAAACTGAATAGTGTTGGCATAGAAATAGACTGATTGATCAATTGAATTGAATCCAAAATAAGCCTACACATGTACAGAAAACTTGATTTTTTTACAAAGTGACCAAAACCATACAATGAAAAAAAGATAGGATCTTCAACAAATGGTGCTGGTCTAACTGGATGTCTGCATGTAGAAAAATGCAAGTTGACCCATGTTCATTAACCTGCATAAAACTAAAGTCTCAGTGGTTTAAAGACCTCAACATAAAGCCAGACAAACTAAATATGTTAGAAGAAAAAGTGGGGAAGAATCTTGAACTCATTGACATAGGAGACAATTTCCTGAACAGAATACAAGCAGCTCAGGCTGTAATATAAACAATAAATGGGACCTCGTGAAACTGAAAAGCTTCTGTAAAGCAAAGGACACTGCCAAAAGAACAAAACAGCAGCCTAAAGACTGGAAAAAGATCTTCACCAACCCTACATATGACAGAAGGCTTGTGTCAAAAATATATAAAGAAATCAAAAAACTAAACACCAACAAACCAAATAATCCAATTTTAAAAATGGGGTACAGAGACAAATACTGAATGGCTAAAAAGCACATAAAGAAATGTTCAATGTTGTTTGTCATCAAGGAAATGCAAATCAAATTGACTCTGAGATTCCAGGATGCTAAGATCAAAAACTCAAGTAGCAGCACATGCTGGTAAGGATGTGGAGAAAGGTGAACCTTCTTTCATTCCTGGTGGGAGTTCAAACTTGTACATCCACTTTGGAAATCAATCTGAGGCTTTCTTGGAAAACTGGGAACAACTTTACCTTAAGACCTAGCTATACCACTCCTGGGAATATACCTGAAAGATGCTCCACCATACAGCAAAAACAATTGTTCAACTATGTTCATAGCAGCTTTTTTCAAAATAACCAGAAAACTGGAAACAACCTAGATGTCCCTCAAGTGAAGAATAGATAAAGAAACTGTGATGCATTCACACAGTGGAATACTACTCAGCTATTAAATACAAGGAAATCATTAATTTTGCTAGCAAATGGATGGAACTAAAAAAGATCATCCTGAGTCAGGTAACCCAGATTCTGAATGACACGCATGGTATGCACTCACTTATAAGTGGATATTAGCCCAACGTAGATATCTTATGAATGAGTCCATTGAGCAGTAGAGGAAAACAGGTAACACTCACAGCCAAACTCTGGGCAGACCTCTAAGAGTTCTATGGAACAGCTGGAGTATAGAAGAACCCAGAGGAGACAGAGGCTCCACGAGAAGACCATCAAAGCCAAGAAATATGGACCTGGGGGAGTGGGGCTTGCATAAACTGATGTACCAATCAAGAAGAATGTATACAATAAACCTATACCCCCTGTTTAGATGTAGCTGATGGACAGTTCATTGTCCACGTAGATCCCCTAGTAAATGGAGCGGGGACTGCTTTTGACATGGACTCTCATGCCTGTGATTTGGTCACTTCCCCTTGGTGGGTGGCCTTGTATGGCCAAAGACGAAAAGCATGTGATCTAGCCTAATGAGACCTGATAGGCTATGGTCAGATGATAGGATAGGAGGGATCCCTCTCTCAGACGTCTGGGGAGGAGTATGCAAGGAGGAACGGTGGTAACTAGAGGACAGAATGAGGTGGTAATAATCAGGATGTAATGTGAATAAATTATAATTTTTTTAATATATAAAAAATTATGTCTCTCCTTTGGTAAAAGCAGCTGTTTACAAGGTGTGACACTGCTGAGCAACAGGTAGAAACCACTAATAAATACAACAAATATATGAAACTCCTGGTTGATGCCTAGTGAGAGAAGTGGGCTCTCAAAAACTATGAACTGTATGATTTCAGTTATGTAACATTCAGGAAAGGCTAAGGACTCTCAGACACAACAAATTAATGGTTGGAGGAACTGGGAACAAAGACACATGAGGACATATTTTACTTGGGATAAATTAATTCCTTCTCTGTCTTGATCAAAAAGTCAGACATAAGAATTATGCATTAGAAAAATATAAAGGACTATACACCCCAAAGTGCTTACTGTAAATTAAATTATAGTGAAAAATGTTCTAAAATGCCTCTTTTTTATACACTTATACCCATGTATAATGTAGATATATGTGTATGTATTTGTTTCCTTCTGAACAATGAGCCCTGTATGTATATTAAGGAGAGTTTTGGAGAAAATTAGGAAGTTTTGTTTTTTTAATATTTGCTTCTTATTGTTTATGCTTGTGAATAATATGGAGAATAACAGTGCAGCATGTGTGTTGGAGGTCAGAAGACAACTTTCTGGAGTCAATTCTTTCCTTTTACCTTAACTTGGGATCCAGGGATAGAACTCACGTCAACACATGTACAACAAACATTTTGTCCTGGTGAGCCATCTCACCAACAGAAAGTTTGGATCTTTTAGAACATTATGGGAAGCACAGAATGTTTCCTCATATAGTGCTTATGAAGAATCTTCAATCAGTTTAACCAAATGAGTAGTTGGAAGAACAACAAATTTGCAAGTGACCCCAAACCAATAGTATTTACAAAATATAAAATGCTCACACCAAAACTGGATGCCTTTCAAGTCTCTCTTTGTCTGCACTCCCATCAAGACATTTGAACTTCTACCACTCTATCTACACCTAACTTAAAAACTACATAGAGCAGTAAGATGGTTACTAGTTTACTAGTACACCTAAACTTCATGGTGCCAGTGATAACTTTGGTTATCACTTTAAGCTACAATACCACTTGAAAGTATCATAATCAAAGAATAAGTTCTTTGCATTTTATATAACTAGGGTTTTCTAAACATACTAAAACTCATGTTTATTCATATTAATTAATATACAATCAAATAAAATTTAAAGATCATTTCAGAACAGTATGAAACAGTGAAAATATAACACTGAAATAACACTTCACATACAGAAAGCATTTCATATTTTACTTTTAAGCCAAATTTTTCAGACCAGTTGGGTGTTACTTCAAAAACATGAAATTTCTTGTATTGTTTAATACACTCTATAGTCATTGTCATGAATTGTTTTAGGTACTTCTCATGATTTTGTAGCTTGATAAGTTTCATGTGAAAAAAATAAACTATGATTTAAAAAGCAAAAGAAAGTACTGAGAAAAGTCTTCAAAAAAGTGTGAAATGTGTAGAAATATTTCACCTTGGAGCATGGGAAAACATCAAAAGGTACTAACTTTTTAAAGTATAAATGTTTAGAAGGCTATTCTAATTTTAAAATACATAACTGCTAATACAAAAGTTTCTTTGTATTTATTGTCATGTGCTGAATTGGAAAAACATATTATAATGAGATAGAAAGTGGGATCCAAGATGGCGGCGAGCAGTGTGGACTGTGTTTGGAAGCTCCAGTGAACAGTTCGGGGAATTGCACAGATTTCTGAGCCAGGAACACCAGGATCCCGACACCACGGCAGCAGGAGTGCTCCACGGTTCGGAAGGACCAGGGTGCGGAGGACCTGCGTGCCCTTACACACGGGAGGAGTGCGGATTTTCTCGGATCAGAGCAGCGGCGGCACAGGCGGCGTCAGCAACACCAGCAGCAGCGACTGAGGTTTGCAGCTCAGAGCCATCCAGTGGAGGCGGTTAGTGTGGTGGCCGGTGGGAGTTGCTGCGGGAGAGGGGACACTGGACAGGATTTGGGTTATGTGGTGCTTTGTGACCCAAGCTGGACACAGTGGACAGTTCAGCCCCAGAGTCCCGGGTACAGCTCAGGGCGCAGTGCTGTGGAGACACTGATTCAGCGCAGCGGGCAATCCTGCCCAAGACAACAGCTTAGCGGAGCCACGGCTCCCCTGCTGTGACACAGGCTAGGCAGAGCACTCAGTTCCGCCCCAGGCCCGTCTCTGCACAGCAGCAGTTCACCTGCTGTGACCCAGGCTGGGCGGAGCACTCAGTTCCACCCCAGGCCTGTCTCTGCACAGCAGCAGTTCACCAGCTGTGACACAGGCTGGGCGGAGCACTCAGTTCCACCCGAGGTCCGTCTCTACACAGGCACAGTTCACCTGCTGTGACGCAGGCTGGGCGGTAGCGCTCAGGTCCACCGAAGGACCACCTCAGTGCAGCCAGTTCACCGGCTGTGACGCAGGCTAGGCGGAGCGCTCAGTCCAACCGGAGGCGCTAGCACACATCAACGAGCAGTTCTGCTCAAGACATTAGCTCTCCTCAGAGGGCAGTTTTAGGGCGCTGATGCAGGCTGAGGTCAGCACGCAGATTCAGCCCAGAGGCCCTAGCTGGGCTTACCGGGCGGATTAGGCCCAGGGATTCTTCCTCAGCTGTGCACACGGGCTCGGTGGCCCCAAGACTCTGGCTGGACTATGCACGCAGTATAGGCCTGGAGGCCCGGGCTGAATTCAGCGTGCAGTGTGGGTCCATAGTGTCTGGCTGAGCTCTGAGCACAATTCTGCACCTGAGACTCGGGTGGAGCTCGGCGTGCAGCTTAGGGCCACAGTCCCTAACCCTGCTTGGCAGACAGATTGGGCCCAGAGTCACTAGTAGAACATTTGGCACAGTCCCGGCTCTAAGACTCTGGTTGGACACAGTGTGCAGTTTGAATCCAGAATTCCTGGCTGAGCTGCGCGGATGTTTTGGGCATGAGTCAATAACTGACCACAGCAAGCAGTTTGGCCAAACACCCCTAGCTGAGCTTGGTGCGCAGTCCTAGCCCGAAAATTCTGGCTGGACCCTGTGTGCATTTTGAGCCCAGAATTCCTAGCTAAGCTCGGCAGACGGTTCAGGCCCTGAGATACTAGCTGAGCTCAGACGGTGGTTTGAGACTAGTTTCCCTGGCTGGACCTGGCAGGGAACCCAGAAGGCTGTGGATAACTTGGCCTGACCCAACGCTCATCCAGAGACCCAGAACGATTACAGGACCCACAGCACAGGAGAGCTGAGGATCACTGGCTGTGAGAGCCCAAAACGCCAGGGCTAACCTCCTGCCATCCACAACAGTGAAACATAAGAGCTTCCAACCTACGGAAACCGTGAGAAAACAAGTGAATCTATCATCAGACTCCCTCCATCCAACTCGGGAATCTACCCAACGAAAACAAAGCCGGCAAGATGTCTAAAGGACAGCGTAAAAGCATACGCAAAAAACCCCAAAACAACATGGCGTCTCCAGTTTCCAGCTATCCCAAAGAAAACAACCCAGAGAGCTCAAATACAACGGAAATACAAGAAAATGACCTCAAATCCTTAATAAGGAGCATATTAATGGAGGAAACAAATAAAATTCGTAATCAAATACAGGAAGATGCAGCAAAACAGGTGAGAGACATAAAAGAAGCACATAGAGTGGAACTGGAAAAATTTAAGGAAAATGCAAATAACCAGATGGAAGAAATAATTAAAACGGTTCAAGCTCTGAAGACCTATAAAGAGGCAATGGAAGAAACTCAGGAATATACAAAAAATGAGGTGAAAGAAATAAAAAAATCAGTTCAAGATCTGAAGACAAAAATGGATTCAATGATAAACACACAGACAGAAGAAAAACGAGAACGTGAAACCTCAGAGAAGAAGGCGAGCAACACAGAGGTGAGCCTTTCTAACAGAATCCAAGAGACGGAAGAACGAATTTCAGGTCTAGAAGATACAATCACTGATCTTGAAGCAACCATTAAAGACAATGCCAAATCTGGAAAACTCCTGACACAAAACATCCAAGAAATTCAGGACACCATGAAAAGAAAAAATCTGAGGATAATATGCATTGAAGAAAGAGAAGATATCAGACTCCAAGGCCCAGAAACTATTCTCAACAAAATTATAGAAGAAAATTTCCCCAACCTAAAGAAAGAGATACCTATAAACATACAAGTGGCCTACAGAACACCAAATAGAATTGACCAGAAAAGGAAAACTGCCCGTCACATAATAATCAAAACACAAAACATACAGAACAAAGAAAAAATATTAAAAGCTGCAAGGGAAAAGGGCCAAATAACATTCAATGGCAAACCTATCAGAATTACACCAGACTTCTCAGCAGAGACCATAAAGGCCAGAAGAGCCTGGACAGAGATCCTGCAAACCCTGAGAGACCACAGATGCCAGGCCAGACTACTTTACCCAGCAAAACTATCAATAAACATTGATGGAGAAAACAAAATATTCCATGACAAAAACAAATTCAAACAGTACCTATCCACAAATCCAGCTTTACAGAAGGTACTAGAAGGAAAACCTCATCCCAAAGGGTCAAGCTACAACCAAAACTACTCAGGAAATAGGTAATTATACCATGGCAAAAACACAACTACACAAACACTCGATTGGAAACAACATCAAAATTAAGACTCTTAACAGTCACTGGTCGTTAATATCTCTCAACATCAATGGTCTTAATTCTCCAATAAAAAGACATAGACTATCTGAATGGGTGCATAAACAAAATCCAACATTCTTCTGCATTCAAGAAACACATCTCACCTATAATGATAGGCATTACCTCAGGGTAAAAGGTTGGAAAAAAATATTCCAAGCAAATGGTCACAAGAAGCAAGCAGGCGTAGCCATTTTAATATCAAACAAGATAGACTTTCAACCAAAATTAATCAAAAGGGATGCAGAAGGACACTTCATACTCATCAAAGGTAAAGCCAACCAAGATGACATCACAATTCTGAACATCTATGCTCCCAATACAAGGGCACCCACATTTATAAAAGATCTGCTAAAAAAACTTAAACCACACATCGATCACCACACAATAATAGTGGGAGACTTCAACACCCCACTCTCACTGAAGGATAAGTCATTGAAACAGAAACTAAGCCGTGAAATAACATCATTAACCAATGCCATGGGTCAAATGGATCTAACAGATATCTATAGAACCTTTCACCCAAACAAGAAAGAATATACCTTCTTCTCTGCACCCCATGGAACCTTCTCCAAAATTGATCACATCGTAGGTCACAAAGCAGGCCTCAACAGATACAAGAGGATTGAAATAATACCTTGTATCCTATCAGATCACCGTGCTCTTAGGCTGCAATTCAACAACAACAGAAACAACAAAAAGCCTACACGTACGT
>OU015751.1:62967743-62984389 GCA_907169655.1 Acomys percivali | reverse complement strand
TGAGGAACAGTCATAGGGGAGGGGAATAAGGGGAAAATGGGAGGGAGGGGAGAATGGGAGGATACAAGGGATGGGATAACCATAGAAATGTAACAAGAATAAATTAATTAAAAAAATAAATAAATTAAAAAAAAAAAGAAAGTGTACACAGCTGATTAAATTTCAAGGCCATGTATATTGCTCAGTTACCCAGTTTTATACAAAGAAACTGGCTGATAATTAAGCCTCTTTATAATCTCTTAGAATTCAGCAGAAAATAATATTTAAGAAATTATCTTGATTTGAAATTATTTAACTGAATTTTAACTTTTCTCTGCAACATAAAGTTTTCTTTTGAAAACCCAGACTCATAGGTTACCATTTCCCTTCAAGGCAGCCATCGTATACTTATTGCCCCACTTATCTTTGTAGTCCATTCAACATTTGTACTATGAGTAGATCAGAACAAAAAGCAGTCAGTTGCTATTTAAAATACAAGCCTTCAATATCTGGACCAAAGTTTATATCTTGTATCACACACTCAAGATCATGATGAACTCCTAGTAATTTATTGATTGTGGCCAGTGCCACCATATAAACAGATCTTTCCCCTACTAAACACTCATCTAACAAGATTTGCATGCCTTCTTACCTTTTGACATGAAAGCAATTGATGCCCTGTCTTTAGACCTTGATAAGCGAAGATGCTGACTATACAGGAAGTGAATAATGATTCATCCTTTATATTCAGCACCCCACACGGTGACTGGTTTTTAGTAGAAATTCAATAAAAATGTATTGAACTGATGGGAAAGGGGAATGAATTCTATGTAAAAAGAGCAAATTATTATTTTGAACATTGTACTATGGTCAGTTTTAAATGAAATAGAAATTCTATTTTAGGAAATGGTTGGGAATATTCTCACATACTACATGTGTAAGGAAAAGTTTATGCACATTTTCTCCTTGCAACTATGAGTTTTATAACCTTCAAATAAAGAAAGAAAGATAAAAATGAGGTTGTTGGGAGATGAAGAGTTTCAGAATGGTTATGAGGAGGATGAGAAGATGATGGAATATAGTCAAATAGAACTATATGTGTGTATATGTGTATGACATTATGAAAAATACAGAATTAAAATGATTTTTATAAAGGACAGACGCTTTACTCCAACATTCTAATCTCTAGGTATCGATACCAAGAAAAGCATTCAGTGTGTACACAAAAATTCATATATATTTCTAAGCAGTAACAAATAACTCATAGAAGCTATCATGTAATTCTATAATAACAAGTGAAATCTAACACAGCAAAATCAGAGAGGATGAATTTTTCTGGATATTTCTTATGCCGTGCATTAATTTTCTTCTTTCTTCTATATGAATTTTACAATTTTTCAACAGCTAACCTATTTTGGATTGAGCTAAGGAGATATAAGTAAAATCTTTTTTAAAAATTAAAAATAATTAAAGCAAGATAATGCTGTTTTTAATAAAATCTCAAAACATTGAGTTAACAAATAAAGATTCAGGAGTCAAATGATGGGGTGAAAGCCTGCTAGCTCAGAGAGGTAAAGAAAGCACCCACCTGACCTTCCTCCCCAGCCGATGTACCAGAAGCAAAAGGAAAGCCCTTTCCCAATGTCATCTCAAAAAATCCCTCAATGTGAATGTTCCTCACTCCAACTTCCTGTGTCCCCTTATCTATCCTCCTATCTTTCTCTTACTTTCTATGGTTTTATCCTATGGTCATCCCCTGTCAACTGGTTCCTTGCCTCATCTCTTGACCTATGCTTGACTTTATTTAATCCTGATTTCAAATTTTAGAAGAAAGCTCTTGGCTTAAAGGCATATATGCAAGGGATGAGCTACAGCACAACTAAAAATAAGTTTGTCCAATACCCAACACAACCCAGGGTTCACAGTGTGATCAAATACCTTGCAACAAGATGATAAGAAGGCCACCACAAGATAATTGCTTTGCTCCTCTTCTTGCTGACCTGAGGGCATGCCATGTCTTTACAAATCTGCCAGTCTTACTGACAGTTCTCACACCTACTGGATGCAATGTAAAAAGAAATCCAGCCAAGTGTCACATGTTATCGCTCTTATTGGAGGCTTCTAGCTCCAAATCTTCTGATGTGAGTACACAGCCTGTAATAGTTACAGAAATCGGGAAAGAAAAATTAGATGAATGCCAGGATGGGAAAACAATAGAGAAGAAAATAGTGGAGTACAAATAATCTGATCAGGAAATCATTAAGGTAGAGCCTTTATAGGAAGAAGGAAATGACAAATACAGAGGAAGTTTGGAGGATACAAGTGATTCAAGAAAGAGAAAGGGAAAATGGAGGCTCTTTAGGGAATTTGGAGGGTTTGAATACAAAACAAAAAGAGATAGGGTAAAAATAACTGTATAGATGTCTGACGAAGCCACAAGTAATAATACTATTATCTATTTACCACCACAAGAGGCACATAAATTCTATCTATAAATATACATATGTGTTTTAATAAACATTTCTTATCTTGGTTGACACAGTGATTCCTCCAAGAGCCAAAGACTACCTAACAAAAACCTAATATCAAACATGAGAAGCATCTTTTGAGCTTTTAGATAGGTTTGTCCAAAAGACTGTCAAAACATATAGTCTATTAATATTGCCTTTGCTTAGCCCATAGAAGTGGAAGTTAAACTCTTATTGCTGAAGACACTATAAAGTTGAGAAACAGAGCCCAGACCCCCCAGAGCTGGAGCTGAACTGAATGTTTCCTCCTTGAGGACTAGCGTTCATGTTACCAGAACACACTATGCAAGCTTCTAAAGAAGGGAGACAACCTATAATCACACCCAGTTTTGATGTCTATGAGCAACATTAACAACCTGCATGGCATGATAACCCCAGGAGTGCAGTAGTGGCACACATACTCTATAATCAGACTAAATATGCATTAACAATAGGGAACTAGATAATTACTCAGTACTAGTGAAGTTGTGGTTATTGGTGAAGAGTCTATAACCTCTAATTTACTAAACAAACATAATTCCTAACAATAATTCATAAACATTTATCTTTATACCTACAGATATGTGTATTCTTCACCCTCATCAAGAAAATTTCTTTTTGCAACAGATGAAAATCACTAAAAAAAATCACAATTAATTGTTGGTTTCGGGAGACAGGGTGAGAGGGAGAGGATGAGAAAACTCATTTTAGAGGCAGGGGCTTAAAAATGTAAGCATATTTTCTGAGTACTCAGGGAAATGGCCAGTTTGGAATCTGAACCATATCCATGAGTGTAAGTTGCATCATGTATTTAAACAGTGAAACCATAAAGCAAGGGTTGCTGGGGTGAGCTGCAGTGATATCCAAACTTATCTTGACATTAAGGGCTAATCAAGGGAGTACCTCTTGGAAACTGCCTTATCCTGGGAACCTGGCTTCAAGGTATTTAACTCATTCTCCTAGACGTTTGCTCTGATGTTCAAGGCCCTTAACTCATACTCAAGACATTTGGTCCAGAGCACAAGATGGTAAGTGGGTCAGCTGCATATAGTTAATTAGATCATGGCAGGCAAGTGATTGTATACTTTTATATCTTATGCACCTTGGTTTAGATAACAGCAATTTCTACATTCTTTACTGGTTAACATTAAGAAAACATTTGCAGAAGTGGGATAGGAGTTCATTCAATGGCCTGGGTATATAAACTTTGTCTGACTTTGCAAACAAGATAGAAGAGCTGCTTGCAAGATTTCTTGGTTGAGACAATTGTTTCCTTATAAAATGCAAAGTTGAGAAGCACAGTACCAATATATACAAGTATAAAACTCTTCTGTACCTAAGGCTCAGAAACATTGCTGAAGAGGCACTGGAAATACTGTAAAAGCCAGAAAGCATGATGTGAGATTGGGTCTCCTAGTAACATAGGAATTATACCCATAAAATCTTATCAAAATGACTGCCCAGATGTGAACTGAGAAAAAACACCAGCAAATGTGTGAAACCAAATGAAGAAAAGCCCATAAGGCCTCAACACAATACAAGCACTATAATCAACTGAGGAAAGCTGGGAGCAAGAGAGGTGGTCCTTCCTAGGAAAGAGCACATCAAATGGTAGTCCAGTGCCAAGCAGTCATCCCTGAAAATATACAAGGAAGTGTCATTATATAGACTGAACAGTTTAGATACATACACACATATACATGCAATAACAGTTAGTGAATAAACAAAGACACAAATTTGAAGAAGAGTAGTGGACATATATGGGAGTAGTGGGCTTATATGGGAGGGTTTGGAAGGAGGAAAAGGAAGAGACAAAGATTATAATTATATTATAATATCAAAAAAGAGAGGAAGAATGGAAGAAAGGAACACAGATAAATCTAACCATCAAGGTGCCTTATCTCTTGATAATGTCTGATTCAAGATAATTCTGTTTTATAACCCATCCTTATATCAATAGCATTAATTCAAATTTGTAAAAATATACTCCTGGACACTGTGGCACATGCCTGCATCCCAGCAATCTGAGAGGCTAAACTCTGTGAGTTTGAGGCCAGCCTGATCTACAAAGTGAGTCCAAGATAGCCAAGGCTACACAAAAGCCCTATCTCAAAGGAAAAAAAAAATCCTGCTACCGATACTCCTTCCAACTGAGGTACTTTCATGATCACTTTTGAATGCATCTCCAAGGACTTCTGTCCTGAGCTAGTTCTCTATGACTTTTTGTGTGTTTGTATAGTGTTTTCTGTGTTGTAAGGATGGCTGATGATGATGGTGGTGATAATAGTATTGATGGTATTGATGGTGGTTGTGACAGTGGTCCTATGAAACGATATAGACAGAAGAGGTAATACCAATGTGATTTTCTAAAAATATTGGTTTTTTGACCTCAATACAACAAAGAAAATGTCATACATAGTACAACGTCATGATAAGTTCTGTGACTTCTATAAATGAGAAAAGACTGTGACATAGAAAGAGTATCAAAAGACAGAAGTTACAGGCTCAAGTCATTCTGGCCCTGTGTTATTAATAGTTTACTCTGTTACTTGAGGCTCTCACTCAATTCCCCTGTAAAAGGAAGTTTAGTAGATTAACTGCAAAAATAATTTTTCCACTGTGTAACATTTTCTGGCTTCTCTTCCAAGATATTAAGTGAAGACTCATACTGGACCACATAGAACCTGAATTCTGTCAGTTGTATAACTTTTTCCTCCACACCAAAACATTCTCTCCTTCAGGGAAGGGCATTAAGTCTCAGGAAATAAAGAAAACTTACAAGACTCATATTTGGAAAGTCGAGGAAGGGCCTGAAACTTACAACTTTCCAAGGACCCGTCTCTTCAGTTATATGAACACTAACGATTGCTGGGAAGAGGATATTCCAATTGGACTGGGTGTTTGCAGTTATGCATGGAGATCCCGGAAAGCAGATTTCAGATTTCTCTCCTGCTATGGTTGGCTTTTCAGTGATATACCTGCCTTGAGTCATCTATAATTCTGTAACTCTTCCCAATTCTCCTGTAACTGGCTCAATTAGCTAGAATTGAGTGAAATGATCCCTTTGGTATGTGATCAGTACACAACCTGTGACTTGTTTTCATGTTCACCCTGGGAAAAGCCACACACTTACCATTTTGTAAACAAAGTTTTATTGAGAAAACAACATAATTCTTTACATATTATTCGTGACATCATTTGTTTTACAATGACAGATTAAGTGGCTTTAGTTAAAACTGTAAAAAAAAAAAAAAAAAAAAAAAAAAAAGAGCCAAAAATATTTGTTAGATTTTTTTTTTCACAAAAATTCTTACTGCCCAGTGATATAAGGATTTTTTAGACAGAAAATGCTTAAGTCTAAACATTTAATAGTGGTAGGGAATTTCATGTAGTAGGGAATTTAATCAATTTTGTTCATTAGTATACTCTAAATGCATATGACAGAACCTAACATCAAAAAGACATCAAAGGGCTATCTAAAAACAAATATGCCATACTGAAGGAATAAATTAGTTAGAACCTCTAGTGCTCTAAAATGCTCATGCATTACTGGCCTGCCTGTCATGTCATGGTTTCCACATGCTGTTTACTTTAAAGTATGCTCAGATGGAAAGGAGTCTGTATACAGTGTCCATCTCAGTGTTGTTTGTAGCATACCCAACTATACACAAATCCAATGCACTCCAGGCTTAGGCAGCAGTGCATTCCTACAGAAATTTCAAATTTAACAACAATATGATATCTGTTTCTATTCAGAAGTATAAGCTAGGCTAAAAAAAGCAGACTCCTTTATTTCTATAAAACATATTTCAGAAGATAATATATCCAAATAGAACAGAAAAGATTGATCAACCACATATTACACTTTTTAATCCTAAATCCATATTTCTTAAATTAAGGCTTATTGACTCTATCTTTGTTTGTTTGTTTGTTTTTATAGAATCATTGCTTCAGCAGTGTGCTCAAGTGAAGAATTGGGTTTACAAAGCTTGCACTTTTTGTTTTGAAATGTTGTGAATGTCTCCTTAAGAAAATTCATTTTCTCTTCTATTTACTTTTCACTTGATAATCAAAACTACATCTATCATGGTGCATGTAGAAGGAATTTTGTTTTGTTTGCTGTTCTTGTTTTGGTGTGGTTTGATTTCATGTCATCATATATGTGAAAGTGATGAATAGGTGATAAATAAGAATACTGTCTTTGGAATCACAGACCTGGTTCACATTCTCACCCCTAGGAGTTAACAAGCCCATGGCTCTAGGCAGTTACCCTGCTACTGTGTATCAAGTCTTCATATTTAAATGTGCACAATAAAGTAAAGTTGATATCATATTGTAGGTCAATCAATAATATATTATGTTTAAAGAGGCAGATAACATTTTCCTGAATTTAGTCTGTACATAGACATGAAAATGATTATTATAACAACTCAATTTCATGAGGTAAATATTATGTATTAATGTCATGTTATATAATGGCATATCTAATTCTGGTATGTATGGTGCATATGTAAGAATACTGATTGCAAAACAGAAGAAGAAAACATTTTCATATATTATCTGAGTCTTTTTACTTCAAAGTTTAACTTTCAACTTTCATAGAGTCATCCATAACCAAAACCATTTTTTCAACTAATGAGTCTATTTTTTCTTCCTTGAAGTTAAAGACGACTGCATAGGCTCGCTGCATTCTTCTCTAATAATAATGCCAGGGAATTTTTCTATTCTTATCTCTCAAAGAGGTCCATAAAGATCAACACTGCTATAGGAACTCACTGAGTGGAGCCTACTCATCCCCATCCAGCAGACACCAAAACCTCTGAAGGATGGGTGTGAGGACATAGCACATATGCACTGAGTGTTACCATTATAAAACATATAGAATATGTAACTTAATTTCCTTAAAAGGGATGATATAAAATGTAAAAAATCTTATATAAACGATCATTGTCATTATTTATAAAACTCACCAACATTATCTTAATACTATGAAAAAATTTATTTAAAATTTTATCTATAAATCTGTATATAATTATAGTGGTCAACAAGTACTGTCCCAGTACTAGGGAATTGTCAGAGTTTGCTTCACTATATGATGAGTTTGTATTCAGACTGGGTTATAAGAAACTTGTTCTCACAAAACAGAAACAAAATATGCACAAAATAAAAGAATGCACCACAATAAAAGTTAATTCCAAAATACTATGTTGTAAGAATGAACTAAGAGTAGAAGAAAATAGAAAACTGAGCAGCATGCACCTCAGGAAGTCTGCCTTGCTTTCTCTGTCTCTACTCCCAGCTTTGCAGCCCACTGTTCACCAGCTTAGCTCCAAATTCAGTGAGAAGCCTTGTACCAAAGTTGTAAGGTATGAAGTGATAGAGCAAGGCATGTAATAGCCTCCTCTGGCCTTTACACACATGAACATACATGATCAAACCTGCACACATGTGTGCATGACCACAGACAAACACACATCTGTGCACAATCACACATCATCATATGTAGTGGAAATTTTGGTTTCTTTTAAATACAGTTATATTATGTAAATATGTTTTTGTTTTAAACTGAAGGGTGGAATATGGGGCTGCCTTAGTTTGTCCACAGCTGTTAACTACGATTGCTTTGTGCAGCCTCAGAGAGGGGCATTATCTTTGCCAGCTACAGATAATTTAGTTCTGAAGAGTCTGAGAGGGTATAAATGGCTCTCAGAGTTATATAAATAACAAAAATATGGCAAAGGGCAAATATATTGGTAAAGATCAATTACTTGCTGAAGGATGTTATGCTGACGTACAAGAAGAAGAAGGCTGCTGCTGGTTTATCTTGATGCTGCATTTGTTAGTTGCTGGATTGTTTTTGCTTGCTGGATATCCTGATGACTGTGATGGGTATTGACTCCAAAGAACCTGATGACCATAATCAGCCAGAATTAGTAAAGGGACCTATGCCCCGTCTCCTCACCAACCTTCTTTTTCTCCTACCTTGTGTTGGGGTGTTAGAAGGGAGACAAGGGGCAGAAGGGAGGCAGAGGTATAAGAAACCAATAAATTTTTAAAAAGATGCCTACACTCATATTCAAACATTCACACAAATGTGCACACTCATATATATAATCAAACATGTACACATGTACACTAATGTACACTATACACATACAAAACATCAAAGGATCATGGCAATGATTTAATCTCCTCTTTGAGATAAACATGCTTAAAATAATTTCATTACAGGTAGCTCCTTCCCAGGGATATGTCCTCATTGGTCAGGATATTCTTTTTCTTTTTTTCCCCTCAAATTTATTTTGTATCTAGTATCTACTGTATTCCAAACAGGATCTATCTTCAGAAAGAACTTAGAATAATACTTTGGACTTAACCACAGGACAGGCCATATTCTGTCGAACTTTCATATCATTGTCTCACAAAACACTGAAATCTAGAAGGCTGAGCTTAGAGTACAGAATTGGAAATATGAAAGAAAGGTGCTTTGTCTGTTTTAAGTCACTGCATAAGATAGAGTCAGTATAGAATGCCAGTATTACATACAGCTCATTGGCCAGCTGTCTGGAGCTGCTAAACATTTCCACTATCATATCTAAGAAATCTGTGGTTTTGGTTCATATCTGAATATCTTTCTAGGCACTTAACAGATAAGACATAGCCAAAGCAGGTCCAGTCAAGCATTCAAGTTACAAGATGAGCAACTCATATAGTCTCCACAATAGACATAACTTAGACACTGCATTTCTGAAGGAACTGGGTTAGACAGCTTCATAGACAGGGAATAAGAAGACATTCTCCACAGTTATGTAGAGAGTGGGGACTGACTCTGACATGAACTCTGTTACTCCATATTTGAATACCTCCCCTTGGTTGGGAGGCCTGATGGCACTCGAAGAAAAAATAAGCAGGCTACCAAGATGAGCCTTGATAGCCTATGACCATATAGTGGGGGAGGAGGTCCACCTCAGTCTTAGACCTAGGGAAGGGGAATAGGGTGAAAGTGGGAGGGAGGGAGGAATGGGAGGATACAAGTGATAGGTTAACAATTTAGTTATAATCTGAATAAATTAATAAAATTAAAATTTATAAAAGAACTTATACTTTGAACTAGACAACTAAAAGACTAAAGAGAAATGTAGTGGTTCTACTTGTAACAGGGGCAATACATAGGCAAAAATTCCCCCACTAGGGTCCTCCGTCCTCTTATTTTCTTGAAATATTTAGCTTGTTAAGTGAGACTGACAAATATTTTGTAAGGTATCATAGTTACTTTTCTATTATCATGACAAAACACAATTACCAATACAATTAATAGAAGGAAGTGTTTTATTGGAGACTTGCTTATAGCTTCAGAGATTTAGAATCCATGGTCATTACAGAAGAGACTATGGCAGCAGCAGGCATGCATAGCATTAGATCCATAGAAGAGAGCTAGCCAGATAGAGAGACAAACTTCCTCCAGAACAAAACTGAAACAAAGAAAAAAAAGAGAAAAAAATCGTATGAATAATCAAGAAGCTGTCCCAATGTTTACACACACATATAAACATACAACCCATACTAAAGTGCATGTTTATGTAAAGTGATATACATAAGTATATATACATATTAAAAAGCCACTTTCATATTTGAAATACAATCTTAATATACAGTAATAAAATGATAAACTCAACAGAACTTTTTTTGCAAGCTTCTAAAGCAAAAGCATTCGCTTACTTTTTTCTGTATACATAACAGACATATTTTATCAGGTGAAATTGTAAAGTCAAAGAGTCCTCAGAGTCAACAATAGCCAGGCACCACTTTATCTCAATTATGAGAAATTGTTGTGATGAGGACAAAGAAAGCACAGACAGTAGAATAAAGTTAAATGAAGTTGCCCTGTTTCTAGATGTCATGGCTTCATTACTGAAAGATATCTTTAGCTATAAATTATAAAAAAAACATTTTAAAGTACAATTTAATTTTAAAAACAATAATTGAGTGCTCTAGAAAGATGGAGCTGCAGTTACGACCACTAATTGCCCTTCAAGAGGACTCAGGTTTAATTTCCAGCACCCACATGGCAGCTCACAACTGACTATAACTCAAGTTCCTGGAAATCTGACAAACATACAGGTAAGCAAAACACCAACACATTAAATAAATAAATGAATGAATGAATAAGTAAATAAATAAATAAAATAAACCATTCATTTCACTTGATTTCTATAACAGAGGCCATTAGCCTAATAGTGTCATCTCATTTTTAATAAAAGCCTAAAAGTTATGTATAATCAATTGAAATGAAACTGCATCTGCCTCTATCATGCTTTGCTCTGGGTCTTCATTCTTCTCATACTGGACATTGACATCCTGTTTGGAGAAGGGTTGAAAAGAAAGAAGGAGGAATATAGAAATATATAGGGAACATAGAACAAAAAGTAGATTAGTGAATCTCAGTCCTTCTAATCATCATGTTTTTTCCCTTCAGCAACATCAGAAACCCAGACACTGTGCAAAACAGATATTTTGTTCAAACTTGTCAAAAATAAGCAAAGGTAGCAATATACAAATAAAGCCATTACCAAATCCATAGGAGCCAAATGAGCTGCACAAGCTGTTAATTAATTTCATTTCTAACATTTCAGCCATCATTTCCTTGCAATTGAACATCTACATGAGGAACAGAAATGTTGCTACATGTAGCTATTAGGTAGAAAAATATTTTTAATATACAAATACCAAACTTTTCTTGGATAGCATTTGTATTTTTCATCATCATCCAGCTCCCTATTCAATAAAGTTCAGTATTTGTGACAGCCTTTCTTTCAGAAATGAGAAAGCATCATGCCGTGAGCATTTCAAATGTTCAGAAATACCAACTGTGATTCAAATGATTTATAAGGTCATCACCCAGGAAAAAGCCAAGTGCTATGAATTTTCAAGCAGCCAAACACACGGAAAATATGGGGAGAAAAGAGTGGGTGGGACTGGGTATTTGAGGAAGTGGCTTCTAGAATGGATAGTGAATTACAACAGTAATATATAGGAAAAGTAAAAATTAAAAATGTCAAAAAGGAAGTTTAATACTTATATCCTGATTTTTATTTTGTATTCTGCCTTGTGTACTGTAGATGCTCAGCATTAATTTGTTCAAATTGGTCTACTGGGGTAAACTTGGGTCATCATGTAAACTAAACTACCTACTTTTATAAAAGGACAAGTTTATTTGCTCTATTGTTAATAATTCTTCTAAACATTCTTCAGTACTTATTTTCAGTCAGTGGGATATGTGCTTTAAAATATACAGTTGTTCTGATGCATGTTTGATTTGAATGTTTTGAAATATCCTACATGTGGGTACAAATATGGTCAGGAGTTGCAAATTAGGCATAAGCAGAAGGTTCTGAGAAGCCATCAGTTGCAGTGACTTTCTCTGGAAAGTTCTTTCCCATTGCATGCCTGGTTCCTTGTCTTCTGACACATCATGGCTTATAATGTCTTTTTCTACAGTCTGTCTCAATTATTTTAGTCATAAACATATTGATGGTACATCTCATTTTTCTTGCAGGACTTTCCCTATGCACTGTTTGCCCAGATGCACTTATTTATTATTCATTTATCCATTCCTGGTCTTGCTCCCTTTTGGGCAGTCATTCTGTGAAGGCACCATATAAATTTTAAATGAATGAATAAAAGTGTCTTGTACCACAGACACAGAAATATAAGCGAGAAAAGGATTCCAAAAGCATGCTTAATGTACTCCTGGCCACAGCTACCAAGTACCAGCAACAATGTCTATTTCCTTTTTCATTCTTTCCATTTTGATTGAATGACAATCATGTTCCAGTAACTTTCTGCAACAGTGAAGAAGTAATGATTATTGAAGTAAAGAGTGATATTGACTTATTTTTTAATACTGATAAGAGGTAAATTACAGAGCTGCAGAGCAGTAGCTATGGCCAGAGGAGTGCCCAAGAGGCAAATGACCAAAAAAGTGTCCATAAGATGTTTCTCAGAAGAAATTATATCCAAAGAAAAACATAAAAGTAGAGTAAAAGCTGTCCACTTGATGTCACAGGGAATAAAGGATGTTATAATTGTTATGCTCACAGACTTCCTCTATTTGGAGCAGAGACACTTCAATGATAGGGAAGATGGAGTCAACATGAACTATGGGAGTTGGCCTCTTTTAGGATAATAGTCATTTAGGCATGGATCATAATGGGGATCAGGGAAATACAAACATATCTGAAATTGATTGCAAGGATTTTTAAGAAAGGAAATCAACAGAGCTGCACTTTTATAAAGAGAAAGACCTGAAAAAACAGTGATACTAAGATAAGAAAAACAGGTAGAAATCAAAATCTGCCCTGAGCATGCTATGGAGAACTGACAATGTAAACAGCAGCAATTGTGAAGGACCTTGCTGGCAATGACAGTCACTGGAGTAGCAAATTGAAAAATCCAGCATGAACCTTTAGAATCTAGAGTTCAAGAGTGAATTATGAACTAAATCTATAGATATTCTTTTTATTGATACATAGACATTATTGTGCCAAAAAAGAAAACATGATCAAATACTCAAAGGAATGCATATATAATGGAAATATGGGTCATTAAAAGCTTCAAAAAAGAAAAAGAACCAAGTGTGAATGAGACAAGAAAATAGGAGTTATCAAAGAAGTCAAAAAGAGCTAATTCTAGTATGTAAAGTGTCAACACCCAGATGAAGTAGGAAGCAACAATGGAATGAATGTAGACCGACAGATATGAGAATAAAGACAAACAATGGACATGCTAAGATTGTGCCTCCAACCTCAGAGGAGTCAAGATGATTGAAGTACAGGCAACATGGACATCTGGTAGTCTAGTGCTAGATGCTTGAATGAATAATATCTGGGTGTTCGTGAATGACATTGATACATAAACATTGTAACAGAAAAAGCCTCCTGTGGTAGATTTCACTTGTGTGGAGGAGCAATGATGTGCTCAGTGATGTACAGTAAATATTAACACCCTAGGAGCACTCACCCTTCAAACAGTGATACAGGGGCTGGGGAAATAACTCAATCAGTAAAGTACTGACAGAACCAGAATTAGGAGCTGAGTCCAGATGCCCAACACCCACACAAAAAGCTAAGCATGGTGGCAGAAACAGGCATGTCCTTGCAGCCCAATTATAAGCTAATCTTGAAGACTGAAGGAAATCTAGGTTCAGGGAGAAACTTTGTTGTGTAAAGTAAGTTGGAAATAAAAACATTACATCTGACATTGTCTCGTTCCTCCACATGCTCATTCAGACACATATAAACACACATAAACAGATACAAATGCACACACTGAACATACACTATTTATGTGTTCCAGGAGTTGGTAGACTATTCAATAAAAAAGAACATTGACTGTGCAAGTATGAGGACATAAGCTCAAGCCTTTAGACTCCCCATAACAGCCTTGTATAGTAGAACATGCCTGTAAGGAGAAGACAGGAGGATTACAAGGCTTACACACTGTCACGTTAGCTTCAAACTCAATTAGAGACCCTGTCTCAAGGCCAAAGGCATTGGAGTAATAGAGTAGGATGGCCAACATCATACCCTGACTTCCACGTGTCCATAAGCACACACAGCCACACCTAAACATGCACCATACATACCACACACACTGTACATACACACTAACACATACACAGTGTCACACACAATAATAACAAATACAATTAAAGTTTAATGAACAAAAGAAATTGTCATAAAATTATATAAAAATTTAAAATCTTTTGTGTATCTATATTAGGAAAACATGCATATACTTACTCCTTAAAATATGTCATTGAAAAGACTACATATCTAATGTTTCAAATAAAAAATATTATGATTGTATATCCAGACTGTCAGTCATCCATATTTTGAAGGAATGTAATATATTAGCTCTAAAGCATTGGAAGACTTGAATAGCAAGAGAACTTTTAACTGAATTTTCTGCTTTAGCATTTTCTTGCTGTTTTCTAAAAATATGCAATTCGTCAATTATATCCCAATAAATAATAAAATGTAGCAAAATAGCCAGGTGCGGTGGCACACACCTTTAATCTCAGCACTTGGGAGGAAGAGGCAGGTGGAGTGCTGTGAGTTCAAGGTCAGCCTGGTCTACAAAGTGAGTCCAGGACAGCCAAGGCTACACAGAAACCCTGTCTCTAAACACATAAACAAACAAATAATAAATAACATCATGAAATTTGAATACAAATGGATGGAACTAGAAAAATTACCTGAGTGATGTCAGTCAGATCCTGAAATAAAAACAGGGTATGTATTCACTTATAAATAGATATTAGCTGTAAACTAAAATATCTTAGGCTACAATCCACAGACCTAGAGAAGCTAGGTAACAAGGAGACCTCAAATTGAAATGCATGGATCTTCCTGGGAAGGGAAAATAGAATAGAGGGACTGGGGGAAGGTGGGGATGGGAACAAGAGTGATCAGGGGGATAGAGGGAGAGAGCACTGGAAAAGACAACTGGAATTGTGGGATAGTTCAGGGGTTAAGTGGAAACCTAATGTAATGGACAATAAACACTCCCTGGACTCTACGAGGGTAACTCTAGGGAAGACTCCTAGCAAGGGGGAATATGGAGCCTGAACTGGCTATTTCCTATAACCAGGCAAGACTTCCAGTGGGGTGACTGGGACAACAACCCAGCCACAAAATCTTTGACCTGCAATTTTTCTGCCTAAAAGATGTGCTGGGGTAAAGGTGCCAAAGAACTTATTTATGGGAATGGCCAACTAATGACTAGTCCAAGTTGAGACCCCTGTCATGAGAGGGAAGCAATGCCTCACAATGTCTAGAGGGCCAGAAACCAGAGGCTGGAGAGCCCCAAGACCTAGGATAGAACCAAATATTAATGGCAGAAAAGTCAATGAAATAATTCTTAATGATACTCTGCTATACTCTAGATTAGAGCCTAGTAACCATCATCACAGAGATTTCATTCAACAACTGATGAGAGCAGATGCAGAGACCCACAGCCAAACATTAGGCAGAGCTCTAATCCTGCAGAGCAGTCGGGGAATGGATTGTAGGAGCCAGGCAGATCAAAGATGCCACAAACAGACCTACAGAATCAATGAACGATGGCTCATAGGGGCTCACAGAGACTGAAGCAGCAATCAGGAAACCTGTATGAGTTGGAACTAGGTCCTCTGCATATATATTATGGTTGTGTAGCTTGCTGTTCTCGTGGGACTGCTAGTAGTGGGAACAGGGCTGTCTCAGACTCCTTTGACTGCTTTTAGGGCCCCTTTCTCCTCCTAGGTTGCCTCCATCAGCTGTTGAATACAGCCATATGTCAAGCCCAACTGAGGCTACTACCTCGCTTCGGTACTCCCATGTTCCTGGGCATTTTGTAATTGTAGCTGGAATCCAGTGTGCTGAGTACTGTTCCTTCTTCAACCCAAAGGAAATACCAATAAAAATATTGCAATGTAGGAAGAGTATGAACATACAAAATAAGACAGCATAATGATACTAGTCTCTGAGGATGAATTGAGCAACTGACCCAGAAAAACAGTCCACCCCTAGATGCATTTTTGCAGGCTAACAGACTACTTGTGTAAATCAGTGCACTAGACTCCAGGTTGTTTAGCATTAAAAACATAGGTGATGCACTTTTATTATTTTAGCTCTCTGATTGCTGGATTCTTTCCCTCTGACTACCATCTGAACAAACCTGGACTGTTTAACTCATGTCCACATCCTATTAAAAGCAACATCTCATCCGGGTCATCCCACTGAAGAGCTCCTAAGTCATTCCCTCTCCCGGAGCATCAAACTTCTTTCTAGCCAGGCCTCACACTCAGTCACTATCAAGAACAATGGGAAGGCAAAGAATTCTTATTAAAAAACTGTTTAAGCATGTATTTCATTGTTTTCATAAGGAAAATTAATATAAATTATTAGAAACAATGTACAGAACCATATAAATTTTATACTTTTAAGAGATATATATACATATATATGTATGTATACATGTATACATACACACACATATACATACATGTATATATACATATACATATACATATATATGGGAATGAGAAAGAGAGAGAGACAGAGGGAGAGACAGAGAGAGAGAGAGAGAGAGAGAGAGAGAGAGAGAGAGAGAGAGAGA
>OU015751.1:62927286-62956908 GCA_907169655.1 Acomys percivali | reverse complement strand
TCTCTCTCTCTCTCTCTCTCTCTCTCTCTCTCTCTCTCTCTCTCTCTCTGTGTGTGTGTGTGTGTGTGTGTGTCTGTCTGTCTGTCTGTCTGTCTGTCTGTCACATGTGTGCATTCTCCATTTGACTTCTTTCCTAGGTGCAGAACATCCAGAAACCTAGCTATGCAGTAGTCTTCAGAGGCCAGGCTATGGAGATGCAGCGAAGGGAGCCTGCTCTGACAGTGCCCATAATGGAGAGGTTAGAATTTTGTCTCATGATGGCAATCCTGTGTGTGATTCCCACCAACATTGACTTTATATGACTCTTAAATTATATCCTAAATAACTAATAAAGTGCCATATATATATATAAATATATGTAATATGTATGTATTATGTAATGTAATATGTAATATATGTATGTAATATATGAATATACTATAAACTAATAAAATATTTGAATTTAAGATGATATAGGTCTGGTCAAGCATAGTAATTCATACCTGTATCTCAGCACAGGGGAGATTGAGGCAAGGCAATTGCCACAACTCTGAGGAAAGTTGGTCTACATAGGGCATTCTAGGCTATCTATCACTATGCAGTTAAAATCAGTCTCAATACAAGGAGTGGATGTAACTCAGTTGATAGATGCTTTCCCAGTATGCCCAGCGCCCTCAGTGTGATCTCCAGCTCCTTATAAAATATGTCGGTAATCCTATCACTTCTAGGATATCTCAGAATTTCAAAAGCATCCTTGACTAGATAGCAAATTTCAGACAAATTTTGGATATAAGAAATCCTGTATTAAAGGAGGAGGTAAAAAACCATATGGTACAAAAATACAGAGAGGGAGGAAAGTAGTTATATGCTGTTCTGGCAAAATAAATCTGGAGTATGAATGCAGCAGTTAAAGACAAGTATTAGCTAAAATATAGGCTGTTTCACATCAATAATGCTGAGGTGGTATTGCTGAGAAATACTCTGTCGTTAATATTTACCTTGCCAGTAGATGATACCTCAAGCTTCTGTTCACATTCTTCTTCCTTACAGTAGTACAGGATTCCTGTGTCATTGGATCTTGATCACATAGGAAACACTTCATTGATGGAAAAATTGAAAAGAAAGTCGAAAGTTTTAAATTAAAAAAAAAAAACCTATCTCTGTTTCCTTCAAAAATACCCCTACAAAAGTAACGACGAAGGAAAAGGTTTATGGCAACTCACAGTTCCAGCTTACACTCAGACATCTCAGAGAAGCTGTAATCATACATTGGCAGGAGCTCAAGACAGTTGGTAACATCCCATCATAGACAAGAAGTAAAGAGCAATAGATGCATGGTGCTGCTCACTCCTGTCTACACTTTTACAATTCAAGATCTGAGTCTGAGAGAGACATTACCCACAGTGGGTTAGTTTCCCCATCTTAATAAGCATAATCAAGATAAGATAACACTCTACTTTCGTGCCTAGAAGACTGTCTTCCGTGTGATTCTTGGTCCTGTATAGTTGAAAATTAACCCTATCACAAATCCTAAATTAAAATCTATTTCTATCACTGAATCTGCTAATTATCTGTTTCTCCTCCTCTTTCATCCTATCAAATTTAGTGTGTGTGTGTATGTGTGTGTGAGTGTGTGTGTGTGTGTGTGTGAGTGTGTGTGTGTGCGTGCATGCTATGAGTATATGGATACTTGCTGAAAGCAAAAAAATAATAATAATAGTAATAATGTTATACCCCTTAGGTCTAGATTTATGATACCAAAGATAGGTGTTGGAAATTACCTTGTAGAAAAGCAAAACCTGTTCTAAACTATTGATCCATCTCTCAGACCCCTATTGATTCTTCTCAAGACAAATCAAAGGCCAAAATTCTTCTGAGATGAGCTATATTGAAGAACCCCACAACTTTACCAGTGCCTCCTGTCTCTCAGATATTACTGATAAATGACTCAGAGACTTATGCACACCTTCTATTTAGTCCTTGGTAAGAGATTTCATAATCAATAATAAAGATCCCCTGAAAGAAATACATAATCACAAAATGCAAAAAAAAAAGAATAAAATGATGAATATAATTAGTATGATATGGTGTGGCCCTGAATTATGGCTGGCCTCTATATTGTTATCAAGAAACAATGCCATTTTTTTACACAAAGCTTATTATAGACAGGCACGTGGCACATGTTATCTCATTTCACCATAAGAATGCAGTGATATGGGTATTATTGCAGGATATTTGATCACACTGTGAACCTTGTGATTGTGTTGTTTACTACAAAAATCTATATCTAATTGTGGTGTGACTCGACCCTAACATACACTGTTAGTCTAAGTGCTTTATACCAAGTGTTGTAAACAGAATTAAATAAAGCTAACCCTAGGTTAAGAAGCTGAACAAGCAGCCTGTTGACAGGGATTGAACATAGGGGGGAGAAGACAGAGTAAGAGAATGTCAGGAGGAATGAAGGAAGAGGGTTTGAATAACCTGTTATACTGTGTAGTGTCCCAAGGCTCTCTAATAGTGGGTAATCTGACTCATGAGCTTGAATTTTAATCATTAATTCCTACTAAAAATCATATTATAACATTAACTCAAGAAGGATACCTTCAATGTATGCAGAAAACAATGTAGAAAATGGAGAAAAACGAGAGAATGGCAAATGAGAGAAACAAGGTTTTATCAAGAAATCTGTGAATAGAGTAGGAAGTTGGATATAAATCCAAAATTTCAGCTACATGATTTTCCAAAAATGATGAAACTGTGTATTAGAGAAAAACAAATCCTCATTAACAAATAATGCTGTAAAAACTGGATATCCATATGTAGCAAAAGAAACTTAGGTCCTTATCTCTCATTTTGAATAAAATTCAATTTGCAAATGGATGATAGATTTTAATTGTGATGGCTTGAATATATATGGTCCCCATAGATTCATGTATTTGAACGCTTGACCCATAAAGAGAAGAAGGACTGAGAGGTGTGGCCTTGTTCAAAGATGTGCATCATTCTGGGGGCAGGCTTTGGGGTCTCCTGTGCTCAAGCTCCTCCCAGTGTGGAATTTTTGTCTCTTCCTGGCAGCCTTAACATCAACATGTGGAACTATTTGCTCCTTAAGCACAATGTCTGTCTACAGGCTGCCATGCTTCCCACCATGATGATAATGCACTAAACCTCTAAAACTATAAGCCATCCCCAACTAAATGCTTTCCTTAATAAGAGTTGCCTTGGTCATGGTGTCTCTTTCCAAGAAAAAAATAACCCCCCCAAAAAAATCCCTAACTAAAATATTAATGAAAGATCTGGATTTCTGATATTGTTAAAGAAAAAAGTAGCTTTTTCTCTCTGCACAGCTAACTGGTCAGTCAGATTTTTATTGACAGCTGCTACATCTATCACTATATAAGATATTCCTCTACGGGTATCAAGTCTCTTCTCAGTAACCTGCTGTCCTTCCACTGAGTGCCACCAGGTCTCCCCCTCCAGGGGATATGGGCAAATGTAAGGCACCAGAGTACGTGAGAAAGTCATATCCCACTCTCCACTCAAGTGTGGAGATTGTTCTGCCCATTGGTTAGATCTGGATAGGGGTTTAAAGTTTGCCGCCTATATTGTCCTTGGCTGGTGCCTTAGTATGAGCAGGACCCCTTGGCCCAAATCTGCCTATCATAATGTTCTACTTGTAGGTTTCTAGGACCCACTGGATCCTTCTACTTTTCTATTCTCACATGGTTCTCTCATCTTGAGTCCCAATAGAATGTCCTCCCCTCTGTCCCAGTTTCCTGGTAAGTGAAGGCTTTCATGGGACATGCCCCTTGGGCTAGTATGCAGATATAAGTGAGTATATAACATTTGAGTCTTTCTGCTTCTGGGTTAACTCACTCATTATGATCATTTCTAGCTCAATCCATTTATCCACAAATTTCGGAAATTCCTTGTTTTTAATAGCTGAATAGTATTCCATAGTGTATATGTACCACAGATTCTTTATCCATTCTTCTACTGAGGGACACTTAGGCTTTTTCCATGATCTGGAAATGAATAAGGCTGCTATGAACATGGCTGAGCAAATTTTCTTGTTGTGTGCTGGAGCATATACAGGGGGGATGTAATCCCTCTGAGGAACAGTCATAGGGGAGGGGAATAAGGGGAAAATGGGAGGGAGGGAAGAATGGGAGGATACAAGGGATCGGATAACCATTGAGATGTAACAAGAATAAATTAATGTTTAAAAAAGTTTAAAAAAACACAGGAATAAAGACATCAATGCTGATTTTTTTTTAAAAAAAAGATATTCCTCTACAAGATTTCCTAAACAATTACAAAGTTTAAGTAAAATCATATCAGGTAGATCCAAGACAATGGCACCAACCATGCATGCCATGCATGGTGTCTGAGCAGTAGGGTGGAGCATAGGGACTGGGCAGGGAGCTGCAGACCACAAGAACCAGAGAGCCCTAGATGAAAGGTTTCCACATGGTACAGAGCACAGGTGCATCTGGCTACAGGCCACTCTACTGGTCAATGGAGGATGGATATCTACTCCCCAGAGACAAACCTCATACCCATTTGGGAGCTGCAGCTGAGCTCTATATCTTAGACTCTGTATCTAGGACTGAATTGTGGGCAGGGAAGTACCAGAATCTGGACCTGCTGGCCCAGGGAAGAATCCAGGAGAAGAAATAGATCTGACCTCAGACTATCTCACCAGTCCACAGAAAGCCCCAGGGGCATGTGGCCACATGTGCAGGGTCTCCAAAGCCCAGCACAGCCTATTGGGCTGTACCCATACTCTCTCTGACTGAACTGTGGGTTATAGAGCACCACCATTTACTGGCCCAGGGAGGCACCCAGAGTGTGGATCTTGGAAAGATCTGACTTGAAATCACACCAGTCCATGGAGGGACTCAGGGTCCATGCAGGGACCCAGACAGCAGTAGACAATTTCAGAGCACAATATCCACACTCTCTGGCAGACTGAACAGAGATTCCAGTGCCTGAGCAGGAATGGTCAGAAGCCTAGCCTGCCACCACAAGCCAGCAGGCACTATCTAATCTCCCTGGCAGACTGAACCTAAGCCTCTGGGCCCCAGTAGTGAAAGGAAGGGCCTTCAAAGCTTAGACCAAGGCAGATAATACCTACACTATCTTGGACTGAATTTTGTTCTGCAGAGTATGTGCACACACATCTGCTGGCCAGTGGGGAAGCCAAGGTGTGGAACAAGTTTGCTATGGCTGAAACCAGGTCACCTGCCTGATTGAGAGAAAGGTCCTGTGATCTCCACAGATGAGGAGTCTCGACCTATAGACACTCTCCAATGAACTGTCTTTAATGACTAATGATGGACACCAGAAATTACCTTCCAGTGTCAGAAATAGCAAGATGACTAAAGGCCAGCATAAAAAACACAAACAACAAAAGCCAAATAATATGGCATCTCCAGAAGCCATTTATCCCAAAGAATTCAACCTTGGGAACTCAAATATAACTGAAGCACTAGAAAATGACCTCAAATGCTTAGTAATGATGATGATAATGGAGAAAATGAATAAAATCCAAAAACAAATACAGGAAGATGCAGCCAAACAGATTGGGGATCTTAGAGAGGCCATGACAGAAGCCTGTAGAAAGGAAATGAAGAAATCACTGGAAGAAATTCAGAAAAATGCAAGCAATCAGGTGAAGTAAGTCAATAAAATGGATCAAGATCTGAAGATGAAATTGGAAACAATGGTAAAAGCAGACAGAAGAAATCCGGGAATGAGATTACTTAGAACAGAAAACATGAAATACAGAAGGAAGCTTCACTAACAAAATTCAAGAGATGGAGGGAAGAATCTTGGGTATAGAAGATACAATACAAGAATTTGATGTAACCATTAAAAAATTGTTAAATCTGAAAACTTCCTGAGGCAAAACAACCAAAAATTCAAGGATATCATGAAAAGATGAAACCTAGGGATAAGAGGAACTGAGAAAGAGAAGATGACCAACTCCAAGGCCCAGAAATTATTTTCAATAAAATCATAGAAGAAAATTTCACAATTTAAACAGAAATGCGTATAAACATACAAGAGGTCTACGGAACAGCAAATAGAATAAACTAGAAAAGAAAATTTTCCTGCCACATAATAATCAAAACACAAAATGTACATAACAAAGAAGAAATGTTGAAACTGGCAAAGGTAACATATAATGGTAAACCTATCAGAATTACAACTGACTTCTCAGCAGAGAGGATAAAGGCCAGAAGGTCCTGGGCAGAGGTCTTCAAAGTGTAAGAGACCACAGATGCCAACCCAGACTTCTATATCCAGTGAAACTTTTAACAAAAATAGATAAAAGAACCAAATTTTCCATGACACAAACAAATTCAAACAATACCTAACCACAAATCCAACCCTACAGAAGTTACTAGAAGAAAAACTCCAACTGAAAGTGACAAACTACAACCAAAAATAATACAAGAGATAGATAACTTCACTGTAGCAAAACATAACTAGATAAACACTCTACCACAACCAACAACAAAATCAATGGACTGAAAAGTCCCTGGTCATTAATAGCTCTCAACTACAATGGTTTCAACTCTGCAATAAAAAGACAGACTAACAGAATGGATGCATAAACAAGGCGCAACATGCTGCTTCGTTCAAGAAACACATATCAGCTAAAATGATAGATATTACCTCAGGATAAAAGGCTGGAAATTGTTCTTCCAAGGAAAAGAGACACAAGCTGGTGTGGCCATGTTAATATTTAATAAAATAGACTTTCAACCAAAATTAATCAAAAGAGATGAGGAAGGACATTTCATGCTCATCAAAGCATAGTTCAACCAAGATAACATTACAATTCTGAACATCTATGCCCCCAATAAAAGGGCACCCACATTTGTAAATGAAACATTAATAATGCTTAAACCACACATGGATTCTCACACATTAAGAGTGGGAGACTTCAGCACCATATTTTCACCAAAGGATCGGTCAATGAAACAGAAGCTAAACTGAGAACTAATTATACTGACCAATGTTATGAATCTGATAACTTCAGAGCTTTTCACCCAAATACAAAAGATTATACGTTCTTCTCAGCACCTCATAGAACCTTCTCCGAAATTGACCAGAGAGTAGGTCATGAAGCAAACCTCAAGAGATACAAGAAGATTGAAATAATAGCCTGTATCCTATCAGACCACCAAGGAGTAAAGCTAGACTTCAACAACAACAGAAATAACAAAAAGCCTACACACATATGGAAACTGAAAACACTATACTCAATGAAAACTGAGTCAGGGAAGAAATGAGAAGGAAATTAGGGAAATCCTAAAATTTAATGAAAATGAGGGTACAATATACCCAAATTTATGAGACACATTGAAAGCAGTGCTAAGAGGAATGTTCATAGCACTAAGTGCATTCACAAGATATTGGAAACATCTGATATAGGCAACTTAAAGACACATATGGAAAACCTAAGAAAAAAAAAGAAGTCAAAACACCCAAGAAGAGTAAATCACTGGAAATAACAAACTCAGGTATGAATTCAATAAATTGGAAACAAAGAGAACAATTCAAAGAATCAACAAAACCAAAAGCTAGTTCTTTGAAAAAATCAACAAGATAGACAAACTGTCTAAAACTAAACTAAATAAAAGGAAGAGAGAGACTATCCAAATTAACAAAATCAGAAATAAAAAGGGAAACATAACAACAGACACTGAAGAAATACAAAGAATCATTAGGTACTATTTCAAAAGCCTTTTTGCCACAAAATTTGAAAATCTAAAGGAAATAGTAAATTTTCTTGATGGGTTCCACATGCCAACATTGAATCAAGATCAGCTAAACAAATTAAATAGTCCCATATCGCCTAAGGAAATAGAAGTAGCCATCAAAAGTCTCCCAACCAAAAAAAGGCCAGATAGTTTGAGTGCAGAATTCTACCAGTTCTTCAAAGAAAAGCTAATACCAACACTCTTCAAATTACTCCACAAAATAGAAATGGATGGAACATTACCAAACTCAGTCTATGAGGCCACAGTCATTTTGATACATAAACCTCACAAAGACCCAACAAAGAAAGAGGATTTCAGACTAATTTCTCTCATGAACATTGATGCAAAAATATTCAATAAAATACTCACAAACTGAATCTAATAACATATCAAAGATGTCATTCACCATGACCAAGCAGGCTTCATGCCAGGCCTGCAGGGATGGCTCAATATTTGGAAATCCATCAATTTAATCCATGATACAAACAAACTGAGAGGAAAAAAATCACATAATCATCTCCTTAGATGCAGAAAAAGCATTCGGCAAAATATAACACCCATTCATGTTTAAAGTCTTGGAGAGATGAGGCATTCAAGGCACATACCTAAACATAATAAAGGATATATACAACAAGCCAATAGCCAACATCAAATTAAATGGAGAGAAACTCAAGGAAATTCCACTAAAATCAGGGACTAGACAAAGCTGCCCACTCTCCATATCTCTTCAATATAGTAATTGAAACTCCAAAGAGAGCTTCAAAAGGAGATCAAGGGGATCCACATTAAAAAGGAGGAAGTCAAAATACTCCTATTCACAGGTGATATGATAGTTTACATGAGTGATCTCCAAAATCCATCCAGAGACCTCTTACAGCTGATAAACATCTTCAGCAAAATGGCTGGATACAAAATCAACTCAAAAAAGTCAGTAACCCTCCTGTATACAAATGTCAATCGTGCTGAGAAAGAAATTAGAGAAACTACACTCTTCACAATAGCTACAAGTAATATAAAGTATATAGGTGTAACTCTAACCAAACAAATGAGAGACCAGTAAGAAAGAAATGTCAAGTCTCTGAAGAAGGAAATTGAAGGTGATATCAGAAGATGGAAAGATCTCCCTTGTTCATGGATCAGGAGAATTAACATAGTAAAAATGGCCATCTTACCAAAAGCAACTTACAGATTCAATGCAATCCATGTCAAAATACCTATAAAAGGTTTTTAGAGACCTTAAAAGATCAATTCTCAACTCATATGGAAAAACAAAAAACCCAGAAGAGCTAAAACAATCCTGTACAATAAAAGATCTGGAAGAATCTCTGTACCTGATCTCAAGCTGTACTATAGAGCAACAGTAGTGAAAATAGGATGGTACTGGCATAGCAATAGGCTGGCCGATAAATGGAATTAAATCAAAGACTCAGAACTAAATCCACACACATATGGACACTTTATTTTTGACAATGAAGCCAAATCTATACGATGGAAAATGGATAGCATCTTCAACAAGTGGTGCTAGTATAACGGGATGTCTGCATGTAGAAAAATGCAAGTAGATCCATATTTATCACCATGCACAAAACTCAAGTCCAAGTGGGTTAAAGACCTCAACATAAAATCAGACACACTAAATCTGTTAGAAGAAAAAAATGGAGAAGAGCCTGAAACTCATTGGCACTGGAGACTGCTTCCGGAACAGAACACCAACAGCCCAGGCTCTGAGGTCAACAATAAATAAATGGGACCGCATGAGGCTGAAAAGATTCTGTAAGGCAGAAGACACTGTCAACAGAACAAAGGGACAGCCTACTTTCTGGGAAAAGATCTTCATCAATACTACATCTGACAAAAGGGTAATATTTAAAATATATAAGAACCCAAGAAATTAAACACCACCAAAACAAATAACCCAATTAAGAAATGGGCTTCATATCTAAAACAGAATTCTCAATGGAGGAATATCGAATGGCTGAGAAACACTTCAAGAAATGCTCAGTGTCTTTAGTCATCAGAGAAATGCAAATCAAAATGACTCAGATTCCACCTTACACCCATCAGAATGGCTAAGATAAAAAATTCAAGAAACAGTACATGATGGTGAGGATGTGGAGAAAGAGGAACACTCCTTGATTGCTGGTGGCAGTGAAAACTTGTACAACCACTTTGGAAATCAATTTTGTGCTTTCTCAGAAAATTTCACTCCTTGGAATGCACATGAGAGATGTTCTACCACACAACAAAGGCATTTGCTCAATTATGTTCATAACAGCCTTATTCATAATAGCCATACTATGGAATACTACTACTCAGCTATTGAAAACAAGGAAACCTTTAAATTTTCAGGAAGATGGATGGACCTAGAAATGATCATCTTGAGTGAATTAACCTAGAACTAGAAAGATACATATAGTATAGACTCACTTATAATTGGATACTAGCCCAACATGGATGTTCTCTGAGTGTCTCCACTCAGTGGGGCATTCAAACAGATGCTGGGAATTGATATTGGACTACAATTGAGAGACATATGAGAGAATGGGGAGATAGAAGGCCCAGAGGATCCTGGAACCCTACAAGAAGACCATCAAAGATGGTGGACCTGGAGCCACGGGGGCCTTCACAGAGTACTGTACCAACCTAGGACAATGCATGCAATAAACCTAGACCTGCTATTCAGATCTGGTCAATGGACAGTGAATTCTCCATAGTTGTGCAGAGAGTGGGGACTGCCTCTGACATGAACTCTGGTGCTCCCTATTTGACCACTTCCCCTTGATGAGGAAGGCTGGTGACACTCAGTGGAAGGAGAAGATGGCTATCCAGATGAGACCTGATATGCTATGATCATATGATGGCAGAGGAGGTCCTCTTCTGTCACATGCCTAGGTGAAATGAATAGGGCAAAAGAGGGATGGAGAGGGGAACAGGAAGGTACAACTTGAGGGGATAACAATCAGCATGTAATCTGAATAAATTATTATAAAATAAGATCATGAGAAAAAAAGAAAAAAGTAAATGCCTCAATATACAGGGCTTCCTAACAGAACTTCAATAACTCAGCAACAATGCTAACAACTGACAAGTGGTACCTAAAAACCTTAAAATCTCTGCACAACAGTGAAACAATTAATAAAGTTAAAACACAGAAATCAACATTAACTACATACCTAACATAAGATTAATACCTAGAATATGAAAAGAACTAGGAAAAGTAAATGACAAGAAATCAAACAACCCAGGAAGTAAAAAAACAAAACAAAAAAACAAAACTTCTCAAAGGAGGATGTCTTAAAAGACAGATAGACTTGCAGAAACAAAGTTTAGTCTCACTAGACATCAGCAAAGCACTCCTTACAAGCACCTTCTCATGGATTCTGGATAAACATGTATTGCCTTCAGTTTCCTGGCACTCTTGCCCTTGCTTTCCTCAGTGAAATCTCACTCCTGTTATGTAAGCCAAATAAACCCTCTCTTCTCTCAAAAACAAAAACAAAACCTACACTGAAAGCCCACATCACCCTGTCAGAATGGCAGTCCTTAAGAAAAGACATAATTCTAAGGATGGGAACAGAGGAAGGGCTACACATGCTGTTGGAATAAGTGTTCAGCATCTTTTGAAGTCAGTATGGAGGTCTCTCAAAGGAAAATAAAGAATAGATCTACAACATAGCATAGCTATCCTACTTCTGGAAATATATCAGAAGGACTCCAATCCTGTATATCCCAGATATACTTGTAAAGTGAGGTTTATTCAAACACTATTTACAATGGCTAATTTTTGGATCTTGCCTAGGTGTCAGCCAATAGAAGAATAGATAAAGAAAATGGAATATATGCCTAAGCATGGAATTTAGTCTGATAAAGAAAATAAAATTGTATCATTTGCAGTAAAATGACTATAAGTGGAGGTAACTTTATGAAGTAAATTGTCATTTTCAGAAATTTAAATACTTTCATTGGAAATGCTTAGCTTTTATAGACATTACATCACACATACACACACACGCACGAATGCACACCATATATATATATATATATATATATATATATATATATGTATAGATAGATAGATAGATAGATAGATAGATAGATAGATAGATAGATATGCATATGTATACATGCCTATATAAGCATGGTTATCAAAAGAATCATTAGTGCAGGGAGGTGAGAAATGGAAGAGTGGTAGAGCATGTTGGTAGAACACATTTAATTTATACTATATACTTGTATGAAAATTTCTTCATGTAACCCAGTAACCACATCCTGATAATAATCATAGAGAATGCATATGTATAACTAAATACTAAGAAACAAATATGAAACTTTTAAGATGTTTGAATAATAGCCAAAGAAAGGACACAGTTCTATGAATGTGCAATTATCAATATACTATAAGTCTTCTAGGTTATAATATAATCAGTACTTATAATAACTACATATACCCTTTTTCCTGGGCTAAGAACTTGGTCAAAGTCCCCTTCACCGTTGTATCTGCAGAGATTAGGACTGTTAACATTTTAAATACTCAAATGCTATATGTAGACTGGAGGCATGTATGTATGTATGTATGTTTGTAGGTATGTATGTATGTATGTATGGATGGATGGATGGATGGATGGATGGATGTGTGGATGGATAGATGCATCATTAAATTTTAAGTGAGTGCTTTGCACACATGAGGCACCAACCAATTTTGAAGTAATATTACTATATAATTATCATGTAGAATAAACAATTATAACGAGATGACGACTGATGGGAAAGTGACAGGCTGTGCTTTTAATAGTACAACATCTTTCTCATATAAATCTGTCAGTTCTGAAAGCAAATGCTTAAAAATATGTCATTGTTTTCTCTTAGCAGCTGGGTCAAACAATGCAAAGACTAATAAGCTATTAATAAAACACATTTTTGGAAAACCATACAAAATATTAGTACTGAATAAAGTATAGCTAATTAGAAAGAAAAAAGGAAGAAATTTGTTTAAGAATTTTACCTTCAGCTGGGCATGGTGGCACACACCTTTAATCCCAGCACTCGGGGGGGGAAAAAAAGGCAGGTGGATCTCTAAAAGTTCCAATCCAGCCTGGTCCACAAAGCAAGTCCAGGAAAGTCAAGGCTACACAGAGAAACCCTGTTTCCGGAAAAATAAAAGAATTTTAACTTTAAAAACTGCCTATGAACTTTCACTTTCTGGTATGAATATTTCAGTTTTCCTATGGTCTTGTAACTCAGAGTTCTTCCATGACCATCTTTAATGGGTATTTCAAGAGCTTCATGGTCATTTGATCACTGTTTTTTAAAGGTGCATTTTTGTGAAAATACACAGTGATGTTTGGCATTAATATAGATTTTTCAGAATTACTCTTACCAAGAGATACAGATAACATAATTGCATATGACTTACTTCAACCTGAGAAGCATTGTAAGAGCAAGACATTACTCTTCAGTATTCCCAATACATCATTTTTCTCATTAGATTTTGTTGGCACAATGTTCTACCCATATGCATTCTTCAATAATAAAAATTTACATTCAATCGGTTGTCACAAGTAATCCAATCCTTAAAAGCTATTTCTAAGTTAGGGGATGGAGTTTATATATGCAGCAAATTATGTAGGAAAATAAGAGTTATTATAATTAGCCTTGGATCTGAAGTTAGAAAATAAAGAAAACAATTTGGAAAGGGTGAAGGAGAACATTAATATAAGCATTTGATGCCTTTGTTGGCATAGAAAAAGTTACCTTTTTCTTTCTAAAATGTAGCATGGCTTAATGACCAGCCATTGATTCATGATTTTCTCCTTTCAGAATATGCCACATTAATGTTGATTTCAAAGGCAGGAAGATCCTTAGCCTTTCTGATATTTTTGCACCTTGATGGGGATGGCATCCTTTGTGCATTAGTTTTCTACTGCTGCTATAATGACCACAGACTTAGTTCCTTATAACAATATATGCTATTGTAATTCTGTAGGTCAGAGATATAGTTTCGGTCTCTCCAGACTAAAGTCAATAGATGAGCATTCTGTATCTATTTCTGGAGACTCAAGAAGATCATCAGTTTCTTCTAAAATACTGTGGTGAAAGGGAGTAGTCTCCAATCAAAATGTATATGGAAATAGTTACAGCCATTTTTCAGAACCATTGTATTACAGATTGAAAGACTATATATATATTCATGGTTCTATAATCATGGAGCTGGGTTTCACATTGCTGTTATTAAAGCCTCAAAAATTCTTTGTTTCTGCCTTGTTGACAGACTTTTATTTCCCTGAAGTTGTAGAATCAAAAGTCCTTAATTTCTTATTATCTATACTTGAGGAACATTCAACCTGCATTTATTTTTCCTTCACAGTTTGAATAAGAAAAAATTTGTCCACCAAGTTTTTTCCATAATGCTTTAAAAAACAGAATTAACTGACATACTTATGTTACAGAACATACATGATACAGTGGTTTATAAAACTAAAATAGAAAATGTATTCTATTTCCAACAGTATTGCAGACAGGGCTGATGCTAGTAGAGTTTGTGCTTACAATTGGAAGAGGTGGTAAATGACACTTCTTAAACCCTGAATTTGTCAGAAGGCTTACCTTCCCCAGAATAATTTAGATAAATCCTTCAGGGTGAAAATTTCCAGTTATAACAATATGAAATAAAATTTAATGAGGTTTTGGACATTTTAAAAGAACATAGGGTTTCAAAGGAACACACAGAACCAAGACTACTAAAACAACAAGCACAGAAGGAACACAATATTCAGAGGAGCAGAAACATTTAAATGGTAATTTGGATGAATTGGTGAAAATATTGGGTATCTAACTTAACACATGGTGGTAAGATATCTCACTGAACAAAGGCACTTACCACCAAGCCTGATGACCTGAATTTGTAATTTGGGACACATTTTGGAAGGAGAAGATGTATGTGTGTTTTTATAAGTGCACATAAGATCATGGACATACATGTATGCAATATACACAATAAGTATATAAAATCTATTAAATATAAAGAGAGACAGAAAAAATAAAGACTGCCTTTTGATGTAGTTATCAATGGATTCAACCAAAAATAAAAAATTTGAGCTTGTAGAAATACAAATTAAACTTCTAAAACCAAATCCAAGTGAAAAGAAATAGAAAGATAAATATAACAAAGAATTCAATAGCCATAGGACAATTTCAAAAGGTGGCATGAAATTAGAACAGAAGGAATATATGAAGTAATGAGCAAAATTCCAAAATTGATGACAAACACTAAAATACCAGGCCAAGAAAGCGCAGGAACAAACTAGGGATAGATAATATCTCTCTGCTTCCTTCAAAATGATGCATTTCAAATGTGATAATCTGAGTAAGAATGGCCCCTATATGCTCAAATGTGTGGTTACCAGGGAGTGGCACTATTTGAAAGGATTAGGAGGTGTGGCCTTGTTGGAGGAAGTGTGTCAATTGGGGGTTGGTTTTGAGATTTCAAGAACCCAACCCAGGCCCAGCATCTTCCTCTTCCTATTGCCTACAGTTCGAGATATAGAACTCTCAGTTAACTCTTCAGTACATGTGTGCCTGCATACCACCATGCTTCAGTCCATGATGAGAATGGACTGAACATTTGAAAGTGTAAGACAGCCTCAATTAAATGCTTAATTTATTTGCCATGCGCATGGTGTCCCTTCACAGCAACACAACACTGAATTAAATGAAATTTGGTACCAGTAATAGGGTATTGCTGTGACAGTCTGATAATGCTATTTATTGGTAAACTGTGGACTTGGGGACTCTGGATTAGGAAAGCAGTTGACCACATTAAGTGAAGAGCTTAATGGTGCATACTAATAGGAGCATGGGAGACAATACTGAGAGTGATTTGAACTATGGAAGCCCAGCTCAAGAAGTTTCAAAGAAGAATAATATTAGAGTAAGTGGCTCAGAGACAATTCCTGTGTTATACTGGCAAAGAATGTTGCTGCTTTATGCCTTTGTCCTAAAAATATGCCTAAGGCTCAACTGAAGAGTATTAGATTAATGATTTTGGCAGAGGAGATTTCAAAATAGCCAAGTATTGACTGTGTTATGTGGCTAATAGTGGCCACTCTTATGCAGATCTATAATGAAAAAGAATAAGCTCAAGCAAGGAAAACATGCAAAATGTACAGTTTAAGGAGAAAAGGATCTAAGGTAAAGGCTCAAAGGAATAAAAAGTTACAAGAATTTCCTGATTCTAAATGAAAAAGGGAAGGGTAAGAAACCTCAGGACAAGACCCTACCCAGCTAAGCTTCCAACTTGTGAAAAAGAATTAGAGAAAAGGTTAAGCAGTGAAGGAAATCACTGATAAACAGAAAGCTGGTACAAATGTAATTGAACAAGGGGGCTCTGCTTCAGATCCAGCAAGGAGTAGAATGTGGCAACTTCAATGTTAAGGATAAAAGAAAGACAATCTCACTCTGTGGCTAAGGAAAGCCATGGAGGCCAGGCACATGTCAGGGGTATCCTTCTATGGAGGCTTAGAATGGTCATTGAAAATGGAACTGTGAACGTGAAGCCTGTATTGTCTTAGAATTCCAAGGATGTTGGAAGTATAAGAGTCACAGAATACATGCCAAGAAAAGCTAGTAACAGAGAGTGGAAACAGTCCAAGAGAGAGAAGTGTGTTTTAGTCAGCAAAGCTAAAAAGAGCTGGAGAATGGAAGAAAACTTTGATATCAGACATGTAGATACAGACTTTGGAACTTGCATAGCTGGTTTTCTGACTTCCTTTTGTCCTGTATTCCCTTACTATGTTCCCCTTTCTTTCTTTCTTTCTTTCTTTCTTTCTTTCTTTCTTTCTTCCTTCCTTCTTTCCTTCCTTTCTTCCTTTCTTCTTTTCTTCCTTTTTTCTTTTGGAATGATAATGTATATCCTGTGCCATTGTATGTTGGAAGTATGTGATTTAATTTTTGATTTTGATTTTATAGGGGATTACAGTTATATGATTGCTATTAGTCTCAAAAGAGACTTTAAACTTTGGACCTTTAAACTGTGTTGAGACTACCCATACTTTTGAATTTGTACTGACTTCATTTTTGCATTGTTAAAGGATACAAGCCTATGGGGGCCAGGGAGTGGAATGCGTTGATTTGAATTGCTCCCATATCCTCTTATATTTGAATGATTGGTGACCAGGGAGTTCTGCTATTTAAAGGGATTAGAAGGTGTAGCCTTGTTGGAGGAAGTATGTCACTGGAGGTGGCCTTTGAGTTTCAAGAGCCCAAGCCAGGACCTATCTTCCTGCTGCCTGTAGATATAGATATAGAACTCTCAGCTACTTCTTTAGGGCCATGTCTGCCATTGAGCCACCATGCTTTCTGACATGATAAAAATTGACTAAATCTCTGCAACTGTAACTAAGCCCTAGTTAAACACTTTCCTTTGTAAGGGTTGCCATAAGCATGATGTCTCTTCATGGAAATGGAACATTGGCAAAGACAACATGCCCTCAGAGCTTCAGAATAGCAGGATACCCTGCAAGGAGGTAGAGGAGAATGAAGCATCTTACTTGTAGAGAAGCCAGGACAAACACATTAAAATGAATACTATTTAAATTATTTAAATTGTGGAAAAGTCAAGTATTTTAAGTGCTCCTAGAAAACAAAATTTCAATTTAATAAAGGAAGAAATTTTCCTTACAAATGAAAGGAAAATACTTTCTTGAATAAAATCTGAGAAAATTTATTGACATGAAATTTATCCTATAACAAACAGACTGCTCAAAAGTATTTCAGCAGAAAGAATATGTATGACAGATGTTCCTTATAAGTAAGAAAATGAAGGGGAATGGACAATAAGTCAAAAAAGACACAAACATTTAAATTTTTGTATTCTTTATTGAGATAATAGGAACTACTTCTTAAAATAAGACTATTTGGGCCAGCAAGACACTGGTCCAGGAGGTAAGGGAGTTTGCTACCAAGCCTGATAACCTGAATTCAGTATCTGGAATCTATTTGGTGGGAAGAGAGAATAAATCTCCCAAGTTATTATTTCTGGTATGTGGTCCTATCTCAGCCTGAGTCTATGTAGATGTCTGTGGCTCCTCTTATTATTGAAGGCTATGTGGATATTCATGGTCTGTGTTCCCACCTAAATCCATGTTCATATCCCTGGGCCATGTTACCATGAGGAGCCATACTAATCTGAGTGGCCTGTGATGCCATCTTAGCCATGAAGATGTCCAGGTCCATGTTGTTGCTAAGAATGATATCCAGTTCCAAGGTCCTTCTGAAGTTGAGGACCATGTTTTTGGTCTTTGATTTTGACAGAAACTATGTGGAAGCCCATGATCTGTGCTCTTGTTGACTGTAAAGAAGAAGTAAGCTATGTTACAGTGATATGGATGTTTTCAGTTGCATACTTGAGAAAGGCACATATGGAAGGCTTTTGCTTCTGAGCAATTTCTACATTGACTCTCAAAAATTGATGGCTTCTGATGGGAGTGCAGGAGGAGATGGACAAGTTCTGTTTAAGGGACAGGTCACTGAGAGTTTGACAGTATTTCAGTGAGTATATAGATAACACAGATGAGACTTGTCTTTCTTTCTTTCTTTTTACTTTTTTTTCTTAACTTTTTATCATTACCCATTTTTTAGTTGAGGGATATTTATGTTGTTTCCAGATTCTGTCTATTATGAATAAAGCTGCTATGAACAGAAACTGTGGTACATTTACACAATGGAATACAACTCAACTATTAAAAACTAAGAAATAATGAAATTTCAGGAAAATGGATAGAATTAGGAAAGATAATCCTGAGTTAGGTAATCCAGACACTGAAATGCACATATGGTATGTATTCAGTTATAAGCAGATTTTAGCCATTTAGTACAGGATAGACATACTATAATGCACAGACACAAAGAAGATGAGTAAGAAGAAGGATCCAAAGGAAGATGCTTAAATCTCACTCAGAAGGGGAAATAGAATAGACAGAGCTAGTGGCTGAAAAGAGGGGAAAAAGGCAGGAGAGGAAACACAGTGAGATATGAAAGCGGAGTTCAGACCTGGGCAGAGGAGGGGCAGCAGGACAAAAGGCATGTAGAGAAAAGAGAAACTGTGGGTGGGGGCATCTCAGTGATAAGCTGGAGACCCAAGTTTTGGTAAGATTCTGGAGAGGATATGAGAGGGACTCTAGCAGGGATGACTCCTAGTAACAGAGGCCATAAAGACTGAAGAGAGCACCCTCTAACTAGACAATTCTACTAGTATTGGGAAAGGAACACCAACCCACGCACAAAAACTTTGTCTCAAAATTCACCCTGCCTACAAGATGTACAGAGATGAGTGAAGATAGAACAGATTGACCAGAGATTGAAGGAATGTCCAACCAATGTCTGGCCCAACCCAAGACCCAACCCATGAGAGAAATCTAACCCCTGATTACAATACTCTGCTATGCTTGCCAACAGGAGCTTAGCAGAGTTGTCCTCTGGGAGGCTCTACCCAGCAGTGCCTTGAACCAGATACTGCGACTCACAGCCCAACACTGGACAATGACTAGTAAGCCTTGTGGAAAAGTGGAGAAAAGGAGAAAAGGACCAGGAAGTGGCAGGAGCATCACAAGAAGACCAATAGAGCCAACTAACCAGGTCCCAGAAGGGCCTGTTGAGACTGAAACAACAACCAAAGACCTTGCATGGACTGCACCTAGGCCTGATACAAAGAAGTAGCTAATGGGCAACTCGGTCTTCAACTGGGTCCTCCAGTAAGGGGAGTGAGACCCTGACATGGACTTTCTTGCCAGCTTATTGATTACTTCCCCCCTGAAGGGACTTCCTTGCAGGCCACGAGGGAAGAAGACATGCTCATTTTTTGTATGACTAAATAACTGGGGTGGAAGCACTCTCCTTTTCTGAGAAAAAGAAAGGAAGGGATGGTGAAGGGAGAGGAAGGGTATGACTGGGAGGTGAGGAAGGATGGTGCTACAACCAGGATGTAAAGTCAATAATTAATAAATAAATAAATTTGTGTTTTTGGGGGGGGATGGTGATCACAAGCATGAGGAAACAGGCATGGAAGAACTGGGTCCATGATGTGAAATGACCAAAGGATCAATTAAGATATTATCTTAACAAAAAAAGGGCAATTACAAGCTCACAGCCAATATCACTCTAAATGGAGAGAAACTCAAAATATTTCCACTAAAATCAGGAACAAGAGAAGCCTGTCCACTTTTTCCACTCCTGTTCAATGTTGTACTTGAAGTTGCTGTATAGAAAAGGACATTAGTGGTGGGTGGTCTGTGCAGTAGGAATATGTCAAAGGGGTTTGAAAGATGAGGTCTGCAATGCATTCTGAGGACTATGATTTTGTTCCAGAGCTACAGAGAAATGTTCACCCTCGAGAGCTACTTGATTGGGAGGAAACACTTAGTGCAATGTATTAGAAATAAGCAAGCCAAGATCATCCAAGCTGATGTCGATCTCACACTGTGTCTGATCTGCCGAACAGCAGTGACTGTATAGCCACCAAAGGACCATACTGAGAGCTCCAAAACACAATGCTAGTATTTCACAGAAAGAAGGAAATCCTGTCATGTGGATCATCCATGCCCTCCCACCACAGGACCATAGAACCATGCTTCTGTGAGCACCAAGGGACCCCTGGATGCTGCCTCTGCCACCACTGCCGCTGCCATTGCCACTGCCACAGCCTTTTTGGTTGTGGCCTGGCACAGTGCGGACCAAGAAGATGGCATTCGAGGACAGGGTTCTGTTTGAGTAGAACCTGAGAAAAGACTGCACTGCCCACACCACAGGCCTCATAGACCTCCTCTCATGGGCCATGGGGCGATGCTCAGTGCTGAAAGCTGGATTGTACAGAGGTGGATACTATGGGCAGCACCAAGGTGGGAACTATGGCAGATGGAGCACACCATGAAACCAGACTCACTCTGGAGGCACGAATCAAAAGAGCCACAAGTTCCCGGGGACAAGAAGCTGAGCTGGGCCAACATCAGTCATTTCTGCGAGCTACTCACCAAAGGCTTTGAGGGACCATCACTTGCCACCAGCTTGATGGCCCACAAGATCCAGTACCCACAGGAGTAGGAGGCCATCTAGTCCTTGACAGCCAGCAACAATCTGGTGAATTGAACAGGAGCAGGAGAGCTTGCCCTGAAGACATGGAAGCAGGAGCACTGACCCTGAGGACTCAAAAACAGGAGAGCTGGCCTGAGGACAGAGGAGCAGGTAAGCCAGCCCTGGGGACATGGGAGCCTGAGAGATGGCCCTGCTTTGAGGACACAGGAGCTGGAGACTGGACCCTGCCCTGACGACATGGGAGTGGGTGAGCTGGCCCTGTCAAGATGACACTGGAGTGGGAGAGTGGTCCCTGCCCTGATAACATGGAAGGGGATGAGTAAGCTTTGCCCTAAGGACAAAGGTACAGGGGGTTAGTTTCTAGAACATATATATGTGTGTGTGTGTGTGTGTGTGTGTGTGTGTGTGTGTGTGTGTGTGTATTAAAACAAACCTCAAAAAGAAAAAAAGACACATAACTGAAAGACAGCACCCCCCTCTCCATGGCTTGACATCTTGGACCACAACTCCAGAAAAGAATTCCTACTGTACCAAAGTCCATACTAATCACCTCCCACTAACATTCCTAAAAGTCTGTAGAGCTGTCCTCAATAGCAGCCCTTCCCATTGGCTGCATGTTCTTTCCCACATATTTAGCAGAAGACCCCATCTCTACTGCAGGCCACAAACAGTACTAGGAACACCAGAGGTCAAGCTATACCTGGAACCCCAGAGACCATTCATGTACCTGAAACCCCAAAGTAAATACCAGTATTCAGAACCAGAGAGGCTAGTTCTCTCATAACCCCATAACCTCAGAGCAACATGGGCACCTAAAACCTCAAAAGTCATGCAGGTGGCCAAAACCCCAGGGGAGATACTATACTGAACCAGAAGACTCAAGGTTCACCAGAGCCACAGGCCACTCAAGCCAGAAGAACAAAAAGGAAACAGAAACAAAGGAGAAAACATCCAAAAACATTCACACAACATCCTTGCCACATGTGGTGTGTGAGATGGAATCTCAGAGTCCTTTTGATTTGCATTTCCCTGATGACTAAGGAAGTTGAGCATTTCTTTAAGTGCTTCTCAGCCACTCAAGATTCCTCTGTTTAGCTATGTACCCCATTTTAAGAATTCAATTATTTGGTTTGTTGGTATTTAATTTCTTGAGTTCTTTATATTTTTTTGCATATTAGCCTTCTGGCCAATGTAGAATTGGTAAGGATATTTTCCAAACCTGTAGGCTACCATTTTGTTCTGTTGATAGTGTCCTTTGCCTTACAGAAGCTTTTCAGTTTCACGAGGTCTCACTTATTAATTGTTAATCTTAGAACCTGAGCTATTGGTGCTCTGTTCAGGGAGTTGTCTCATGTACCAAGGAGCTCAAATCTAGTGTCCACTTTCTCTTCTAATAGATTTAGTGTTTCTGGCTATGATTACAGACAGGAGCCTAACTTAATTGTTCTCTAAAAGGCTCCATCCAGCAGATGCTGTGACTCAGAGACAAACATTAAGAAGAACTTAAAGAATCCTGTTGAAGAGTGTCAGGGAGAGGATAGAAGGGCCTAAGCAGACAATAACACCATAAGAATACCAATAGAGTCAACTAACCTTGTGGGTGCATGCAGAGATGAAAGCATCAACCAAAGAGCATGTGGGAACTGGACCTAAACCACATGTACATATATAACTTATAAGAAATTTGATTTTCATGTGGGTCCCCTAGTAAGGTGAGGAGGTGCTCTCTATGACTTGGACTCTCTTTCCTGCTTTCAGTCAATTAAGCCTAATTAGGCTGCCTTGCCTGGCCCAAGTGGTTGAGGATGAGCTTGGTACTAATGTGAATTGATGTTGGGGTAGGTTGATGGGAGCTCCCCCTTTCTGTGGATCAGAGGAAGGAGGGTATGGGGAAGAGGGTGGAAGGAAAGTACCAAGAGGAGAGGAGAGAGGAGACTATGATCAGGATGTAAAATGAATATATAAATTTAAAAATAATTTAAAAATATCTAGGTAAGCAAACAGTAACTACAGATCAAGCATCACCAACAGAATAAAAAAGATGGAAGAAAGAAACTCAAGCTCAGAGGATACTATAGAAGAAATGGATTTTTTGGTCATAAACTTTTTATATTTAACATCTTCTTTGACCAATGAATCCATAAAATCTGGAATACAAAGGAAAGAACAAATCTAATAAAATAGGAATACTAGTAGAAGGAGAAGATCCCTACTTTAAAGGTCCAGAAAATATTTTCAATATTATCATAGAAGAAAAATTTCCTATCCTAAAAAAGGACATGCCTAAAGTGTACAAGAAGCTAATAGAATACCAAATAGATTGTCCTAGAAAACAACATGCCACACACTAATCAAAACACTAAACATACAGAACAACAACAAAAAGACTATTAAAAGCTACAAAGGGAAAAGGCCAAGTAACATATAAAGGGAGATCTATTAATAATACAACTGACATCTCAACTGAGAATTTTATTAAAGCCACAAGGGCCTGGACAGATATCTTTCAGCCCTGACTACTGTACCCAGTAAAACTTTCAATCACTGCAGATGGACAAAATAAGATAGTCTGTCTGTCTGCAAATTCAGCCCTAAAGAAAGTTCTAGAAGGAAACCTTCAACCTATGGAGGCTAACAACACCCATGAAAGCACAGGAAGTAAATAATTTCACACCAGCAAAACCAAAATAATGGAACAAACACAAACACACACACACACACACACACACACACACACTACCATCACTAACAACAACAAGAAAATAACAGGAAATAACAAGTATTGGTCATAACAATCTCTCAATACCAATTCCCCACCAAAACACCCAAGCTACCCAAATGGATGCAAAACAAACAAACAAACAAACCCAAAACAAAAAACAAACAAAACAAAAACAGGATAAATACCACATCATCAAAGATAGGAATTACCTCAGGTTAAAGGAAAGGAAAAACATTTTCCAAGCAAATAGAACCAAGAAGTAAACTGGTGTATCCATTCTAATAGTTAACAAAATAGATTTCCAACAAAAATTCAAATAAGATGTGGAAGGACACTTCATATTCATCAAAGGAAAAGCCTGTAAAGATGATATGTCAATTCTAAACATCTATGCCCTCAGATGCAAGAGCACCCACATGTATAAAGGAAACATTAATAAAGTTTAAATCACACATTGAACCCCAAACACTAATGGTGGGAGAATTCAACACTCCACTCTCACCAATGGACAGGTCATCCAGATAAAAAATAAACAGATAAATAATAGAACTAATAGAAGTTATTACTCAAATCGACATAAATATCGATAGAACATTTCACTCAAACACAAAAGAATATACCTTCTTCTCAGCATCTCATAGAAACTTTTACAAAACTGACTACATACTCAGACACAAAGCAAGTCTCAACAGATACAGAAGAGTTACAATAACACCCTATATTCTATCAGACTACTAAAGATTAAAACTGGATTTCAATGACAACAGAGCATACAAACTCATGGAAATTGAAAAAATTCTCTACTGAATGGCCTCTGGGTCAAAGCAAAAGTAAAGAGATTAAATACTTCATAGAGTTCAAAAAATAAATGCATAACAAACCCAAACTTTAGGGACACAATGAAAGCAATATTAGATTTTCTTGCTTCTTAAATTCTCTACCATTTTTGACATGGGAGGATGTAGTATATATTATGGAGTATTTATGAACCTGAGAAGTACATGTAGCACAGCATAGATGACAACTAGATAATATTGATTATGTTGCTCTCATTGAAAGGCAAGTATTGAAATCTCTAACTGGGATATTGTATTTTCCTTTGCCTTGCATTTCATCAGATTTTTCTTCACATATTTTCATTAAGATTATGGAAGTCTGACAAGTATGTGCTCTCACTAGATGGAATTAAAACTAACAGTTGAGAACAGAAAAATATGGTAGTTGGAAATGTATCCAGTAAGTAGAAACTAAGGGAAAATGTCTATAAATAAAATATGTACCAATGCAGTATCAAAGGAACTGAAGAATATTTAAAGTAAAGAAAATGAAAATATAATTTATCTAAGTTACAATGTTTAGAAAAAGTTATGATTAAATATGCATATTAGAAAATAGGTAAGATCAAAACTCACAAGTGTCAGCTTCCACCTAGAGAAACTACAAGCAAGAAAATCTAACCCTACAGCAAACACAAGAAAACAAACAAGGAAGATCAAATAGATTGGTGAGTTTGAAAATGAGAGGATATGTCAAATGTAATAAAAAATAAAGCTTATGTTTTTATATTAATAAAATTTATAAATCTCTCTTGCTAGGCTAAGCAGGAGAAAATGAAGACATGTCTATTAATATCAAAAACAGAAAACAGATCACCTCCACTCCTTATATTGAATAAATAATAATATTATGAACAGCTCTAAATCTTTAAACTGAGAACATAGATATCATAAACTATTCTTTGAATGTTGGATGTTATTTAAAGATATATAGTCTTTGTTTTTTATCTGTCAAGTAAAACTTTATAGACTTTGTTACTCTACCTGTATTAGTTTGGTTTCTATTGCTGAGATAAAGACTATTGCCATTTGGGTTGCAAGGTTTTATTTCATACTATAGTTCATATTCTGTCATGAAGAGAAATCCAGGCAGGAACTCTGGACAGATATCTGTAGGTAGGCACTGAAACAGAAATTATGGAAGAATGTTTTTTCCTTGCTTGCTAGGTTTGTTTTCCTATATAACCCAGAATCACCTAGTGGGCTAGGCCCTGCCACATAATTTATTAATTAAGAAAATTCTTCACAGATTTGACTAAAGGACACTCTCATAGAAACACTTTTTTCAACTGAAGCTCCCCTTTCTCAGATGATTCCAGCTTGTTTCAAACTGAGAGAAATACTAACCAATAGTGCCCATGTTAAATCCTACTCTAGGGTGATAAAAGCCACTTCTTCCCTCTCCACCACTGTTTTTCTATGACTTTCTCCATTTCTCCATGCCTGCCTTCCTTCCTTCTTTCTTTTTTTTCCTTCTCTCCATCACTTTCTATGCTGCATAAAGACATAGGAGAGAATTACAGAGACTAAATACCTATTTTTAAAGCCATTTTGTCTGTTGTATGTTTATAGCAACCTAAGTAGAAGGATACAATTCTGCTAATTCATTCATTGTGTATCTAAAAGATCACACACACACACACACTTATACACACAAACACACACACAAACAAATAATTCTAAATTTAAACACAGTTTTTCAAGTAGATTTTAACCAATCACTTAGAGAAGTATGGTACACCCAGTTGAGTGTGAGGTGAATAAGCTAGACAGATAAGATGTAGGACAGAGCTCTGGGTCAGTGATGTCAGGCTGGCTCTCTCACCCTGACACAATTGAAGAATAGATATAAGACCTATTATTTCTTATATCTTCGCTTCCTATATAACAAACTGTAACAGACTAAGTAGGTAGACAATTTTTAGGAAATTATCTACCTATTTCAGCTAAGAGACCCAAAACCACCCTGTAGACAAAAAGTTAGCTAAGATTAACTAAGAACAGCTGAAACTACTTCGGCGTAGAGAGAGCTTAGCATAATAAAAAGCACTGAGACATCTACAAAGTTGCAGGATAGTAACATTGGCCAAATGACTAACAGAATACAGTGAAAGTCAATAATTAATAACTCAAAACTCAAAGGTAGAAAAAAGTGAGAATTACATGAAAAGTCCATATCATATCCCAAGTAGGACCAAAGAGATATGTATAGATTATATGAGTCTCTTGCATTAGTTCAACCCATAATGATCTGGAGAGTTGATTGGTCTCAAAGCAATTGCCTTGGCCATTGTCAGGCTTCTTTGATACCCTCATAAAATGTCCTAGAAAAAGAAGTCCAAAAGTTTTTTCCTGTCTTGGAAGCCCCTCCCACACTTGACAGGTTCTCTTACTTTTTCTTTACGTGTCTTAGTCCCCATCTTTAACCCTCACTGGCTTGACAAGGTGGACTTGGAGAGCTCAGGTCCATTTATGGTAACTGTAAGTGTACAGCTTCCTGGATCCTTAAGTCAAACACAACTAGCCTAGAACAGTCCTGTCATACAAAACAATCCTGCATCAAGAGGAGTTACATTCACACACAAAAAAATCTAAGAATGGATCATAGGTGGAAATAAAATTTAAAAATTATAAAGCATAAAGTATCTCAAAGAAATCAGAAGAAAAACCTACATGAACTTGAGTTTGGTAATAAGATTTTTAAATCAACATCAGTGGTATGATTATTGAAAAGAAAATTTGAGAGATGAATGTGATGGTTTATGCATGTAATCCTAGCATTTTTGAGGCTGAGACAGGAAGATCACTGTGAGTTTGAGGACAGCATGAGTTACATAGCAAGTTCCATGGCAGCTCTGGCTGTAGAGTGCGACCCTGTGTCAAACATGCACAAATAAATAAAATTGATCACTTAGATTTCACTGAAATGATTGTTTTCCTCTCTGCTATATGCTGCTAAGAGAATAAAACCAGAAACTACTAAATTGAGTAAATCATTTCCAAAATTTGATCTAAGAATGTATTCAAAAAACCTAAATACAGATCAAAAGCAAGGAATTTTAAAATGGTATTTGATATTAATAGAAACCCAACCAAGGATATGTGCAGATAAAAAAAAATTATAAAAAGGAAAGAAAACTTGATACAGGGAGTTACAAGCTAATGCAAAGTGAGGTGATGCCACACTTATGAATGAATTTGAAGTGGAAAGCCCAGCTACTGAAAAGGGTACAAAGTGATTGGAATTTCCATTCAGAAGGAAAAGTGTAACAGCTGCTTTGAAAGACAGCTTGATAATGTCTTAAAACACTAAACACAGTCTACCATATGATCCAGCAGTTGCACACTTCAATATTTATTCGACTGGCTTGAAATATAAGGTCCACATAAAAATCCCCATGTGAGTGACTGTAGCAGCTTTATTTAGAATGATCAAAAGTGGTGCTTTAAGGAGTAAATGAATATATTTCAGTATGTAGACAAAATGGACAATTATTTAGCAATAAAAATCTAACAATTCATAAAATAAAACAATTGACTCTTCCATGATAGGAACTAATAAATGTGTTATAGTATTACAACTATGACTTCAATTTTCTGGCATTCTAGATAAAGGCAAGCTAGCTACACCATAAAAACTTTAGCATGGGGGAGAAGTCGTGTAAGTAGTGTGGGGTGGGGGAAGGCTGATTGGATAAAGCTGAAGTTTTGGGCTTTAGAATAGTGAATACCAGACAAGCATTTGGCAAACCCAGCAAACTTTACAATATGGAGTGGAGATTGACATATGCAAATTTTGAATAACTCACTTAAAAGGTTGAATTTCTCAGAATGAAATCAACTTCACTGAAAGGGAAATAAAATGCTTACCTAAGTCACTTTGAAAAGAATGAAGGCAAAATGAGCCACACTCACTCTAGTAATCTAGATCATTGTTTCTCAACCTATGGGTCATGACAGATATCCTGTATACCAGACATTACAATTCATAAAATTACCAAAGATACAGTTATAAAGTAACAAAGGAATATTTTATGGTTGGGGTCATCACAACATGCGTTAAAGTGTCACAGCATTAGGAAGGTTGAGAACCTCTGCTCTAGATGATAAAGTTGTAGTTCCCATGGTACAACAATATGACAACCCAAAGATATTTTTATTTTGTAGTTTAAAGCAAAAACTGTCACCCATAAACTTGTTTATTTGAAGACCTAATCTCCTTTGGTGGCTGTATTTGAGGATAATACGTATTTAGAATGTAGAGCCTTGTTAGAGGAAGCACAATGCTGGGAACAGGCTAAGCAGGGTAAAATACAGCCTTACCCTGTTTCCAGTTTCCTGTGTTATGCAGTGTGATCCTCTAGTTTCCTGCTCCAGCTGCATGCTTCCACATGTTCCTTGCCATTAGGCACTTCTCTTCTGGAACTATGATCCAAAACAAACTTTTCCTTGTATGATACTTCTTAGTAATGATATTTTATCATATCAAGAGAAAAGTAATTAATTCATCACTTGACACTCACAATAGTCTTGAACTGTCCATGTAGATGGGAGGAGTGGGAGGATAAAAGCAGAAGAGGAGAGACTAATAAAATGTACAGAGTGATAAATTAGCAATGAGTGTTTGATGAGAACCAATATTTAATTTAAGTAAGATGATCACATATGGAAATATAATAGATAGGCATTATTTGTCATGCATAGTCCCTAGTTCTACCAGCTTATAGTATCTAGAAATAAAGAGTCCCCAGAAATGAAAAGCACATCTTTCTTTACTTATAATTTTGCTTCATTCTTGAACAAAAGAAATAAAACATTCTACAAACATAGCTGATTCTGACTGAGTCAAAAATGCATACAAGATAATATTTGATCAAAAAGGAACAGGAGATTGCCAAATGGAAAAGGTAGCAGCTTAAAATGCTTCTAGTGGCCAAAGCTATCACAATTTGAGCAATAAAACAAAGTACCGACAAATTACAACACTAACTATAAAATAATATTCCTGAGTTCACAGTGATATACATCGATGACTTCAACCTAAAAAAGGAGAATTAATAAATCTATGTAAAGTGGTTCTAAATAATGTCTATAGATACATCACCCCAAAGAATGTTGATGGTAATTCCTATCTCTTATGTATGACTGCACACATGAACTCATACCTCTCTCTCTCTCTCTCTCTCTCTCTCTCTCTCTCTCTCTCTCTCTCTCTCTCTCTCTC